>JAINUT010001934.1:0-384093 GCA_020205555.1 Panax stipuleanatus
AAACACGTTCAAATCCTACCACGATATTCAAATAAGTTAAATATTTAATTTTTAATAATCTTATCAATTCTCTGATATTAAAGTCTCAGGGCTAGTCCACTAATTTAAATAAACCATTAGTGACTTCCTTTAAATAATCCTAGCAATTTATTGCATAGGCTCTATCTCACATAATCACATAACTAGTTAAGGTTTAAATAAGCTCACAAAACTAACTCATTAAAATTAAATCACATATTTAATTAATAAGGAGTTTAAAATTCATGGTCATTACATCCCTCCCCCCTTATAAAAATTCCGTCCTCAGAATTGTAAAAATAAGGTTACTCAAATAAAAACGGATAATTATCTTTCATATTCTCTTCTAGCTCCCATGTAGCTTCTTCGACTGCGTGATTCCTCCAGAGAATCTTAACAGAATGAATGATCTTATTCCTCAGCTTCTGTTCCTTCCTATCTAGTATCTGGACAAGAACTTCTTCGTATGATAAGTCTTTCTTGACTTAGATCGGTTCATAGGAGATAACGTGCTTATAGTCCGGTTTATACGGCCGCAATACTGACACATAAAACACGTTGTGAATGTGCTCAAGTTCAGGAGGTAGTGCCACCTCATATGCCACTTCACCGACTCGCCTCAAAATCTCAAATGGTCCTATGAACCTAGGGCTCAACTTGCCCTTCTTCCCAAAACTGAATCTTCCATTTCCAAGGAGATACTTTCAGAAAAGCATAGCTTCCTAATTCAAAATCTTTCTTCTTGCGATGTAAGTCCGCATACTTCTTATGGCGATCCTGAGCCGCTACTAGTCGGGCTCTTATCACCTTGATAATCTCTACTGTCTGTTACACCAATTCAGGTCCCAACCGTCGACGTTCACCTACTTCGTCCCAACACAACGGTGTTCAACACTTCCTTCTATATAGCGCTTCGTACGGTGGCATTCCGATACTAGCGTGATAACTATTGTTGTACGCGAACTCTACTAAGGGAAGGTGATCCTCCCAACTACCTTTAAAGTCCATGACACAAGCTCGGAGCATGTCTTCAAGTGTTTGAATTGTTCTTTCACTTTGCCCATCGGTTGCGGATGATACGTGGTACTCATCCGTAGTTGTGTCCCCATTCTTTCTTGAAGACTCTTCCAGAAATTAGACGTGAATCGCGGATCTCTATCCGATACAATAGATACCGGCACCCCATGCTTCGAGATAATTTTCTTGACATATAATTTGGCTAGCTGGTCCAAACTATACTTAATCTTAATCAGCAAAAAGTGAGCCGACTTGGTAAGTCGATCTACAATTACCCATATGGCGTCGTGCCCGTTTTGCGTTGCCGGAAGTCCCACCACAAAGTCCATCGTGATGTGCTCCCATTTCTACTCTAGAATCTCTAACGGCTGTAATAACCCGCTTGGTCGTTGATGCTCTGCCTTGATTCTCTGACAAGTTAGACATCTGCTTACGCATTCCGCCACCTCTCTCTTCATGTTTGGCCACCAGAAGTGGTGACGCAAATCTTGGTACATCTTCATGCCTTCTGGGTGTATCGAGTATCTTGTACTGTGTGCTTCTTGCAAAATCTCTTCTCTTAGTTCTGGTACTAACGGTACCCAAATTCATCCTTCAAATCTTAGCAGTTCAGTGCTATTAATCTTAAATTTTAATTCACCACCTTCAGCTACTTGCTTCTTGATGTTATTGCAATCTTCATCCATCTCTTGTGCCTCTTTAACCTTATCCAATAAAGTCGGACTCGCGGTTACTGTAAATAATTTCTCGCTGGTCTCCATTGGATACTTAACCTCCAAGTCTAGTCATTCAAAATCTTTCACCAACTCTTCTTAAACGGTTAACTTCATTAACTTCTCTCTGCCTTTCCTACTCAAGGCGTCTGCCACCACATTTGCTTTGCCTGGATGGTACAGAATCTCACTAATCATAATCTTTGATCAATTCTAGCCATCGGCGCTGCCTTATGTTTAGCTCCTTCTGCATGAAGATATACTTCAGACTCTTGTGATCCGTGTATATTTCACATTTCTCGCCATACAAATAATGCCTCCAAATCTTCAAGGAAAAAATTACCGCGCTAACTCCAGGTCATGAGTCGGATAGCCCTTCTCATAATCTTTTAGCTGACGTGAAGCGTACGTAATGACCCTGCCGTGTTGCATTAGTACACAGCCAAGACCCTTGTGTGACGCATCATTATACACTAAAAACCCTCCTGTATTGTTCGATAAAGCCAACACAGGTGCTTGACTAAGCCTCTTCTTCAATTCTAGGAAACTCTCTTTACATTTCTCCGTCCAAACAAACTTAATTGTCTTTCTAGTAAGATTGGTCAATGGCCATGCTATCTTTGAAAAATCCTGAATGAATATCTGGTAGTATCCCGCTAATCCTAAGAAACTCCTAATTTTCGTCGGCGTCTTCGACTGCTCCCAATTGATAACCGCTTCTACCTTTGCCGAATCCACTGAAACACCATTCTTGTCGATAATGTGCCCCAAAAACTGCACTCTTTGCAACCAAAACTCACAAATGGAGAATTTTGCATATAGCTTCTCCCTTCTTAATGTTTCCAATACTATCCGAAGATGCTCGGCGTGCTCCTCCTTCGTCTCCGAATACACCAGAATGTCATCGATGAACACGACAACAAACCTATCCAAATACTGTTTGAACACTCTGTTCATCAAGTTCATAAATGCTGCTGGTGCGTTCGTCAATCCGAATGACATTACCAGAAACTCAAAGTGTCCATACCGAGTTCTGAATGCCGTCTTTGGAATGTCCTCCAGCCTCACTTTCAGTTGGTGGTAACCAGTCCTTAAGTCAATCTTTGAAAAGTATTTTTCCCCCTTCAACTGATCAAATAAATCATCTATCCTGGGCAATGGGTACTTGTTCTTAATGGTGACCTTGTTCAACTCTCGGTAGTCGATACAAAGTCTTAGCGACCCATCTTTCTTCTTTACGAATAAGACTGGTGCTTCCCACGGTGATACGCTCCGTCGAATGTATCCCTTATCTAATAACTCTTGCAATTGAGCCATCAGTTCTTTCATCTCTACCAGTGCCATACGATACGTCACTTTGTAAACCGGTGCTGTCCCTAGTGCCAAATCAATAATAAACTCTATCTCTCTATCCGGTGGCAATCTCGGAATCTCATTTGGGAAGACATCAACGAAATCCCTTACAACAGGTATTTGACCCAGTTCACCCTCAACTCGTCGAGTATCAACCACGTGAGCCAAATAACCTATACAACCTTTCCTATGCAATCTCTGCGCTTGCACCATCGTCAGACAATGAGATTGTCTCGGTGATTTACTACCATAAAATACCACCTTCGACTTATTCGGAGTCTTAAGGTGTACACACTTCTTCTTATAGTCGATAACTGCTCCGTGGTTCGATAACCAATCCATCCCAAGGAATACATCAAACTCCCCCAAACGAATTGGTATCAAATCCACCTTGAGCTAAAATCCTTTCAAATCGGTATAACAGTTCCTATGAATGTATTCTATGGGAATAATTTTCTTGTTTGCTACTTTTATGTTCATATGGTGTTCTAATCTTTCACAGGGTAAGTCTAACTGTTTAGCAAATTCTTCAGAAACAAAAGAGCAGGTAGCACCTGAATCAAATAACACATATGCATCTATATCATTGACCGGGATAATACCTGACACCACGTCCTTGCATTCCACCGCATCCTGTACGGTCATGTTAAACGTGCGTGCCGTTGGTCTGTTGGCTTGACTGGCTGGCCCTCCGATGTTCAGTTCGTTATTGTTGTTGTTGTTATTGCGATTGCCGCTAGCTGCATTGCCCTTTCTCTTCAGACAGTCCTTAATTTGATGGTCTAGGGCTCCACACGAGAAACACCCTCCTTTCTGCTTGTTCGAACACTGAGGAGCCATGTGCCCCGGTTGTCCACAACTATAACAAGCGCTCTTCCCTTTCCTGCATTCCCCGAAGTGATTCCTCCCACAGTTACTGCACTTCACACTTTTATTAGCCTCTCCCCTAGATTTGCCACCTCCGAAAGATTGGCTCTCCATCCATTTACGCTTGTTGGGGTTGTTGCCTCCGCTGCTTCCCCCTTTTTGTCCTTCATGTCCGGTCTTCTTTTCTTATTTAAATCGAGCAATGGCTTCATTGCCTCCTTCTGCAATGATAGCCCTCTCTAGTAGATCAGAGAAAGTCTTAATCTTTAATATCGCGACTGCTTTCTGCACCCATGGTTTTAATCCTAACTCTAACCTTCTTGCATTCCTGGCCTCCGTGTCCACCTGATATGACGCGAATCGAGCCAACTCGTTAAATTTTGCCGCGTACTCTGCGACAGAAATACTACTTTGTTTTAATTCCAGAAACTTAACCTCCATATCTTGTTGCGTATTCTTCGAGAAGTAATTCTTGAGGAATAGCTCCTTAAATTTGTCCCAAGGAATAACTCCTTCGCCTGCCGGTCCCTTATTGGCTTTCCACCAATAGTTAGCTTCGCCCTTCATCATGAAAGTGGCAAAACTCATCTTCTGTGGTTCGGCCACCCGTGCGACCTCAAACACTTTCTCCATATCTTCTATCCAGGTTTGGGCTTCGATTGGGTCTAAGGTTCCCCGGAACTCCGGTGGTCCTACCAATTTAAAATCCTTGAAGCTAGCCAAGTGATGTCCTGGCTGCCCTACTGGCGGGGGTCTATTTTGCATTGCTTCTATTAACAGGTCAACGAAGTTTTGCATTGGGTCAGTATTTCCCCCTCTCTTATTAATGGATCCTTCCTCCCTCTAGTTTCGTGGAAGTCTCCTAAGCGACATGATCTGAGGAAAGGAAGAAAACTTTAGGCTTTACGTGATATGCTATTCATATTAGCATTAAGAAGTTAGGGCGTCTATCAATCATATTTGATTCAAATAAACAACTTCAGTATCACAGTAAAACTCGATGGATCACCTCAACCCATCACTTACACACTCTATTTGAGTTTTCTACTAAAGTTATAACCTAGGTTTTGCATTCCTAACGTTTATAACCTAAGGCTTTGATACCAACCTGTGACACCCCCGAATTCGGGTCCTCTGACCCCAGTCCGGTCGTCACGATACAATACAAACATCCACCTCTAAACAACATACGATAACTAAAATGCAGAATATAATAAATGTACGTCGTTCATTCAAAAGGTGTTACTAGTCCCAAGATTCGATAACATTAATACATCATTACAAATATACCCTAAAATAATCATTAGGGTTCATATTATATAACAATAATTGAAACTAAGCATAAGGTAATGTTTGCTCCTTGCAAACTATTCTACAACTTTCCTTTACCCTTGTCCTTCCCTGAGGTCTCGGGCTTGACTGCAATAGAATTCATGATATAGCAAGGATGAGCAACAAGTTTGCTCAGCAAGTTTAAATATAGCAATAAAGGATATATCATGATGAATGGAAAATATCTGACAATGAATTCAGCAATATGAATATCTGAAGGATTCAACAATATGAATATCTGAAGGATTCAACGATATGAATATTAGAAGCAAGGATAATGATTGCTTTTAGAATAACTGATAGTCAAGTAGACTTTGAACTATAAAACTCCAATGGATTCAATAGCTAATTGACCCTTTGGTTACTGGCTACAGAATAAGTACTTGAGGAGATCAGCCTCGCATACCCTATGTATATGCATAACATTCAATTTGCTTGTTTGTATCTTTATACTAGATACCTAGGGTACTCCCCTATCATATAAGGGGTGTTCTTTCAGTCTAAGAATCCTTACCATCAATTGGTTTGGATAGCTTTTATAAAACTTCATACACTTGTCTGACCGAACAAAGGTTCAGACTCTATCTGACACAGTTCAAGAATTATAGAACTTTAAATGATGTACAAGTCCAAGACTGTACGAACTCAAGTGCACCAAGTGCGAATATCAATAATATCGATGTGGAATAATTGTAAAGTATTAAACCACTTAAAAGCATGCTTGGAAATGAAGTTCAAGCTTAAATGAATAACTATCAATACGATAATAACCTGATCAATACAATATGAGAAGGATAGGAAACTTGCACAATAAAGAGTGAGTTTCAAAAGACTTACACAACAAAAGTGAAGTTTATAAATCTTGCACATTTATAGATCACTTGCATAAAGTAAATGCATAGGTTAGGATACTTGCCTGTTTGCTCAGCTACAATTAAGTTCTAGCTTTAATTAAACGACGTTGGAATGACCTAACATTAACAAGTCGGTCTCTCCAATTAGTATAAGGTAACTAACATGAGTCTATGCTTACAAGAATCAAATCATCACATAAGTCTATCCCATAACTCACATAAGTCAATCTAATCATGCCTTAGATTTAATAACTTTGGATTATCTAGTTTCTATACATCAATATAGGCTTGAAGACATAGTACTTCAAGTTACTTATATAAATCAACACACATGCTTATAAGTTTTATAAACTCGAGTTTGAATCTAGCATGCTCATCCTAATCCAATTCAAAGTCATATGTTTTTACGCCGGTAAACATTAAGTTAAACAAGTTCATACTTCAAAGGTTCGCTACTCCGGTTATACTATCTTATAACGAGGCTAAACAATACTTAATATGTATGCTCGAGTATACTACACACATACACTTTAATCACGTAGTTCATACTTGAAGTTCATTTTCTATGATTTACATGTGAAATTTGTATATAAACAATGAGGTTCATGTCAATACGTCTATAGGCATAATGAAATCTTCATACTTATGCTTGTATGATCACAACATGACTCACATGGTATTTGATGTTATTTAACTTTCAAATCTTTAGTTCTCTTTCAAAAATTTCACTAAGTCAATAAAGGTCATTTAGTATAAACAAGGTATCTTGATATATATTTCATATGCATTAGAAACATATATTTAAACCACATAAACGTCCTCATATGGTCAGAATCTAAAAGATACTAGCCTTGGTCAAGTTCATTTTTCAAAAGTCTTAAGTGTTTTACCTTTGAAATTGTCTTAACTTTTAATCTAGTATACTAGTGTACGATTAACACTTTAAACTTAGTTCTCATGTCCATATAGATCATACGGTCATGTTGTAAAAAATCAGGAAATGTACATGCCACTTACGTGTCTAAGTTCATAATCGAAACTATAAGTTTCATTCCAAAACCATAAGTGTACTAATATTATTATACATGCTCATACTATATGAATAT
The DNA here is from genome assembly GCA_020205555.1 of Panax stipuleanatus. NCBI lineage: Eukaryota > Viridiplantae > Streptophyta > Magnoliopsida > Apiales > Araliaceae > Panax > Panax stipuleanatus. The sequence continues at coordinate 7,261 of JAINUT010001934.1, forward strand.
ACTTATATGTGTGTGCTACATCAGTTTACATACTTGCCAAAAGAAGTAACATATGTTAGTCATGACAGCAGCTTTAACAGAAAATGAAAATCTGGTTTTTAGGCCCGGCGCAGTTGCGCCGCTGGTCAGTACATAACTGGCGCAGTTGCGCAGGCTGTCGGCCAGAGACAGTAGCTGCCCAGCAACGGCAGAACTTAGCCCAACTCAAAATTTTTCTACGAAAATTGATTCTAACATAACACATTACAATTCTAACATGTTTAACATCTTGTATAACACTTAGCCAACATATTCCAATCCATTAATTAATCAACCCATGATCAATTCAATAATCAAGACTTAAAAATTTTACAGAAACAAAAAATGGAGTAATACCTTTGCTATATGGCTTTGCTGCTAAACAAATTCTATAATGCTGCTATACTACTCCTTCTTAACTCTAATGAAATACTCAAAAAATGAAAATAAGAGGAGAAGAGTTGATATTTATAGGCAATTCAATACACAGACATTTCAATTCTCCATTAGAACAAATCAAAGGAATAATTGTTTGTACAATGGTTAAGGAATGGTAGGTGAGTAGTTGGTGATTTCATCATGAATCCTACACCTCTTGAAATCATTAGCTAGCTTTGCGAAGAAATTGAGGAGAAGTAGAGTAGTGTAGAAGCCATGTGGGTTCACGTGTGAAGATTGAAGAGGAAATGGGCTCTTATTATGGGACAACCAATTCTCAGCAAATAAAAGCAACTTCGATGCAATATACTACACTATTATTCTATATATACCATGCTTACTTATGCTATATCATGTATACACATTTTATACACTTTGGTTATATAATATGTATACACAATTCATTTCACATAACATAGGTTATAATGATTTAAAAGGGCATATAATGTATTTTCTAATTACAAGGTATCAATTAGTGTACATACATATAATTCATGTACATTTTCTATTAATACCAAATATAATACAATTGTGTATTGCTCATTATTTATTACCATAACTGTTATTATTATAATCATAATAACTTAATGAAATCATTAAATCACAATTGATCATTGATGTTACTACATGATAATAGGGTATACATGAATGTTTACTAACTCACTTCATGTCACATAAATAATATTATTATGCAACTCACATGAATGCAATAAATCTTACTATATAGTCTATATATATATAATATAAGCCACATTAATATGTCACCTTGTACTATATATAATATATAGTTAACTACCATATATTAAAGGTTTAATATAACACATGCTTGCACAAATTAATTAACCAAGTAAATATAATGTTATTATATTTATTAATCTCTTACTCATTAATTATTATTTATTCATAATAATTATTAATCAACACATTATCAATTAATTAATCATAATTGAAATTAATCAAACACGTTCAAATCCTACCACGATATTCAAATAAGTTGAATATTTAATAATCTTATCAATTCTCTGATATTAAAGTCTCAGGGCTAGTCCACTAATTTAAATAAACCATTAGGGACTTCCTTTAAATAATCCTAGCAATTTATTGCATAGGCTCTATCTCACATAATCACATAACTAGTTAAGGTTTAAATAAGCTCACAAAACTAACTCATTAAAATTAAATCACATATTTAATTAATAAAGAGTTTAAAATTCATGGTCGTTACAGAATCTACTGGTTATTTTTTGATATGTGGTAGTATGTGGGTATATCTACGTGTTAGAGTGAAAATATTTGGGTTTGGAAGACAAGAAATTGGACAGAAAACTAAACGAGCAGAGGTTCGAAGTGTTTTTTCTTTTTTTGAAATAAGGGGGGGTGCCGTCATATATATAGGCCAAGGAGCCTCCACCCTACCTGCTGCTACAGCAGGTAGAGGTACGGCATCCCTGGTGGGGCCCACGTGTATAGTTCAGTAGTCTCGAAGTACGTCCACTCCATGCAAAGCGAGGTCGAAGTCGAAACTTTCTACCTTTTGATCGGAGCGTCCGTTTGAGGCGTGCGATACCTTTCCGGAAAGCCCTCGTCGAGAGTGTCATAATATCATAGGATAAAACATTTTTCAAGTCTAAGAAGATGGGTTCATAACCATGTCTTCGATCCCCCATAGTTTTTTCGTTGAGCTGTCTTGCGCTGTTTGCACGCGGGATCATCGTTATGGTTCATTCTGACCTTGGTGGCATCAATTTGATTTGAGTTTGATCGAAGTGGCTTAGAGTTAGTAAAATAACCTTTTTGCCCCTCCCGAGGTTGCCCGTAGTGTCGGCATGGCCTTCGGTTGACTTCTTGGGGTTGTTTCCAAGACTTGGATCCCATTCGAGTCTGTTTGTCCTCAGTGTTGTCTCTGAGGCAGACTTGGTCGCTCCAAGCTTTCCTCTGGAGATATTATGGAGCTTCAGGTTTGTTCCCGAAGTTTACCTGACTTCCCGGGTTAAGACCGGGGATGACCTGTACTTTCCGGGTTGAGACCGAGGCTGATCTGTACCTCCCGGGTCGAGACCGGGGCTAACCTGTACCTCCCGGGTTGAGATTGGGGCTAACCTATACCTCCTGGGTTGAGACTGGGGCTGACCTGTACCTCCCGGGTTGAGACCGGGGCTGACCTGTACCTCCCGGGTTAAGACCGGGGCTGACCTGTACCACCCGGGTTGAGATCGGGACTGAACTGTACCTCTTGGGTTGAGACTGGGGCTTACCTGTACCTCCCAGGTTGAGACCAGGGTTAATCTATACGTCCCGAGTTAAGACCGGGGCTGACCTGTACCACCCGGGTTGAGACCGGGACTGACCTGTACCTCTCGAGTTGAGACTGGGGCTTACCTGTACCTCCCGGGTTGAGACCAGGGTTGATCTATACCTCCCGGGTTGAGACAGTGGCTGACCTGTACCTTTCGGGTTGAGATCGGGGCTGACCTGTACCTCCCTGGTTGAGACCGGGGCTGATCTGATGGCCCGATATTGAGATCGGGGTTGATTTATTGTCCCAAATTGAGATCGGGGTTGATTTGACGGCCCAATATTGAGATCGGGGTTGAACTGATGGCCCGATATTGAGATCGAGGTTTATTTGATAGCCCGATTTGAGATCGGGATTGATTTGATGGCCCGATTTGAGATCGGGGTTGATCTGATGGCCCGATATTGAGATCGGGTTAATTTGATGGCCCGATTTGAGATTGAGGTTGAGTTTAAGGCCCGATTTGAGATCGGGGTTGATTTGATGCCCCGATTTGAGATCAGGGTTGATTTGATGGCATTCTTGCCCTCCTACAGTGTTAGTAATAGGGAAAGAAAATTTTGAGTGTCTACAGATGCCCCTCTTTATCATGTTCATGCAACGAAGTGGAATAGACAGGATAAAGATTAGTAGACACTAGAAATACAAATACAAAGGGGAGGCAATGCATAATATGGTATGTCATGAGTGTTAGAAATCTTTGAGGGATTAGGGTTATCACTGATTGATTACATTAGATTCTGCTGGGGATAATGTTATCCGTGATAACCCTTGCTGCCGCATTATCATGCGATTGCTGGTAGGATACAGAATGCTTGTGACGCCCCCAGAATAGGTCCATTCAACCCAACCCATTCTGAGTCGCCAAATACATGGTACAGAATTCAAATACAAACTTTATATCATACGGTCGTGCAAAATACGACCACACAACTGTGAGTCTCAATACAAATATGTAGAAAATATTAAGATTCAAACTAAGTCCTCATTACAATTATTATCACACTATTTATCAGAAATAGTGAGGACTACTACTGCTCTAACTCGGACCATCACTCTGTCCCCCGACTAGTCCCCGCAACATTCTCATTTCCTGAAGAGGACAACAGATGAAAAGGGTGAGCTCAACTAGCCCAGTAAAGAATATTATGACTAAGATAATGAAAAATAAATTATCGTTAGTCTTCAATAGTTCAGATAAAATATTATGGACAACAAGTTTTAGATCAATATTCGCAGCGGAAATAACAAATCATTAGAAGAGTTAAGCAGAGAATGAAGTCTACTATCTTCTATGATTTAAAAGTCCATCACCAATATTTTATCCCTGTAACATCAATCAATATACATCTCGAATCAATATTCATCTTTGCACTACAGGCCAAAGATATTCATTTGCATCATCAGTAGTCATGTTCATCTCAACACCTGCCATCTTTGCACTACAGGCCAAAGATATTCATCAGGTAATCATTCATCTTTGCTCTACAGGCCAAAGATATTCAGTTACATCAACTTTTAGGACTGAGGATGATGAAAAACATTTTAAAGAGCGAATCCAGTGAGATAAAAGACAAAGATCAAATATTCGTATTTTAGTTTATCCGAATTCAAGAATAATCCATAATAATACTTTGTGAAGCAAAATTCAAGAATAAAGCCCAAAACTTGGATACAATCAAAGATAGTAACCTTAACAGACAATTTGGACAATTAGAAGAAAAATAAATTTTCCCGTGAATAGTGCCGTATACGTGAATAGTGCCGTATACGTGAATAGTAACCCCGACGGAAAAAATAAGAATTTCAACATAAAATCCATGACAATATTTTTGTATAATGATATTGAGAAGAATAACATCATTTACGAAAGAAATAACATCCCTTACCTCAAAATAATAGTATCTCTGACTGGAATATCGGATATAATACCGACGAAAGCTTGTACTGAATAGTAATACTCAAAGTATTGAAATACTCACAAAAATACGCTCGATATTATAGAGAGAGAAAACTTCGAATTCTGATGTGATTTTTAATTCTAACCTAAGCACCCTATTTATAGGAAAAGCTTAGGATGCCAAAGGAGACTAAATGAATAAAATAATATTTTTTTTAAAAAAAAATCCTACAGTCGCCGGCTGCTTCAAAACATCAGATTTTTTCAACAAACCAACAAAAGTGGGGCCCACCTTTTATTTAAAAAAATATTTATTTTCCGAAACTTCAATAATTCATAATAAATAGCTCCTTTGTCAGAAAAATACAAATGATGTGTCCTTTCCATAGGAAATTTAATTCTCTACAACTTTGCAGAAGAAAATTTTTCCAAATTCCCAACATAAATTATCCGAAATCCACCAACAGATGATTTTTCACACCAAAATACTGATAAAAATACATCAGCACTAATTCCTTCTTTAATATCCACAAAATAAATATTTCCTTATCATATAAATCAATAATTAATTATTCACAAATAATATTATAGAACTACAATATTAACAACCAGGTCGTTCCCAGGACAGAGGGGGCCTTCCGATAAGGACTTCTCCTTACTGGCGCGCAATTAAATAACCCCTCCTAGACAGAACTTCCTTAGACATTGTCAATAATGCTATCTAATAATATTATTCAAATAATATGAATTATTTAGTTGATAACGTGAAATACTGTGCAACGACAATTATTGAATCAATACTACAAAATATCAACTGTAGCCATTATTGAATCAATCATAAAAAAATAGCAACGTAGCAATTATTGAGTCAATAAAATATCAATGCAGCAATTATTGAGTCAATAATATAAAATATCAACGTAGCAATTATTGAGTCAATAATATAAAATATTGAACAGTAAATACTGTAACAATAATTGAGTAGGTTCCTTCTCACGTAAGACTCAATAATTCAAAATACTGCGCAATACCGTGTGCTACTGCGCACCACCGCGTACTGTATTTTAACCACCGGGTATTTCAACAGTACTAACGGTAACAACTCCGCCGTTATTTTGTAAAAAGTTATTTCTGTCGCTTTCTATATCCGACAGTTATTCCGTTGTGGGGGCCCACAAATAGCTGCGCCGTCGTACGAATATTCCCCGACAACAAGAATATTCCACGACCAAACGAATATTCCCCGACAACAAGAATATTTTATAACCACTTGCTCATTTTAAAAATATTTACACATTTCACCCATAACTTTCATATTTATCAAATCAACACCTTACTATTTCGAAATAATATATAAAGAAAATTAAATCTTTATTCATAAAAGTTGGGGTCTTACAACCTCCCCTCCTTATGAAATTTCGTCCTCGAAATTGACGTACGTACCTGGTATGTCGAAAAGGTGAGGATACCTCGCTTTCATTTCCGATTCCAACTCCCAGGTCATTTCCTCAATTGCATGGTTTCTCCACAAAACTTTAACTTGAGGTATAATTTTCGAGCGTAGGACATGCTCCTTCCTATCCAAGATCTTGACAGGTACCTCCTCGTACGTTAAATCTTCAGCTATCTCGTCTGGTTCTAACTCAATAATGCGGTTTGGATCCTTCACATATTTACGTAACACGGATATGTGAAACACGTTATGAACACGAGACATGCTTGGAGGTAAAGCGAGTCTATAAGCCACATTTCCTATTCGGTCAAGAATCTCAAATGGACCAATGAATCGTGGATTGAGCTTTCCTCTCTTCCCGAACCTCGTAACTCCTTTCCACGGAGCAATACGTAGTAACACATGGTCCCCAACATTAAATTCCACGTCCTTTCGATGAAGATCCGCATAACTCTTTTGTCGATCTTGTGCTGTTTGTATACGTTGTCGGATTATTTGGATCTTTTCCGTAGTCATACGTACTAACTCCGGTCCCAACAATGTTGTTTCACCCACCTCGTTCCAACATACTGGAGAGCGACACTTTCTCCCATACAATGCCTCGAATGGAGCTACGCCTATACTTGCCTGATAACTGTTGTTGTAGGAGAATTCCACCAATGGTAAATACTTATCCCAACTCCCTTTGAAGTCTAGAACACAGAGTCTCAATAGATCTTCAAGAGTTTGGATAGTCCTTTCCGATTGTCCGTCTGTTTGAGGATGATAAGCCGAACTAAATCGTAAATCCGTACCCATAGCTTTCTGCAAACTGATCCAAAATCGTGAAGTAAATCTGGGATCACGATCCGAAACTATGGATACTGGCATGCCATGCAATCTCACAATCTCATTCACGTACATATGAGCAAGACGTTCAAGGGAATAAGTCTCTCGTATCGGCAAGAAATGAGCAGACTTGGTTAATCTATCAACAATAACCCAAATCGCATCTAAGCCTTGAGAAACCTTGGGAAGACCCGTAACGAAATCCATCGTAATGTGTTCCCACTTCCATTTCGGAATCTCCAGTGGTTGCAATGGACCCTTCGGCACTTGATGCTCCGCCTTTACACGTTGACAAGTTAAACATCTCGAGATGAACTCCGCGATCTCTCTCTTCATATTGCTCCACCAAAATGTATGTCGAAGATCACGATACATTTTAGTACTCCCAGGATGGATCGCAAACGGTGTGTTGTGTGCCTCCATCATGATTCTATACTTCAAGTCGAAATCGTTAGGAACACAAAGTCTGGAGTTGACTCGAAGTATTCCATCTTCATCGATTCTTGCTTCTGAAATTGCACCTTCTTGCACCTTCTTCTTCATCTTCATCAGCTCCGCATCCGTAGCTTGAGCAGCTTTAACTTTATCAATCAAAGCTGGTTCTACGCGTATACTTGACATCATCGCACTCGTTTCTACATATGATCTTCTACTCAACGCGTCAGCTACCACGTTCGCTTTTCCAGGATGGTATTGGATAGTATGATCGTAATCTTTCAACAGCTCAAGCCAACGTCGTTGTCGCATGTTGAGTTCCTTCTGAGTGAAGAAATATTTAAGGCTCTTATGATCCGTATAAATCTCCACTTTCTCTCCGTACAAGTAATGTCTCCAGATCTTCAACGCGAAAACGACTGCTGCCAACTCTAGATCATGAGTAGGATAATTCCTCTCATATTCTTTGAGTTGTCGCGAGGCATAGGCTATGACTTTCCCATGTTGCATGAGAACACATCCTAACCCTTTGCCTGAAGCATCGCTGTAGATAACAAATCCATCCGAACCAGATGGTATTGTCAGAACAGGTGCCGAAATAAGTCTCCTCTTGAGCTCTTGGAAGCTCTTCTCGCATTCTTCGCTCCAAACGAATTTCGTATCTTTCCGAGTCAACTGTTTTAATGGAGTAGCGATTCGAGAAAATCCCTCTACGAACCTCCGATAATAACCAGCTAAGCCCAGAAAGCTTCGTACTTCAGTCACCGACTTAGGTTGCTCCCAGCTTTGTATTGCTTCAATCTTCGCCGGGTCAACAGATACTCCACGTTTCGATACCACGTGCCCAAGGAATGCTACTTCCTCAAGCCAGAACTCGCATTTCTTTAACTTGGCGTATAGCTTGTTCTCACGAAGCTTTTGAAGTACCAGCTTCAAGTGGTGCTCATGATCTTCACGGCTTTTAGAATAGATGAGGATGTCATCAATAAAGACAACAACGAATTGATCTAAATACTCCTTAAATACACGGTTCATCATATCCATGAAAGCAGCAGGAGCATTAGTCAATCCAAAAGACATGACTAAGAACTCATAATGCCCGTACTGTGTTCTGAAAGCAGTCTTTGGAATATCCTCAGTTTTAATCTTCAGCTGATGATATCCAGAACGAAGATCGATCTTTGAAAAGAATTGCGCTCCTTGCAACTGGTCGAACAGGTCATCAATACGAGGTAGCGGATACCTATTCTTGATGGTGACATGATTCAACTCCCGATAGTCAATGCAAAGTCGCATACTCCCGTCTTTCTTCTTTACGAATAAAACAGGAGCACCCCAAGGAGACGTACTAGGACGAATAAAACCGATGTCTAACAACTCTTGTAATTGGACCTTTAACTCCTGAAGTTCAATAGGAGCCATTCGATATGGGGTTTTAGAAATGGGCTTTGTACCGGGCTCAAGGTCAATAAAGAATTCAACTTCACGTTCTGGGGGTAGACCGGGAAGTTCTTCGGGAAATACATCAGGAAACTCATTAACAACGGAAATATCATTCAAATCTGATGTATTCTGATTTAGATCAGTGACATGAGCTAAGAAAGCTTGACATCCGTTTTTCAATAAACGAATAGCTTTATGACTTGAAATGATATTGACTGATTTTAGTGGTTTGGTGATTTGGATTCGCACAACAGGTTGATTAGGAATATGAAAACTAACAACCTTACGAAAACAATCAATTTTGGCATGGTAAGTGGTTAACCAGTCAATTCCTAAAATCACGTCAAATGCAAGTATTTTCAAAGATATAAGGTCAATAGGTAGGGTAAGGGTACCAATCTGAATCAAGCAAGATTTATAAACTGTAGATGTAACAAAGGTTTCTCCTAACGGAGTTTCAACAGATAAGTCAAAGTCTAATTTATCAGAAGTCAAGTTCAAACGTTGAGCACAAGCAGGTGAAATAAAGGAATGGGTAGCACCGGTATCTAACAAGGTATAAACTTCGCAAGAGTTTATGATCAGCTTACCCGTAATCACCTCGTGTGGATTCCTCGCGTTTTGGGCTGTCACGACAAACGCTCTTCCAGGAATCACCGACTTTGACTTGTCTGCAACCGCCTTTGGAATCACCACCCCCGCTGAACTTGGTTTCGCTATAGGACAATCTCGAGCTATATGTCCTTCCTTTCCACAGTTATAGCATCCTTTGAACTGTTGTGGGCAGTTTGGGCTGATATGTCCCTCTTTCCCGCATTTAAAGCATACGACCGGTGGTCGTTCTCCTCCCCTCGAAACAGTTGATTCTGGTGCTGATGTTGACATCTTCGTGTTCTCATTGTTGTACCTTCTCTTCTTGAAATCTCCCCCCGATTCGCTTCTTCTATTATCATGGCCACGATAACCACCGGAGTGGTTACCGCTCCTGTCATACTTTCCTCCTCGCTGGTTGTCATTGCTCCGATGACTGCTGCCACCAGTACGACCTTGGTTGTGGTCCCTCGGTTGAACATAATCATTATCTCGTTCTAATAACTGGGCCCTGTTTACTACATCCGAATATAAAGAAAACTTATGAGAAATGAGGTATTGACGTATTTCGGGTTTCAAACCTCTTAGAAACATCCGCGTCATACGTTCCTCATTCTCCACCAAATGAGGTGCAAACCTGGACAGCTCCGCGAACTTAGCCTCGTATTGGGATACCGTCATGTTGTTTTGCTCGAGTCTGATAAACTCTACTTCCTTCATATGACGAATACTTTCAGGAAAGTACTTGTCATTGAACAGTTTCTGGAACGCTTCCCGAGACATCTGGAGTGCGGCAGGCTGGGTACGCTTCACGGATTCCCACCAGTAATCTGCCTCTCCACGGAACATAAACGTGGCGAATGGAACCTTCTGTTCCTCTGTACATCCCAAGACATCAAATATCTTGGTAATTTGTTTAATCCACGTCTCCGCCTTGATCGGATCTGGCTTTCCCAGAAACTCTGGTGGTCCCAATTCTTTGAACTGCTTAGCAGTGACAGCTCGCGTGTTGTTATTATCTCCACCTGTATGTTGCACACGAGTCTCCCTTGTCTGAATTTGCATGAACTGCAAAAAACTTCTAAACATCTCATCGTTTATCGTCTGACCAGCGTTATTTTCAGGATGAACATTGCCTTCTTGTTGCACGTTCTCCTGGTTAACGATTAAAGGTGTCTCCACGGTCTCATTCACTTCGTTGTTAACATTCTCAGCTGCCATTCTCAAATACTGCCATAAAACAAGGGTTAATTAAACAAATCAACATATCACATATTAACCCTATGCTCCGACTGACCAATTAAATATCACAAAAGCTTAGGTAGGACACACTAGCGAAGGATTTACTCGTCTCTCCCCTCCTAGTTCTATTCCCCGATCTCCGCCAGAGATCATATCCCTAAGCTCTGATACCAACTGTGACGCCCCCAGAATAGGTCCATTCAACCCAACCCATTCTGAGTCGCCAAATACATGGTACAGAATTCAAATACAAACTTTATATCATACGGTCGTGCAAAATACGACCACACAACTGTGAGTCTCAATACAAATATGTAGAAAATATTAAGATTCAAACTAAGTCCTCATTACAATTATTATCACACTATTTATCAGAAATAGTGAGGACTACTACTGCTCTAACTCGGACCATCACTCTGTCCCCCGACTAGTCCCCGCAACATTCTCATTTCCTGAAGAGGACAACAGATGAAAAGGGTGAGCTCAACTAGCCCAGTAAAGAATATTATGACTAAGATAATGAAAAATAAATTATCGTTAGTCTTCAACAGTTCAGATAAAATATTATGGACAACAAGTTTTAGATCAATATTCGCAGCGGAAATAACAAATCATTAGAAGAGTTAAGCAGAGAATGAAGTCTACTATCTTCTATGATTTAAAAGTCCATCACCAATATTTCATCCCTGTAACATCAATCAATATACATCTCGAATCAATATTCATCTTTGCACTACAGGCCAAAGATATTCATTTGCATCATCAGTAGTCATGTTCATCTCAACACCTGTCATCTTTGCACTACAGGCCAAAGATATTCATCAGGTAATCATTCATCTTTGCTCTACAGGCCAAAGATATTCAGTTACATCAACTTTTAGGACTGAGGATGATGAAAAACATTTTAAAGAGCGAATCCAGTGAGATAAAAGACAAAGATCAAATATTCGTATTTTAGTTTATCCGAATTCAAGAATAATCCATAATAATACTTTGTGAAGCAAAATTCAAGAATAAAGCCCAAAACTTGGATACAATCAAAGATAGTAACCTTAACAGACAATTTGGACAATTAGAAGAAAAATAAATTTTCCCGTGAATAGTGCCGTATACGTGAATAGTAACCCCGACGGAAAAAATAAGAATTTCAACATAAAATCCATGACAATATTTTTGTATAATGATATTGAGAAGAATAACATCATTTACGAAAGAAATAACATCCCTTACCTCAAAATAATAGTATCTCTGACTGGAATATCGGATATAATACCGACGAAAGCTTGTACTGAATAGTAATACTCAAAGTATTGAAATACTCACAAAAATACGCTCGATATTATAGAGAGAGAAAACTTCGAATTCTGGTGTGATTTTCAATTCTAACCTAAGCACCCTATTTATAGGAAAAGCTTAGGATGCCAAAGGAGACTAAATGAATAAAATAATTTTTTTTAAAAAAAAAAATCCTACAGCCGCCGGCTGCTTCAAAACATCAGATTTTTTCAACAAACCAACAAAAGTGGGGCCCACCTTTTATTTAAAAAAATATTTATTTTCCGAAACTTCAATAATTCATAATAAATAGCTCCTTTGTCAGAAAAATACAAATGATGTGTCCTTTCCATAGGAAATTTAATTCTCTACAACTTTGCAGAAGAAAATTTTTCCAAATTCCCAACATAAATTATCCGAAATCCACCAACAGATGATTTTTCACACCAAAATACTGATAAAAATACATCAGCACTAATTCCTTCTTTAATATCCACAAAATAAATATTTCCTTATCATATAAATCAATAATTAATTATTCACAAATAATATTATAGAACTACAATATTAACAACCAGGTCGTTCCCAAGACAGAGGGGGCCTTCCGATAAGGACTTCTCCTTACTGGCGCGCAATTAAATAACCCCTCCTAGACAGAACTTCCTTAGACATTGTGAATAATGCTATCTAATAATATTATTCAAATAATATGAATTATTTAGTTGATAACGTGAAATACTGTGCAACGACAATTATTGAATCAATACTACAAAATATCAACTGTAGCCATTATTGAATCAATCATAAAAAAATAGCAACGTAGCAATTATTGAGTCAATAAAATATCAATGCAGCAATTATTGAGTCAATAATATAAAATATCAACGTAGCAATTATTGAGTCAATAATATAAAATATTGAACAGTAAATACTGTAACAATAATTGAGTAGGTTCCTTCTCACGTAAGACTCAATAATTCAAAATACTGCGCAATACCGTGTGCTACTGCGCACCACCGCGTACTGTATTTTAACCACCGGGTATTTCAACAGTACTAACGGTAACAACTCCGCCGTTATTTTGTAAAAAGTTATTTCTGTCGCTTTCTATATCCGACAGTTATTCCGTTGTGGAGGCCCACAAATAGCTGCGCCGTCGTACGAATATTCCCCGACAACAAGAATATTCCACAACCAAACGAATATTCCCCGACAACAAGAATATTTTATAACCACTTGCTCATTTTAAAAATATTTACACATTTCACCCATAACTTTCATATTTATCAAATCAACACCTTACTATTTCGAAATAATATATAAAGAAAATTAAATCTTTATTCATAAAAGTTGGGGTCTTACAATGCTCTTGTCACTTTTTGTTGGGGATGACATTATCCGTGATAGCTTTGCCAACTCTGATGGGGAGATAGCTCGGTTACCGAGTTACCTTCTTGTATGCTTCCGATACTTATCCTGATGATAATTCACAGCGGCAGCTTGCCACAAGGGGTTGAACCACCAGTCCTTCCTGATGCTCCCTTTGAGGATGTGTATAACAGATTCCATTATTGATGATGGATTACTATATTGCTTCCGTCACCGGATCCCTTCTCCGTTGCTCCGTTGGGGTTGAGCCAACGGCTGAACTATCTCGGTCTGTACCCGACGCTTCACTAGGTTGAAACCAATGGCTGAACTGGACTCGGTCTGTACTCTATACTTCGTTGGATTGAAGCCAACGGCTGAATTAAACTCGATCTGTACCCGATACTTCGTTAGATTGAAGCCAACGGCTGAATTGAACTCGGTTTGTACCTGAAACTTCATTGGATTGAAGCCAACGGCTGAACTGGACTTGGTCTGTACCCGAAACTTCGTTGGATTGAAGCCAACTGCTGAATTAAACTCGGTCTGTACCCGATACATCATTGGATTGAAGCCAACGGCTGAATTGAACTCAGTCTGTACCCGATATTTCGTTGGATTGAAGCCAATGGCTGAACTAAACTCGGCCTGTACCCAAAACTTCGTTGGATTGAAGCCAACGGCTGAATTGAACTCGGTCTATACCCGATACTTCGTTGGAATGAAGCCAACGACTGAATTGAACTCGGTCTATACCCGATACTTTGTTGGATTGAAGCCAACGACTGAATTAAACTTGTTCTGTACTCGATACTTCGTTGGATTGAAGCCAACAACTGAATTGAACTAGGTCTGTATCCGATACTTCGTTGGATTGAAGCCAACGGCTGAATTAAACTCGGTCTGTACCTGATACTTCGTTGGATTGAAGCCAACGACTGAACTAAACTTGGTCTGTACCCGATACTTCATTGGAATGAAGCCAAAGGCTGAATTTAACTCTATTTGTACCCGATACGTCTTTGGATTGAAGCCAACGGCTGAACTGGACTCAGTCTGTACCCGATACTTCGTCAGATTGATGCCAACGGCTGAACTGGACTCGGTCTGTACCCGATACTTCATTGGATTTAGGCCAACTACTGAATTGAACTCGGTCTGTACTCGATACTTCATTGGATTGAAGCCAACGGCTGAATTGAACTCGATCTGTACCCGATACTTTGAAAATGGCAGTTTTCGGCAGTTTTGCATAGTTTTTGCGTAGTTTTTTAGCAGTTTGCATAATTGACCCCCGAATATGGCCTCAGGATGAATATTAAGGGGTTTCAGAGTGTTACCCTCTCTGTCAGGATTACGCTGCTTCAACACAGGATTTCAGGACAAACCGCTCAATCGCGTAGCGATTTTTCTTCAGATTTGACTTGGTAACTCATATAAACTCCGTTTCAACTCAAACTGAACTGAGCTTGAGGGAGTGGGACCCACCATGGGGGCCATAGTTGGAGGTGCAGCAGCCGCAGATGGGCCCGTTTCCACCTGTGGTTTTATATTTGGGCAGCGGGTGCTCATTTGAAACATTTTCATTTTGAGTTTCAAACGGATTTCGATCTTCTTTTTCAGATCTACAGAGCTTGGGCAGCTGTTTTCTAATTTCGTCAATTTCTACGCGTTCAGCACATTGCAGGTAACTTTTTACGTCTTTTTTTCGCAAGTTTTGACCTTTAAAAGCATGTGAACCACGTAGGGGGCTTTTAGACGCAATGTACGAAAAATGTATACCTATATGATCTGTTAAAAGTTTTTTTACTTCATATGTATGTATATCTTACGGTAATGCACATTTGGATGTAAGAAAATTCATATTCTGAGACAGTCATATTTTGCTCTTTTTGATCAGTTTACTCATTCTTTTTGAGGCCTAGTGAGCCTGGATTTTCAACTAAAAATGTCCATGGTAATTTAGCAACCATGCAAAGTTTACTTTTGATTTTATTTCATAAATATGAACTGTTCCTATTTTTGGGAAGGTGTGCTACTGAATGGCCACCTAGACATGCCTATGTGCATGTCGACAGTCCATTTTACAAAGAAGACTCTGGGGAATTTTTTTTAAAACCCGAGTATTTAACAAACATACAATTTTGACTCTACTGGGGATTTTTGACTGATCCATGCATGTTTTAGGATTTATCTTTTGAAAGACATGCAATTTTGACTTTACTGGGTATTTTTGACTGACCCATGCATATTTTAAGACTTAGAAATGCATAGAGTACTGATTAAAAAAAATAAGCCACAGGTTTTAGGCTTAGCACACCCTTTCTGAGGTGATTTGGAGACTTGGTCCAGGTGATGGACAGAGATAGACCCGATAGTGCCAGCAGAGTCGTTTCAGGCATTAGACGTAGGAGGGCTTCTAATGTTCCTCATCCACGTCCAGCTCGATCGTCTCCCAGATTAGCAGAGTCGATGATTCGTCCAGCATAGAATGAGCTTCCAATCGATATTAAATATGAGCAGGCTCCTTTTGCTGCTCCTGCCCCGGCTCAGGCTCCACGTGCAGAGGTTCCGGGAATTGTTGTGCTGACCTAGGAGTTGTTGGGTGACTTGAGTCTTCATCCATCGAGATTTCTTCACGCCAACGAGGTGACTTGAAGTTTTCTTCTCTCTGAATTCCCTTTCTTTCTTTTCCCATTCTCAGGGCACAGGTTTTTGTCATGAGTTATTTTTTTATGCAGGTTCTCGGCTTCACGCAACCTTGAGGGAACTGGTTCAACGTGTATTCCCTGTATCATACTTTGCATCAGGAATACAGGGATATCGTTGATGGCTGGGGGTTTCAGGCCTTCTTTTTTATTCTTCCCCGCCGCTACCCCTAGGGGTATATGAGGGCTTTATCTGAGCGCTGGTTCCACCAGACTCAGTCCCTTCATTTGGTGGATTGTGAGGTGATGATAACCCCTATGGATTGGAGGTTTATCACCGGTATTGAGTTTGAGGGTGAGCCAGTGCCTGTCGTGGCTGACATCACCTACTGTCGTTTGGTCCCTGCTTGGAGTTCCTGCGACGGCGATCAAGGGTCGGATTATCCGATCAGGTCTCTTGAGTATAGATGCCCAGAGTGGGGCTTTGCTGGAGCCTTTGCCTGATGATCAGAGGGTTAGGGATCACATCTTAAGGCGATTATTCCTAGTGATCATCAGGGGTTGTTTCGTGGCGGACAACTCATCTACGGTTTCCTTCACCCTGGTCAGTTCTACTCGATATGTAGAGCGCCTCAGTGACTTTGATTGGGGTTCCTACACCTTTGCCTATTTTCTCCGGGGCATGCGCATGATTTCAGAGGGTTTGATTGAGGCTTGGTTAGGGTTCTACCTGTTTCTGCTGGTGAGTACATCTTCATGTACCTTTTTGATTTCAGTATTTAAATTTGTCAGTCTTGGTCACTGAGGACTTTTGATATTTATATGGTCAGTTCTGGGCATTTGAGAGGCTTCCTTGCCTACGACCTGCCACTACTTTAGGTCTGGAGACCTACCCTCGAGGACGACGTTGGCATTACTCCACACTGACGAAGGTCCCTGTTGCTGAGGGATTTACCCATGCTAGCCTACAGTTAGAGCTTTTGACGGCTGGATCGATCTCCTGGATGCCGTATACCTCTGAGTTTTTAACGATTAGATTTGAGGGAGGCTTTCCCACTGGTCGAGAGTTTGCATTGTCGACCCGCAGAGTCCCATTTATGACAGAGGGAGGCTGGGAGCTCTATTTGGGAGAGCGTACTATCAGGAGCATCATGGGACAGATCTGCATTCCCATTGTTCCTCCTACTTGGCATCATTGGCTGTTGCTCTTGTCATTGACAGACATCCCTATGGAGGGCATAGATGGCTTCACCCTATCAAAGGGCCCGTACAACCAGGAGGCATTTAGTAGATGGTGGAGCCCTCACACTATTGGAGCTCAGAATCGGGCGACCCAGTTCATGGCAGACATGGTGCCTAGGATTTGTTATAATGATAGACTGGATAGCTTGCCTCTGGGAGCCAACTCATTTGGACCAGATGACAGGATTGACCCAACAGTTGGAGAGAGCTCACTTATTTATCAGGCATCTTGGCAGAGATCCATCAGAGGCATCTTCTTTTGACCCGTCTAGCTCAGGAGTGGGCCCCTCTTCAGGTCCATTTTCTAGTAATTTTATAGGGGAAGATCATCCCTTGTACTGCACATATATGCCCGATGATCGCAGCTTTATGTCCATCGAGGAGATGGAGCAGGTTAATAACATTAGCGTAGATTATCTTGATCTCTTTGGATAGCTATAGCAGCTATATTTTTAGACAGCCACTGTTTTGGCTATTTGGCGGTTGTGCCATCATTGTGATAGACCACTGTTAGCAGTTGGGTGGTGGTTCCCTATTCCCATGTATTTTTTTATTTTGCTTTGTATTATCAGATAGGGATGTTGCCCGAAGTAGATAGCTTATTCTATATGCTCATGATATTTCCTATCTCTTGCATCATGTTTATCATTGTTATTATGCATGTATTATGTCATGCATATGCATTTAGACATATGAGTTTAGATTTAACCCCTGGATGGTCTAGTGATACGGTGATACAGATGACGTCGTATGCAGTTAGCCGTATTGAGCATCTACCACCTTCTGAGGTGGCATTATCATTGAGGTCGTGGTACGAGAGCCTGCCCTTCTCAGCCAGAGGGATAGTTGATCAGATGTTGGGGCATTCATTGGCCCTTGCAGATTTTTGAGTTCCATACAGGTTCGTGGATGGCCTTTTACCCTTCTGGATACCCAAGAGATAGGTCTTTCATTTTGGATAGCATGAGCTAACGCCGACTCTTAAGGAGTATCAGCGGTTTATAGGTTTAGCATTAGAGTTGCCCTACGCTCGGACAACTATCAGCGATATGAGGAGACCGTTCACATGGTTGTCAGGTCTTCGTCATAGGGCAGTCACGGACGAGATCGTTTTCGATCGAGTGATCTCGATTGACTTATTGATCGATCGTTTTGGTGAGCTTGATAGCTACAATCGACATGCTGGGGATTTTGTTATTTTAGCAGAGGCGTGGCATCTAGCTAGGGTAGATATTCTGCTGATGTGCATCGTGTCCTACGTCTACATGTCGTTACGCTTGGATCACTTAGATGTGGGATTAGTAGTCGTGGTTAGGGCCCTTAGACATGGTAGCACCATCATCCCGATGATATTGGCTGAGACGCTGAGGTCAGCCACCCACTGTAGTACCCACCCGGAGGGGTTTTTCAGAGGCAGTTCGGTCCTGTTATACATATGGCTGATGTCCCATATTCGATCGATTGGATCTTTCAGGCATCATGGGTATTATTTTTCCCATGATATAGCTTTGTCCTACTCCTTTCAGCCGGCAGAGTATACCGATGCTGCTACATGGTCGACATTTCTGTCAAATATTGAGCATCTATTCTTGATCTTTCCATGCTCAGGACTGGCCTCCCCTTATAGCTTTATTACCCATGCATCTGGCATGGACTATCTGCCTCTAGCAGGATTGAGAAAAATGAATACTTATCATCCTCTGGCTGTTATGGGCCAGTTTGATCAGTATCAAAGCCTGCATTTGTTTGAGGGAGCTGCTAATCAGAGGATGTCAGCTTCATCTATGTCATCTGCTGACTTAATTCACGTATATGAGTGTTGGACTCACAGTGAGAGGGCTGATTTCTCCAATAGCTATCCGGACCGTTTTCCAGAGTACTCGACATGGTTGGAGGCAGATATAGCATCAGCTTCATTCATCCAGTCAGCTCCTATTTCAGATTCAGATAAGGAGGAGGCTATGGAGGATCCTGAGTCTCTTACTGAGGATGAGATATTTTTGGGTTTGACAGCGGCACTAGTTAGTGATCCGCCGATCATTCCTGCAGGGACAGATTCGGATTTGGTGGACTCACTATTCAGGATGACCTTGAGCGGGATCAGGCTAGAGCGCAGATGTTGATCGCTTTGTCTGGCAGAGATTTAGTTTTGGCTGAGAGAGATGAGTCACGAGCTGCTCAGGATGCAAGATTGATTGAGCGAGAGGAGATCAGATTTTCCAGAGATGCAGCTTTTGTTGAGATAGAGGAGACTTTGATTGCTAGGGATGCAGCTTTTGTGGAGGGGGATGAGGCTATAGCTTCCCGTGATTTTCATATTGCTGACAGTACTGCTCTTTGATCTTACACTCATGGTCTGGTTACCGAGATGAGTGCATATGTTGA
Organism: Panax stipuleanatus; assembly: GCA_020205555.1. Lineage (NCBI taxonomy): Eukaryota > Viridiplantae > Streptophyta > Magnoliopsida > Apiales > Araliaceae > Panax > Panax stipuleanatus. The sequence continues at coordinate 26,823 of JAINUT010001934.1, forward strand.
TGACTATAGTGCCACACTACAGATGACTGTAGATATTTTGAGTTATATAGAGGCTGAGGGTATTGCACTTGCAGCTGCTCCTCCATCTTCAGAGAGAGATGCCGTGTTGGCATTGCTGGCCTGCTTATCCCTAAGTCCATAGACTAACTTTATTTTTCCTGCATATACTAAATCAGCCATTTTTTTCTTGTACAGGACACTATATCAAACAGTGTTATATATCAGAGAAATATATTTTGATTCACTTCCCTGTTTGGATATGTATTGTCATGGCTGAGTGATTACCATTTCTTTCATGACTTGTTATTTTTGATGTATCTTGAGCTTCTCCTTGATGGACTGACAGTTGAGATGTCAAAGAGTATCTCAGATGGACCTGTTAACCAGGAAGATTGGATATAATTTAGGTGTTATGCGGTTTCGGTGTCTTGGAACTGGTTTTTTATTAGGTTTTTGTTTTCTCTTGAAGGTCAAACCGCACCGTAAATGGCTGCCTACGTACTCTCGGGTGTAGGGACATCAGGTCATTCGTAGTTCAATCTTTGCGTGAGAGAGGCTTGAAAAGTATTTATCTTGTGTTTTAAGTTTTGATTTTGATGAGTTTTTTAAGTTTTTTGTTTGGTTTGACCGCACCAGAAATGGCTGCCTACGTACTCCCGGGTAGAGGGAGATCAGGTCATTCATAGTTCAGGCTTTCTGGTGAAAAATTAAATCTGATTTGATTCGTAGGATCCGGATGCGGGTATGCATGTGCTTCAGATATAGTACCTTTTCACGGTGTCTGAATTGATGAGTTGGGGAAATTCAGTCTCGTCCATCTCTTGTAACTTGAGAGCTCCTCTTGTCAACACCTCCTTAACAATGAAAGGGCCTTCCCAATTAGGGGTGAACTTTCCTTTGGCTTCATCTTGATTGGCCAAAACATTCTTCAGCACCAAGTCGTTTTCTTTGAATTGTCGTATTCGAACCTTCTTGTTGTAGGATCGAGCAATCCTTTGCTGATAAAATTACCCGTGAAAAATGGTTGTGGCCCTCTTTTCATCTATCAGGGACAGTTGGTGGTATCGGTCTTGTAACCACTAATCTTTGTCCATCTGAGCGTCGATTAACACTCGCAATGACTCCATTTATACTTCTATGGGGAGGACTACTTCCATGCCATAGACCAATAAATAGGGGGTAGCCCCAGTAGAGACGTGCATTGATGTCCTGTATGCTAATAGGGTTAGAGGCAGTATGTCAGGCCATTCTTTGTGATTGGCGGACATTTTCTACATGATCTTTTTGATGTTCTTGTTGGCCGCTTCGACAGCACCATTCATCTTAGGCCGATAGATGACGGAGTTAAGATGCTTGATGTGGAACTTACTGCACAGTTCCTTCATCATTTGATTGTTTAGGTTCTTAGCGTTGTCTGATATGATCACCTTCGGTTATCTATATCGACAAACGACATTGTTTCTAATGAAACCAATGATGACCTCTTTAGTGACTTTGGGAAAAGAGGCAGCTTCAACCCATTTGGTGACGTAATCGATCATAGTGATAATGAATAGATGACCATTACTGGATTTTGGTTCCACTGGCCCGATCACATCCATTCCACACATGGAGAAGGCCATGGTGAACTCATGTTGTGTAGCTCATTTGGAGGAGCATGTATGGCATTTCCATATACTTGGCATTGAAAGCATCTCTTGACGTGATCATCACAGTCAGCTTTGAGAGAGATCCAGTAATGTCCTGTTCTTAATATCTTCTTGGCCAGCAGATGACCGCTCATGTGTGGACCACAGACTCCACCGTGAATTTCATCCATAAGTCTCTAGGCTTGATCTTTATCAAGGCATCTTAAAAGGCCTATTCCAGCATCTCTCTTATAGAGTGCATCTCTGCTCAGATAGAACTTCATAACCATTTTGTGAATCCATTTTCATTGGGATTGGCTTGCCCCATCGGGTGTAGATCCATCTCGGAGATATTCCTTGATGTCTTGATACCAAGGCTGTTAGACAGGAGGTATTTCATCTGATATGTCTCCAATGTAATTCCTGTATGTAGGGGCTTTCTGAATTATGAATTTAATGCAGGGAATCCCATTACTATTGGATATATGGATCAAGGAAGCCAATGTTACTAATGCATCAGCGAAGTTATTCTTACTTAGAGGAATATGGATGAAGGTCTTCAAACTCCATAGATATTCTGACGACCTGCCGATGATAGGGCAGCAAATGCAGTTCTTTGGTGTGATATGCACCGGTGGTTTGTCTGATGACCAACTCAGAGTCTCTAAAGACCAGTAAATGTTTGATACCCATGGATTGGGCTAATTTCAACCCCATTATGCAGCCTTCATACTCGGCTGTGTTGTTGGTGTTGCCAAATTAAAGTTTGGTAGCCATAAGATATTGTTCTCATGTACTAGAGATAAGGACTGCCCTAGCTCCGACACCTTCTATGTTTACTGCTCTGTCAAAATACATTTTCCATGGTTGGATTGTATTCTCTTGTTAGAGTTATTGAATCATCATGATTCCATCATCCGGGAAATAAGTCTTCAGGGACTCGAACCCTCCTGAAGGTGCTTCAGCTAATTGATCTGCAATGCCTTGACCCTTGATTGACTTCTGAGTCACATAGACAATGTCGAACTATTATATGATTAACTGCCATTTGGACAGTCGACAATTCAACATAGGCTTGTTGAATACATATTTGAGGGGATCCATATGGGATATGAGGTAAGTTGTATGCCCATGGAGGTAATGCTGTAACCTCATTGCGGCCCATACTAACGCACAGCATATTTTCTCGATCAGGGTGTACTTCTGCTCACCACTGCTGAATCTTTTGCTGATGTAGTAGATGGCTCTTTCTTTGCTACTATCATCCTTTTGTCCCAACATGCAGCCCATTGCATTGGCATTGACGGACAGGTACATAAACAGGGGAACTCCATCCCTCTAAGGTACCAAAACAGGTGCTTCGACCAGCTGTTTCTTGATGGCAAGGAAGGCTTGTTGACAATCCTCGTTCCATTTGATAAAGGAATTCTTCCTTAGTAGCTTGAATATGAGTTCATAGGTTGCTGTGAGCTGGGAAATGAATCGACTTATGAAGTTGATTCTCCTCAGAAACCCACGTATCTCCTTCTCTGTTCGAGGTACTTGCATCTTAGTGATGGCTTTAATCTTGGCAGAGTCTAGCTCGATGCCTCGATTACTCACCAAGAATCCCAATAATTTACCTGATTTGACATCGAAAGCACATTTGGCTGGATTTAGCTTGAGGTTGTACTTATGTAACCTATTGAACAGCTTCTTGAGATGGTCAATGTGATCATCCTCTCTCTGAGATTTTATGATGATGTCATCCGCATAAACCTCTATCTCTTTGTGCATCATGTCATGAAACAAAGCCATCATGGCTTGCTAATATGTGGCTCTGGCATTGATGAGGCCGAAGGATAGTCGCCTATAATAGAAGGTTACCCAGGGAGTTATGAAAGATGTTTTCTCTCAGTCCTCTTCAGCAACCATGATTTGATGGTAACCAGCAAAGCAATCTACGAAGGAATACATGCCGTACTACGCCATATTATCGATCAGGATGTGAATGAAAGGTACTGGGAAATTGTCCTTGAGACAGGCTTTGTTCAAATCCCGGTAATCCACGCATACTCGTACTTTCCCTCCGGGCTTAGGTACGGGGACGATGTTTGACAACCACTCTGGGTATGTTGATACCATGATGATTCCGACTTTGAATTGTTTAACGACTTTTTCTTTATCTTTCAGACTCCATTCAGGTTTCAATCGCCTGAGCTTTTGTTTGACTGGTTTAAATCCATCTTTGATGGGTATTCGATGGATGACAATGTCAGTGGACAGGCCAATCATGTCTTCATGTGACCATGCAAACACATCCTGGAACTGTGTTAAGAGTTCGATCAGGTCAGTTTTTTGATTTGGGGTGAGGTCTATGCCTATTTGGATTTCTTCGATGTTTTTGGAGGGTCCTATGTTGATAGTGGTGGTTTGGTCGAGGTTTGGTTTGGGTTTGTCTTCGACCCATTCTTTTATCTCCTCGGGCACCTCATAGTCATTTTCCCCCTCCTAGTCAATATCCATCAAGTCGAAGTTCAGTTCTACATCAAAGTCGTAATCACTTTGACAAGTTGGCATCTCATCAACAAAGACAAACACGTCCAATGCTTGAGTCCTGAAAACAAAATGCTTTCATTTTAATATAGACAACTGCTTAAATATACAAAGCATTTGGCAAAACATGACAAAAGTTAATGCTATAGTTGTGCAGTCAAAAGTAAGCAGTAAATGAAAGCATGTTTAAAGGGCAGATGTACTCTTTGCCCCTTTACCCTTTCCGACTGAGGCAAGGGACACTGCTCCAGTTATCCAAGGTTAGATCCTCATGCACAGGGAGGATCGAGGATTGATGAGCGTCTGCCTTATCCCGTATGATGACTAAGACATCCTTTAAAATAGGGCCAGGATTTTTATTTGAACTGCCACCTTTTCCCTTCTTGATGCGAGGAATTTGAATCTGATCCTCATCGTCACTGTCTAGGATCTCATCATTCATACCCTCGTAGTTTATGATGACCCGCATGTTAGCAAATGGGTCTCGTCCTTTGTACAGGATCTTTTCTTTTCCCTTTTTGTTGTCTGCCTCAAGCTTGAGGGCTTTTCTTTCATTGACCGGTATGATTAGAGGAAATAGCATAGCTGATACTACAGTAGGGATCTTCCTCATTGGTTTCACCCATCCGACACCCGTAAGGTTTGGCAGCAATATTGTGGAAATATGAGCCTGAGGATGCTTATGCGGGTTCTTGTAATTTTCCCTAGATGAAAATCCCAATCCGGCTCTCCCAGTCTGACTCGGGATTTGTATTGGACTCTAGATACCTTGCTGATTATTTCCTAACCCTTCTCTAGGTTGGAAACCCAAATATACCATTTCCTGGCCCACTGTCACAACTTCGGTGGAGACCGTCGGCTTTAGGGATGGTGCTCCGATAGGTAGATACTGAGTATCACTCACCTCCAGAGCTTGAAAACTTGCAGTTTCAATCCCTGCATCTAGGCTAATCACTGGCATGTCTCCCTGTATGCAGACAGGGTATTCTGGCTCGGCGTTGACCGTGATGAGGTCGCCGTTGATAATGTATTTGAGCTGTTGATGGATGGTGGATGGCAATGCCCCTGCCATGTGGATCCATGGCCTGCCCAACAACAAGTTGTATCCAGTGGTGAGATTGAGCACCTGGAAGGACACATAGAAAGTGTGTGGGCTAATCTCTAATGGAAGTTCTATTTCTCCCATACCTGGTCGGCGAGATTCATCGAAAGCCCGGATGACCACATGACTGGTTTTGATCCGGTTCGGGTTGATCTTCATTCTTTCCAAGGTAGCGTAAAGATAAATGTTGAGGGATGATCCTCCATCTATGAGCACACCTCCGATCATATACTCGAAAGATATAACTGCTATGTGTAGGGATTTTCTATGACCTATCCCTTTCGCAGGGATATCATCGTCAGTGAAAGATATCACATTACTGTTGAAAATGTGTTCTACCATGTGACGGAATTTCTCGGCATCCACGGTGTGTGGCAGATGGGCTTCTTCCAGTACTTTCACTAAAATGTTTCGATGATCCACCGAGGATAAGACCAAGTCTAGGATGGACATTTTCTTGGGTGCATCTTTCAAGCTTTGCACCACTTTGATTTCATTATGTCCCATTTTAATGAGGAACTCTTCGATTTTCTCATCAGTCACCTTTTCTTTGGCTTTGATAACTGAATTGATCACCTGCTGAGGCAGGTATAATGGATTATCCTTTGGTACGATGGCAATGTTGTTTGAAGTGGAGCCTTCATCGTTTTCGTAGTTCTATGGGACGCACTTCAGACTGATAATTGGATATTGAGAAGGGCAAGATCAGAGGCTCGGGTGCGGCCACCTTCATAGGATTTTGTATTTCTTTGACCCCTTTTCCTGGCAGTACTAAGGGTAAGAGGGATGGCTCCTTATCACAGGAAACCACAGCCACTGTGTCCTGATTCCATGCAGTGGGGATCCAGAGAGTATCTTCATCTGGGAGGTCGAGAACTTGATTTCCCCTTATCAAGTCACCACTTTCAATCATGTTTTGAATCAGGTTACGAAGTGCCCATCACTCTTCAGTATCATGGCCGGGTGAATTGGAGTGGTACTGACATATTTGGTCAGGCTTGAATTTTCTGGATCGTGGGTTCAATGGAGGTAATAAGTCTGCAACCATTCCCTCATTGACTAGCATTTGGAGGATTTCTTCCATTGTTTAGTTCAGGTTGGTAAAATTCCTTTGAAATAAGAATTTCCTATTAGTGTGGACAGTTTCTTCTTTAACCATTTTGTCGGTCCAAGGCTAATGCTCATGAGATTGGTTATGATCCCTCCTGGGATTGATCTCCGGTGTTGGAGGACGAACAATGTCAAACTGGTTGGCCCGTTTAATCATCTGTCTAGTGATCTGATGCTGATAGACGACTAGTTCTGCTAATTACTCGATTTATTCCTTGATAGATTTTATCTCTTGCTCAATCAGGAATCTCCTTTCTGATACTTCCCAATTGTCTGGGCTGTTGTTGCTGGATGGAGTTAATTCTCCCACATAACGGAGGTACTTGGATCTTTCTCCACTTGTGGTGCTGATCATATTGACATTCTCCTCTTTGTGCTGGGGAGGGGATTGTCTTGTACGTGTGGTTGTTCTGGTTTTGTCACCACAATCTCTCCATTGTCAATGAAGTCTTGAATTTTATGCTTGAGAGACCAACAGTCTTGAGTGTCGTGGCCTGGAGATCCGAAATGGTAAGTACACTTCTTCGTTCGGGTCAAAATTTCGTGCACGAGTGTTGGTTGGTGGAAGGAGTTGGACAATCTTCTTTTGTGCCGTCAATAGCTTTAGCACATTCTCGAGTGAATCCTCTAGAGGGGTGAAAGTTCTTCGACGTCTGACCTCCATATTTTTCTGGAATAGGCATACTGTTTGACTCGCCTCTTTGATTTTGTCCTTGCAATACTAAGGACACTTCTTCATCTTTCTTTTTGTGTAATCTTTGGGGATTACTCTCGTAATTTTCGGACTGGATATGCTTAGCGACAGCTTCGAGGGCGGTTAAATCTTTTATCTTCATGGATTTGAGCCCCATTTCTGCCATTTTGTCATGTTTGATCATTTCAGAGAATGGTTTTCCTATGCCTGCTAGGACCTTCTCATAATATGGTTCTTCTTGGATGTCGATGAAGGTCATGACTATCTCAAACTCAGTCATGGCTGGGGTGACTTATGCTACAACCCGCCTCCATCGTTGAGCATATTCTCTGAATGATTCAGTACTCTATTTCTTGATCTTGGTTATCTGGTATCTATTTGGAGCCAGCTGAGATTGGAAGCTGTATTGACTGAGGAAAGCATGGGCCAACTCTTCCCAACTATGAATCTTAGAGTTGTCCAGACGAGCATACCAGGCTCTGGCCTCTCCAGTCAGACTCTTCTAAAATAATTACATTCGAAGCTTCTCGTCCTCTGCATAGGATCCGAGTTCTCCAATGAATACTTTCAAGTGGGTATAGGGATCTCCCAATCCATCGTATTTCTCGAAATCAGGAGTTCTAAATTTTTTGGGATAACGAGCCCTAGGGAAAAGACAGAGGTCGGAGTAATTAACACTGTCGAATGCCCCAGTCCCTTTGATAGACCTGAGAGTTTCCTCCATCTACTGTATTTTCTTTACAATGTCACCAGCTTCTTGTTCTTTGTTGAAGGTGGTGATTTCAGGGGTTTTGTTGGTTGTGTCCTGGTTTTGTGGTCCAGAAATCCGAGTCTCGGTTTTTTCAGTCTTTTGACTGCCACCACTACCACCAGGTGTTCCCAGTTCTGTGTGAGCTTGGGCTTGTTTCCCTTTAAGGGCCTTGCTCTATTTTCTCAAAAAACTGGCTAATTTGGCTATCTGATTCTTCAGTCCTTCGAATTCTTCCCTAGATACAGGGGTGGATTCTGTTTGAGCACTAGAAGTCATGTCCGTGGATGGACTTAGTGCTTTCTTAGACTTAGATCTAGTGATGGGACCAATATTTCACCTATAACAAAACGTAGGCGTGTCAATTTCTTGATGTATGTAAGGATAGAATGCATGTTATGATGTGGTTTTTAATCTTATCCTGCAAAACAGAGGTCAGTTGTTTTGATGACAGGATGACAAGAGATATATGTCAAGAACTGTAAATCTTTTATTATAATATTTACATTGAAAGCTTGACATTGAATTGAAAGAGTAAGGCATGAAGAAGCTTTCCGTCGAATTTGGTTAATTAGAGGCTGACCTATCTTAGGCTACTCTCGCGGTTTTTTGGCATGAAGGGCCCCAGATCATCGCAATCTACTAGAGGGAAAATTAATCCGATCTTTCAACTAGAGCGAATCTGGGTGGTGCATTTTCATGAGCCCCACCAGAGACATTACTTATCACCGACGGGTTTTGCCTTTTTGTGAGAGGAATCACACAATATACATTCACATACATCGCCCTCACCGTATGCATATGATGACAGTTGGTGCGAAGCACTAAATAAGCAAGAAAGCATTCATTCACATTCATTCAATGTAAAGACGCAGCATTCACACATATATAGTTTTGAAAGGAAAATTTTTGAAAAGATTTGAACGCGGCCTAAGCCCTCTACTGTCCCCAGCAGAGTCGCCACCTGCCGACGTTGGGAAAAATACGCGGGTCGGGTCACAACCCGGATTTTTTATCTCTTCCTAAGTTATCTCTACCCTTACTCTTTTTATTACGAAAAAGGTTTTGAAGAGTTTTTTAGGAAAAGGACAACATGTATCATGTCGACGATTTGAATGTTTTACAGAGTCGCCAATTTGTAGATTTGAAATGGTTGTACCAACTCAACCAAATTTTGTTTAAAAGAGGCCTAATTGCTGGACACTGTCGAAACTTGATCTTTGAAACCAAAGTTTTGAGCTCGGGGGCTCGGTTAAGTGTGGGGAAGGTGTTAGGCACCCCACAACTCCCGTGTAAACACGGTACCGCATCTTTTCAATATTTCCCTTAAAACTGAAATGTGTGTGAATGTTGTTTGAAAATTGGGCCTATGTTTGATTTGATTGATTGAAAGTAGTGTTTTGCTTCGTTGAACCTATATACGAAGGGTTTGATTTGATTTGCAAAAAGTCTTTGATTTGATTTGCAAAAGTGTTTGATATGATTTGCAAAAGCTTTTCTTTTAATTGATTTGAAAATGATGTTTTGAAAGCTGGTTATCAAACCCTTACGCTAACATAGGAATTGAAGCCTGCTGATACTTCCCTTTTTTATCTTTTCACCCTTAAAGCACAATTTGAATGGTGATTGTCAGGCTGCGAAGCATCCTCGACCACAAAAATAAATACAAGTGTCGGTCTCCTCATGGCATGATAGCCATCGGAGGAACTCTGACAGGACAAGCCATATTTTCACTATGTTGAGACCTTAAATCTGGATAACCGTTTTAAGGTCTTTTGTTTGTACATTTTTTTACAGAAAAAACTGGCAGGATACATTTGTAAAGTGGAGTTTGTCCATCGTGAGAATCAGATTATGATCAGTTTGATCATGAATCCCACGATTCCTAGGCTCATATATGTGTAGCCAATAAACCTGCACAACTCAAATTTGTACAAAAATAGATATATATCCCAAATATCACCAGAACCGAGGATTCATTCAATAAATTGTTGGGTATTATCTACGCGCAACACGCAAGTGTAAATGGTCAACAAGTAATACAGTGATAAATCAAAGATCGTACCCACAGAGACAATAATTACTGCTTAATCAAACAATTACCAATTTTATAGTATTTCAACTTTATCAAACTAGCGGTCATGTGATGTTTTTATAATTAAATTATTACTTAGAACAATCGCACACTAAAATCAAGAATTTAACAGATTTGAGAGAGTTAAGCCCACAACTTCACTTATGATTGCATTTCTGATAAGTATCCTTTTTCCCAGTTTATTTCAATTACCCCCAAGTTATTAATCGAAAACACTAATGTAGATAAAACCACCTCACGATGCATAATATTCGTACTCATTTGTATCCACATATGATAGATTCAAACAAGACATCCTAATTAACTAATTCACTATATTTCTATGTGAATTACAATTATTAAGAATTTATTACCAAGTTCTCTTTTAGATTACATATGGTGTAAAGGAATACATCTATCCTAAACACGAATCACAATTTCTATCTACGCAGAAATCACGAACATATGTCACTATGGCCAGTTCTAATCTCCTATATTCCTTCACAAGTTCATAAGAAATAATAGAATAATCGTTGATCAGGCAATTATATAAATGAATCACACACATAGCGAATAACCTGGGAATAACATCCATAAACTGGATTTAAAAATAAGTAATCCTCCATTACATAATAAGATCCGTTATAGGCTTAAATAAATAATTAGTTCATAACGAATGAAATAAAATTCATAATCCACAGAGTATTAATCATAACGAATACAAAGATAATATGAATCGAGAACGATAGGAATATAAAACTCCTGTCGTTACTGTCTCCAAGTTACTTCACGTTCATCCGAATATGCTCCGCTTCAATTCTCCTCTTCAAGTTTAGATCCACAATTAATGTTTTGCATGGGGGCTAGGTCTCTGTATCTTTATAAGAGTCCTCCTTTTTTATACCCCCGCAATAGTCCTGCTTCACTCTCCTTATCCCTCCTCCATGTCCGAATCAACATAGGAATTAATCCTTGTATGCCCGCCTCCCCACCCCGGCGGGGAGTTCCTGTAATAATCACCCGCCCCGGCGGGTTTTTACTCTGTCCAGCCATCTTGCTTTGCGTTAATTTCATGATGGCTCGCATTCCTTTGCTTCCGTGCTGCTACTAAATACTCACTAGCTCACAAATATGCATCTTGCCTTGTGAGCTGCTAGGCTTCTTAAACATGGGCCCATGCATGCTTGACCCGCTTAGCTTAATAAGGATGGGGTTTTATTTAATTGAAAGGTGGCCATATTAATTCCATACTAACCTTGGCCCACTCATCATTTTGCTTCATAATTTCGTGGGAGCTCATTCACTAAACTCGTGGCCCACTTACCTGAATGCTAATTGCTTGTGTCATTCTACAATCCCTTGCAAGTTGCTACGTGGCCCACAAGTTGCTAATTGCTAGGAATTTTCGTGAGCTGCTAACCCCATGTGCATGGCCCCAAGTTGGTTAGCTTATTCTTTTCATATTGCTCGCATGCTTGGCCTATGTCACTTAATAAAAATGGATCTGCTGCTTCCGTAAGCTGCTATGTCACACAATTCGTAGCCCCCATAATTCATTTACCTTTTGACCATGAGTTGCTTGGTCTTGTCCATACTCATATGCTTGGTCCGAATTAAATCAGCCCAATTGGTCCCGAATTGAGTTCCAATTTATCATGTTACACCACTTTTGCATCCATTCCGCTGCCTGCCAATATAACATAAATTCGAGTAAAATGCTAAGATAAATACCTAAAAACACCAAGACTCGAACTAAAATGAATACCGATTCGTGTGTATGAAATACACTCATCAAATACCCCCAAACTTGAGACTTTGCTTGTCCTCAAGCAAAAACTATGCATATGCAAGAATATACAATGCTCATGAATGCATCTGTCAGTGTATACGAAGCTAACTCATCGTGCTTTAGAGAATTCACAACAGATATAAACATTAAATCCAACCAGATACGCATCCGTAATTCAAACCAGTCTATGAATCTGTACCTGTCAACACTGACGCTGTGTGTGTGATTAACAACAATATACCCAACCAGAGATCAAATATATAACATAATACACGTCTTAGAATGCAATCAGAGTTCAACTCAAGATATCGCATAAATAAGGTACAGTGAATTCAAGTAAACGTCAACCAAGTCGGAAGTTAATATGGGAGATTTTCTATCTTTCTTTATTCACGGAGGCATTTTGCTCTGTTTTCGTATCAAAATTATTCTCATGACTGTGTAATGTCTAGTTTCCTTAAGCTCTTCAATGATACCTATATAGCGAGCTTTCGACCAACGACTCCCAAACCGAATGGCTTTAGGGCGCTGGGTGTTAAGACATCCCCTAGGGCGTACTTACTCGAGTACCACCGGCCACGAAACTAAACAAGTCACGTTGTTTATTCATGTTTCTATTTTCCACATTTTTCAATTCTTTTCTTTTCTCTGTTTTTTTCTTTCTTTCAGATAGCTCCCATATCTTCCCCCAAACTTAGGTTTTAGTCTAATCTCAGTCACTACTACCAATTCACTAAATTTCCTTCATTAAAACCCAAGTTCTGTTCAAGACGACAATTATGTGACTATTTGAACTAGGTTAACCACATTGCTACCACTGCTCATCAGCTTAGAATCCAGAACCATCGAAGGTGGTTGAACTGGTTCGTTCGGTGTCCAGACTACCCCTGCTTGTAAACACAACCCAGTGATTAGGGATGGGTGTGGTAATTCTCCTGATATTCCTCCTTGCAAACACCGACGAATTGAAAAGTTAATGATTGTCCCAATATTTATGCTGAATTCCTTGACAATTGCATACAATAGTGAGATTTTTTCTTTAGTAATGTCACTGGTGTGTGTGGAGGGCAACAATTTTGCACATAGGAAAGAATACCAGACTTTCCCATACTTGTTCAACGTGGAGGTCGGGATAATGATACCTTTTCGACTGTCTTTTACCCAGACAGTGTCCGGCTTGCATATTTTTTTAATAAGCCGATCATAGTCTATCCCGGCGTCTCGCATCTGAGTGTACTGACACATAGCAGGCGGTGTGATATTGAAGAATGCATTGATTGCCTCGGAACTGAAATCGACCATTTTGCCTCTTACAAAGGCTCTAAATGGAAGGACGTTCTCCGCATTGGCGTAGAATTCTTTCACTATTGCTACCACTGCTGGTTTAGGCTATTGTGTGAAATAGTGCCAAAGTCGTTCATTGATTTTTCTGTGCATTTCGCCATCTATGGGATCCGATCTAAGTCCACGTTCTGGGATGATGGCTTTTCCCAACACATACTCAAAACGTTCGACGGCGGCCGCGTTCCGAAATTTTTTCTTGTCAAATGGTGGAACGGCGGCGGAGGATGACCCTTCACCCTTTTTCTTCTTCTGGGGACGAGGTGGCATGATGTTGTGCGCAAACTTGAAGAATTGCTAAGGAATTGGTGTTCAGGACTTTCGTCAAACACGTTGTGTGCACTGTCAAATTGGGTCAATGTTGAGTAATATTTTCGTGTTTGATTTCCCCAAATTGTTGTTAGCCAGCCACTCAATCAATAGCAGTATATCACAATTACCCAAATCCGTAAGGTAATTCCCAAAATTCAAAATTAGAATACCAACTTGGTCCACCACTCTCAACCAAATTAAACAAAAGGGTTAATTGAAGTCAGCTTTGAGAGATGATATTGATTTAGTGGGGGTGAATAGGATAATTGGGTGGGTTAATTGTTCGGTATTGGGAGATATAGGCTAGGGTAAGAGGATAGTTGGATGGGGAGTTGGGTAATAGGATATTGGGGGCATGGGTAATGATTGGGGGTGGATTAAGGATTGTTTAGTGGAATTTCGTAAGGGGAGTAGGATTGTAGTGGGATTGTGGGTAGTTGTATTAGAATGGTAGTGGGAGATGTGGGTTCCTAATTCGTGGGGTTGTTTGGGATTTGTGGGGGGGAGAATTAGAGATAGGATAATAGAGGGGGGTAAAACTTGTTGGCTTTTCCGATTTGCACCCAGTATGGAGACTTCCGCTCACCCGCCCCATCGGGGTTGTGAGCTTGCCTATACCCGCCCCAACGGCTAATCCCTTTGTCCAGCAATATGCAATATCCGCCCCGGCAGGAATTTGATGTCTATTCCACCCGCCCCAGTGGGGGTACTGTTTTGGGCATCCGAATTTTTTTTCTTACTTCATCAATTCCCTTTACTCCCTTTAACTGAATATGTGCCCCCACCTTGGTACCAAGTTCAAATGATGATGCATGTGTCCTGAATCCATTCAAACATAAAATTTTATTAGACATGTATTGTACAGTATTACCCTATTAAATGATATTCATGCGACTAAACATAAAAATAAAATAACCGATGGGTTGCTTCCCATCAAGCGCTTAATTTTAAGTCTTTAGCCTGACTCCTTCTGTTTCGTTAATCTGGCACTGCTGGAATATTGTGGATGCTCTTGATCTTCATTGCGCATACCCAGCATTGTTTCAATGTTTGTCCTTTTTCATCAGGATTCTGCTTAAGTCTGCCAATGTCATCACCAATTCCACTTCTTTCGCCAACTTTATCCCTGGACTTATTCTGACCATCTTCGTTGCTATCTGTGATGTCAGGACTATTTTCGGTACTGCTTGGGTAAACTATTGGATTGAACACTTGAAATTTTACTTCTTGGTCATTAACTCTCATCGTTAATTCACCGTTCGGTATGTCAATCACAGTGTTGCCGGTGGCCAAGAATGGTCTTCCCAATATTATTGGAATGTCTTTGTCCTCTTCATAGTCCAGTACCACAAAATCTGCCGGTAAAATTAGCTTGTTAACCTTAACCAGAACATCATCCACTATGCCGAATGGATACGTAGTCGTTCTATCTGCCAGTTGTAGAGTGATATTTGTTGGCTTGGCTTCCTTTAGACCTAACTTCTTGTATAGTGACCGTGGCATTAGGTGGTACTCGCTCCCAGATCACATAATGCTTTTCCCACAAACTGGTTCCCGATTAAGCAAGGGATGTTGAAACTCCCCGGATCCTTCAATTTTGGCGGTAGCTTTCTCTAGAGAATTGCACTACATTCTTCCATTAATGCCACAGTTTCATAATCGATCAACCTACGCTTTTTTAATAGTATGTCTTTCATAAACTTCATGTAACTGGGTATTTGCTCTAGTGCCTCGGTGAACGGAATATTGATATGTAGCTTCTTAAACACTTCCAGAAACTTTATGAATTATTGTTGTAGTTTCTGCTTATGGAGCTTTTGTGGAAATGGCGGTGGAGGGTAAACTACTGGTGTAGCCACTTGTTCCTTTTCTGCAGGTTTTTCTCCTGCTTCCCTTTCCACTGTTTGTTCCTTATTGGTTTTAGTTTGCTCTTCGGTTCCCGGCTTCTCCAAATCCTGCTCCACTAACGGTTTCCCACTTCGAAGTGTTACAGCATGACATTGCCCATGTCCTCCCTTCGAATTCTTCTCTGTGTCACTTGACAAAGCTTTTTGGGGCAGGCTATTTAGTGCAATCGCCATCTGTCCTATTTACTTTTCTAGATTCTTAATTGCTGCATGATGATTATTTTCTAGATTCTTAATTGCTGCCGCTTGAGATTTCATTATTGCTTCTTGATTTGTTATGTGTCTGGTCAACATCTCTTCTAAATTGAACTTTTGTTCCTGCTGTGGAGCTGCCTGTTGCTGCTGATTCTAAAAACTAGGAGGGTATGATTGTCGTGGAGCCTGCTGCTAGTTTTGAATCTGGGTGTTGCTCCATGAGAAGTTCGGGTGGTTCCTATTCCCCTGATTGTATGTATTCTGGTAGGTGTTGGCTGGTCTGTTATAGTTACCCACGTAATGAACGGTAGCTGGGTTGATTGCACACTATTCAATCGGATGTTCTCCTGCACACAGTTCGCATACGACTGCTACCTGCTGCATGTTTCCCTTTGTCATGGTCTCAATACTCTTTTGTAACGATGCCAGTTGTGATAATATAGCTGTCAAAGTATCCACTTGCAGAACACCTGCTACTGTGGGCTGAGTCAATCTTTCAGTTGGCCATTGGTACCCATTTGAAGCCATCGTTTCTATCAATGCCCATCCGTTCTCAAATTTCTTCGTCAAAAATGCTCCTATGAAGCTGCATCTATGCTAGACCGTATCTGACTCGATACTCCATTGTAAAAATTACTCAGCTGCATCAAGGGTGGAAATCCGTGATGTGGGCACTTTCTCAACAACTCCTTGTACCTTTCCCATGCTTCATAAAGTGGCTCCCCTTGGTACTGTGCAAACGCAGATATCTCCGACCTTATCTTGTGTGTTTTCGATGGTGGGAAGAACTTGGCCAAAAAAATTTGTGCTAGATCAT
Organism: Panax stipuleanatus; assembly: GCA_020205555.1. Lineage (NCBI taxonomy): Eukaryota > Viridiplantae > Streptophyta > Magnoliopsida > Apiales > Araliaceae > Panax > Panax stipuleanatus. Next base: position 43,075 of record JAINUT010001934.1, read on the forward strand.
TCCATGTCATAATTGAGCCCGGAGGTTCAGAATGTAGCCAATCCTTTGCCTTGTCTCTGAGCGAGAAGGGAAATAACCTCAACTTGAGAGCATCGTCTGACACTCCAATGCACTTGAAAGTGTCGCAGATTTCTATAAAAGTGAAGATATGATCATTCGGAAGACCCCCAAACTGACATGTGTTCTGCACCATCTGTATTATCCCAGGCTTAATCTCAAAGTTATTTGCATTAATTGCTGGCTTGGCTATACTTGAATGGATTTCTGAGATTTTTGGTATATCATAATCCTTCATTGGTTTGTCTTCCTGTTGCTGGTCCGCCATGTTTGTTATGGGTATTTCAAATTCCTCTCGATTCTTTGCAATCCACTCAGTTAACCCCCGAAACCTTTTGTCGATATCGTCCTCAAAGGGCAACAACTCTGGCTTCTTCGATCTAGTTTGCATGCACTAATCGAAAGTACCTGAAATTACCAAACAAACACAAATGAGAATAAATATATATATATATATATATATATATATATGTTTAATTAAAACTGATCTACTTAAATCGATATTGTAAGTAATAAACACAATTACTGTCCCTGGCAACGATGCCAAAAACTTGTTGGGTATTATCTATGCGCAACACGCAAGTGTACATGGTCAACAAGTAATATAGTGATAAATCAAATATCGTACCCACAAAGACAATAATTACTGCTTAATCAAACAATTACCAATTTTATAGTATTTCAACTTTATCAAACTAGCGGTCATGTGATGTTTTTATAATTAAATTATTACTTAGAACAATTGCACACTAAAATCAAGAATTTAACAGATTTGAGAGAGTTAAGCCCACAACTTCACTTATGATTGCATTTCTGATAAGTATCCTTTTCCCCAGTTTATTTCAATTACCCCCAAGTTATTAATCGAAAACACTAATGCAGATAAAACCACCTCACGATGCATAATATCCGTACTCATTTGTATCCACATATGATAGATTCAAAAAAGACATCCTAATTAACTAATTCACTATATTTCTATGTGAATTACAATTAATAAGAATTTATTACCAAGTTCTCTTTCAGATTACATATGGCGTAAAGGAATACATCTATCCTAAACACGAATCACAATTTCTATCTACTCAGAAATCACAAACAAATGTCACTATGGCCAGTTCTAATCTCCTATGTTCCTTCACAAGTTCATAAGAAATAATAGAATAATCGTTGATCAGGAAATTATATAAATGAATCACACACATAGCGAATAACCTGGGAATAACATCCATAAACTGGATTTAAAAATAATTAATCCTCCATTACATAATAAGATCCGTTATAGGCTTAAATAAATAATTAGTTCATAACGAATGAAATAAAATCCATAATCCACAGAGTATTAATCATAACGAATACAAAGATAATATGAATCGAGAATGATAGGAATATAAAACTCCTGTTGTTACTGTCTCCAAGTTATTTCACGTTCATCCGAATATGCTCCGCTTCAATTCTCCTCTTCAAGTTTAGATCCATAATTAGTGTTTTGCATGGGGGCTAGGTCTCTGTATCTTTATAAGAGTCCTCCTTTTTTTATACCCCCGTAATAGTCCTGCTTCACTCTCCTTATCCCTCCTCCACGTCCGAATCAACATAGGAATTAATCCTTGCATGCCCGCCTCCCCGGCCCGGCGGGGAGTTCCTGTAATAATCACCTGCCCCGGCGGGTTTTTACTCTGTCCAGCCATCTTGCTTTGCGTTAATTTCATGATGGCTCGCATTCCTTTGCTTCCGTGCTACTACTAAGTACTCACTAGCCCACAAATATGCATCTTGCCTTGTGAGCTGCTAGGCTTCTTAAACATGGACCCATGCATGCTTGACCCGCTTAGCTTAATAAGGATGGGGTTTTATTTAATTGAAAGGTGGCCATATTAATTCCATACTAACCTTGGCCCACTTATCATTTTGCTTTATAATTTCGTGGGAGCTCATTCACTAAACTCGTGGCCCACTCACCTGAATGCTAATTGCTTGTGTCATTCTACAATTCCTTGCAAGCTCCTACGTGGCCCACAAGTTGTTGATTCCTATGAATTTTCGTGAGCTGCTAACCCCATGTGCATGGCCCCAAGTTGGTTAGCTTATTCTTTTCATATTGCTCACATGCGTGGCCTACGTCACTTAATAAAAATGGATCTACTGCTTCCGTAAGCTGCTATGTCACATAATTCGTAGCCCCCATAATTCATTTGCCTTTTGACCATGAGCTGCTTGGTCTTTTCCATACTCATATGCTTGGTCCGAATTGAATCAGCCCAATTGGTCCCGAATTGAGTTTCAATTTATCCTGTTACGCCACTTTTGCATCCATTCCGCCTCCTGCCAATTTAACATAAATTCGAGTAAAATGCTAAGATAAATACCTGAAAACACCAAGACTAAAACTAAAATGAATACCGATTCGTGTGTATGAAACACACTCATCATAAATCCTAGTTCGCACCTGGACGAAGCATCTCGTTCCCACTAGACAGCGATCTAAGGGACGCGAGGTTGCTTTTACAACTTAAACTATAAAAGAAAGCTAGATTTAAATAAATCTCAGCCATTCTAACTCCACAGTTTAGTCTGGACATGTTTTGAACAGTTTGAAAGCTAGAGTTGGCGAGATTTAAATAAATCTAGTTCGCCCGTAGATATGTCAGTGCCGATTCATATAAAATAAATATTTAAAGCAACAATTTAATAAAAGCTAGTAAAGCAATATATATACAGTTATATATACGAAAGCTGTAAAGGGCGATGAGTTTTCACACTGGTGGACTGAAATTGAAATATATATATATATATATATATATATATATATATTGATAGGAAAGTAGTCAACCAACACTGGGAAGAGAACCCAGTGGTGGTGAAGGATGCTTATATATGGATATTTATATATAAAAGTAGTAAAAAGGCCACAGAATAATTCAAGCCGAACTGAAATGTAAATGCACAAAAAAATAGTCAACCAGTGACTGGGAAGATAATCCAGTAATGGTGAAGGGTGCAAAAATATTATAAAGGCCACAGAATGATTTAGGTTGGATTGAAATGTACATATATATATATATATATATATATATATATATATATATACATAAATATAGTCAACCAAGACTGGAAAAAGAACCCAGTGGTGGTGAAAGTTGCTTATATATATATAAATAGATATATATATATATATATATATATATATAAGTAGTAAACTACCTCGGATTTGATATCCGGGCTTGACAGAATTGAAAAGTTAGTATATACAGTTAATTATATACAAAAAAAAAAAACAAATTTGGACTGGAAAGATAACCCAGTCCGGCGAAGTTGCTCAGTATGAAGATGCAAGTATGTGCAAGCTGCTGGAAGCGACGGATCGACAATCCGAGTTGTAGAAATACCAGAAAATGCGTTTATGTACAAAAATGTATAAAAAGTTGACGAAAACGGCCACGGAACTGAGTTCCGGGCACATTTAGAAAATAAAACTTAACATGCAAGTGTGTAAAAGTGCGAAGTAGTAGTATTGACTTGCTGATCATAAAAATACTCACAATGGATTGCTACACGGGCTTTTTGCCAAATTATAGGCCTTTAACGTCCGAATGTGTTGGTCCGATTTAGATGACACAATTAACGCACAAGTATACGCGGCCAACGAGTAATAAAGTGTAAGTACAGATATCGTCCCTTAGAGAATTAATGGATAAAAGACACCAAACCACTAGCACATAATCATCTCAGTCTTATTTAAACGAATGGTAAAGAGAATTAAATAAAACTAAGTTAAACTAGGCAAGTAATTAACTTAAACTAATTAATTCTATAGTTAAAATCAGATAATGAAGACAAGAGATTCCAATTTCCCCTAATGATTCGTCTAAATTGACATACTTCCAATTAGGTCAAATTAATAGTCAAGATAGTTAGCCGAGAACACGAACGTGAGATAAGGCCATCTTTCGATGCACCTACTCCATATCACGTGCAATCCACAGATGATAGAACGCACGTGAACACCCACATTATCTAAACTCCTATATGTCTATGGTGTTTACAAATAAATAGGGTTTAAGGTCAAGTCCTCTATTGACTACGGACGTCGCTTCGGTATATGTCTATCCTAAGCACAAATCATACATCCAACGCCATGTGAATGCACAATCACCCGCTACTACGATTAGATCTAAACATATGCTTTGTCTTTCAAGTCCACATAGGTTATCACAGTAATTGGTAGCGAATCAATTAAGCAATGCAATCACGAATCATAATAGACAGTCATATAACAATCAAAGAGACAAGCATGGAAGCATATCAAAGTAAACTACTCAAAAGGTTTCATTGGAACCTCAAAATAAGCTTAAGCCATAAATAACTCAAGTATATTATCCACAAGATTCAATAACATCATCTAAATATACAATGTAATAGCAAACAGAGATTAAGGATAGAGATTTCAACTCTTTCTCCAAGCTTGATGTCAATCCTCTTGCTTCAATCTTCAATACAAATCAAACCCTAGAATCTTACTACTTTAAACTAATCTAACACTAATCTCTAACCTAATCTACTCCTAGACAAGGAATTGAAAGATAAGGAAGAGGAAAAACTAAGGCTTAAGGCCAATACATGTATATCTGATCCCTCTTTCTTGCCCAAAACGAGCCCCCTTATATCCCACTGAAAAGCCAAGTCCCGTTCAATTGAAAAGTCAAGTCTGGCACAGCTAGGGACTGGCGCGGTTGCGCCCAGAAATGCACTTGAATCCGCGCGCCCGTGCCAAGGCTTTTCTGCTGCAGAGTCCTCTGGTAAAACGGACATAACTTTTGATTCGGGAAGAGTTACGAGGCCTGTCACATGTCAAATCGAAGCTATCGAAAAGCTCTACAACTTTCATTATTTGAGCATTGAGAAATAATGGATGGATGGAGGCTGAAATTGAGCTCCAAGTTACAGCTGTGCAATAGAAACCCAAAACCGTGGAGTTTAACGTCCGTTGGTATACGGGGCATAACTCTCACTTCCGAACTTCGATTGGGATGATTCAAGATGTTCTTGAAAGCTTAGAAGACGCTCTACAATATGAACTAAACTCCAATCCTAGAACATGAAATGAACATAAACCCCCAAACGATGTCCGGATTGCATTTCCTTCCCATTTTTGCTTCAAATGCCATTTTTGCTCCTTTTGGCCTCTAGACTCGTGGCATCACCTTCATTGCTTCCTCACCCATACTATCTTCATGCTTTAAGCCCATTTAAATGCTTTGCCCCATTTAAGCGTTCTTTTGCCCTTTTAAGCTCAATTTACACCCGGAGAGTTTTTAAACCTAAAAATCACAAAATAAACAAAAATACATAAAACGCACAACGATACTTGAGTTTAAGCAACAGAATGAGTTGGTAACTATCCGAATAAGTGGTCATAAAAGCCATTTATCAGAATGTACCGATTATTTTTTGATATGTGGTAGTATGTGGATATATCTACATGTTAGAGTGAAAATATTGGGTTTGGAAGACAAGAAATTGGAAAGAAAACTAAACGGGCAGAGGTTCGATGCGTTTTTTCTTATTTTGAAATGAGGGGGGTGCCCTCATATATATAGGCCAGGGAGCCTCCACCCTACCTGTTGATACCGTAGGTAGAGGTGTGGCTCCCATGGTGGGGCCCACGTGTCCGGTTCAGTCGTCTCAAAATACGTGCACTCCGAGCAACACGAGGTCAAAGTAGAAACTTTCTAACTTTTGATCGAAGCGTCTGTTTGATGCGTGCGATACCTTTCCGGAAAGCCCTCGTCGAGAATGTCACACTGACATATGATAAAACATTTTCTAGGTCCAAGAAGACGGGTTCATAATCAGGTCTTCAATTCCCCGTAGTTTGTCCGTTAAGCTGTCTTGCGCTGTTTGCATGCGGGATCATCGTTACGGTTCGTTCTAACCTTGGTGGCATCAATTCAGTTTGGGTTTGACCGAATAGGCTTAAATTTGGTAAAATAACTATTTTATCCCTCCCGGGGTTGCTCTTAGTGTCGACATGGCCTTCGATTGACTTCATGGGGTTATTTCCAAGACTTGGATCTCATTCGTGTCTGTTTGTCCTCAGTGTTGTCTCTGAGGCTGGCTTAGTCTCTCCAACCTTTACTCTGGAGATGTTGTGTAGCTTCAGGTTTGTTTCTGAAGTTGAACTGACTTCTCGGGTTGAGACCGGGGATTACCTGTACTTCTTGGGTTAAGACTGGGGCTGATCTGTAACTCTCGGGTCGAGATCGGGGCAGACCTGTACCTCCCGGGTTGAGATCGGGGCTGACCTGTACCTCTCGGGTAGTGACCGGGGCTGACCTATACCTCCTAGGTTGAGACCGAGGCTGACCTGTACCTCCCGGGTTGAGATCGGGGCTAACCTGTACCTCCCGAGTTGAGACCGGGGCTGACCTATACCTCCTGGGTTGAGACCGGGGCTGATCTGATGGCCCGATATTGAGATCGGGTTTGATTTGACGGCCCAATTTGAGATCGGGATTGATTTAACGGCCCGATATTGAGATCAGGGTTTAACTGATGGCCCGATATTGAGATCGGGGTTGATTTGATGGCCCGATTTGAGATCAGGATTGATTTGACGACCTGATTTGAGATCGGAGTTGATCTGACGGCCCGATATTGAGATTGGGGTTGATTTGATGGTCCGATTTGAGATCGGGATTGATTTGATGGCTCGATTTGAGATCGGGGTTAATTTGACGGCCCGATTTAAGATCAATGTTAATTTGATGGCCCGATTTGGATCGGGGTTGATTTGATGGCATTTTTGCCCTCCTACAATGTTAGTAACAGTGAAAGAAAATTTCGAGTGTCTACACATGGTACAGAATCCAAATACAAATCTTATCATTTTAAACGGTCGTCCAAAATACGGCCACACAAACTGTGCACTTCAGTACAGATCGTATATAATACGAAAATATAAACACTCAAATAAGTCCTCATAATTATTATCACACTATTTTACAAAACAATGAGGACTATTATAGTACTATCTTGTGTCATCACTCCATTCTCCGGCTAGTCCCAGCTATATTCTCAGTTCCTGAAGAGAACAACGGAAGAAAAGGGTAAGCTTAACTAGCCCAGTAAAGAATATTATGACTAAGATAATGAAGAATAAATTATCGTTAGCCTTCAATAAATCAGATAAAATATTATGGACAACAAGCTTTTGATCAACAATTGCAGCGAAAATAACAATTTATTAGAAGAGTTAAGTAGAGAATGATTTCTACTATCTTCTATAATATAAAAGTTTATCATCAATATTTTATCCCAGTAACACCAATCAATAATATTTTTCAATCAACGAATTATCCATGCACTACGGGCCAAGGATATTCGTTTGTATCACTAGTGGTCACGATCATGTCAAACACCTGTCCATGTTTGCACTACAGGCCAAAGATATTCAATAATCAACAGCTCATCTTTGCACTACGGCCAAATATATTCATAGCTCATCTTTGCACTATGGGCCAAAGATATTCATTAATTAATAGTTCATCTTTGAACTACGGGCCAAAGATAACTTTTACCACAATTTAAGTTTGAAGATTATGACAATGACATTAAGAACGAATCAAGTGAAATAAAGGATAAATATTAGAGCTTTATAATTTAATTTATCTAGAGTTCAAGAATATTCAAATTGTCAATATGAAGATCAAAACATGGATCCAATTTCAAGAATAAGATCCATAAAAGATAACTTGGACAAAGAAAAGAAAATTTAATTTTTCTGTGAATAGTACTCGTGAATAGTGCCGTATGTATAAATAGTAATGTATTTATGAATAGTACCGTATGGATGAATAGTAATCCCGACATGAAAAGGTAAAAATTTCATAAGAAAGTTTAAACCAACATTCCGGTGAAATGATATTAGATGAAACGCAAAACTCAAGGAATTTCTGATCATTTCAGGAATTATAGAAGTAATACTTACCATAGTAAGTTTAAGTTTGGGAATATGAAATAAAATATTATCACTTTCATAATATGGAATATGAAAGAAAAAAATATTCTTTACGAATATTGAAAGGAAATAACATCACGTACGAGAAAAATAATATCCTTTACGAGAAAAATAATATCCTTTACAAATATTAAACGAAAATAACATCCTTTAACTTAATAGGAAAGTAGTTCTGACTGGAATAACGAAGACTATGCTGAGGAAATCTTACACTGTTATCAACACTCAAAATATTCTTATACTCACAAGAAATACGCTCAATATTATAGAGAAAAAATTTTCTGATTCTGGTGTGATTTTTATTTCTAAATTAAGCAATCTATTTATAGAAAAATGCCAGAACACCACTTCTGACAAATTTCTTACGGATGAAAAATGCAACACCATATTTGAGAATTCTCAGCATATCAAATTCTTCCCACCTCCACCATTCAAAACACATTCTTTTTCTTTCCTCTCTTTCTTTCTTTTTCTCTCTCCCCCCTTTTCTCCTTCTTTTTCTTTCTTTTTTCCTTTTCCATCATTTTCCACTAACTCTCTCTCTTCTCTCTCTCTCTCCCCCCTTTTCTTCTTTTCTTCTCTCACCTCCACCAACCTCTCTTCCACCTCATTTTATTTTTATACCATGAATTTATTATAGTAATGTTACCCTTTAAATTATAAAATTATATTATTATATTATCACATTATACTATTATAATGTAATATTATAATAATATATTTGAATGAATTATTTTATCGAAGAAGATAAAATATCAACTTTCAACAAATGTCTCACGCTAAAAATTCCTCCATTTATATCTACATTGAACAAATATTTAATTATCATATTTTTCAACAATCAATTATTATCCATATATAATATTACAGAATTATAATATTGACAACCAGATCGTTTCCTAGAAAAGAGGGGGCTTTCCGATAAGGATTTCTCCTTACTGGCGCGTAATTAGATAACCAAACTCTTTTCTTAGACAGAACTTCCTAAACATTGTCAATAATGATATCTAATAATATTATTCAAATAATATGAATTCTTGATTTGATAATATGAAATACTGTGCAGTGACAATTATTGAATCAATATCATAAAATATCAACATAGCAATTATTGAATCAATAATATAAGATATTACACAGTAATTACTGTAACAATTATTGAGTAAGTGACTTCTTACAAAAAAAATAGTAATTTAAAATACTGTGCAATACCGTGTGCTACTGTGCAACAAAGTGTATTACTGTTCTTTAACCACCGGGTATTTTAACAGTTTAACGGTAACAGTTTTGCCATTATTTTTAAAAAACTTATTTTTGTCGTTTTTTTCATTCGACAGTTTTCCGTTATGGGGTCCACGAATGACTGTGTCGTCGTACGAATATTCCCCGACAAAAAGAATATTCACCGACCAAACAAATATTTCCGACACAATGAATATTTTATAACCACTTGTTTACTTTGCACATATCACCCCATAACTTATCATACTCATCAAATCAATACCTTACTATTTAAAATAATATATAGAGGCAATTAAATCTTATTCATAAAAAGTTGGGGTCTTATAACCTCCCCTCCTTATGAAATTTCGTCATTGAAATTGACGTACGTACCTGGTATTTCGAAAAGGTGAAAATACCTTACTTTTATTTTTGATTCTAACTCCCAGGTCATTTTTTCGATATCATAATTTCTCCACAAAACTTTGACCTGTAATATAACCTTTGAGCGTAGAACATGTTATTTCTTATCCAAGATCTTGACAGGTACTTCCTCATACGTTAAATTCTTTGCTAGTGTGTCCTACCTAAGCCTACGTATTATTTAATTGGTCAGTCGAAACATAGGGATAATATATGACATGTCAATTTCTTTAATTAACCCTTATTTTGTGGCGGTATTTAAAAATAATATTTGAAAATCAAGAGATGAACTCATATAGAGTTTTAAGTGATTAGTTGAGGAGATTTATTTTAAGAAGAAATATTGGAGTATAATACCTTGTTATAACAAAGGTGTTTATTAGGGAGTGCTAATTAAGTTATTGAACTTGATTGTAAGATGTCAGGCGAAGAAGAAATTAGAGATATTCATGTGGTGAGTGAAGAATTAATAGTTGCACCCGAGCTAATCGCAGAGGTAGCAGCTGAGAGTGAGAAAGAAGAGGAACCTGAGGAGAATTTATTAGGAGAATTTTATGATCGAAATGTAGAACTGCAGAATCGTATTCGTGAGTTAGAAGAGCAGGGTGAAGAATGACGGACTGCCGTGGAACAAAGGGATACATCAATTTCAAGATTTTGCTACTCGATATGCGAGGCTTGAACAAACTCTCTCTCTGGCAGAGCATATGATATTAGAGCTGGAATCTGAAAATGCAAATATCAACGATCAGTTGAAAGAAGAAACAACTGAACGAGTGAGAATTGAAGATGCATGGGTAAAAGCCGCACGACACGTTGATATTTTAGAAAGAGACATCTGATCCAAGAAGGCCAAAATATACGATAAAGATTTCACTTTTTGGACAACAATTGGGAGAATCCAACATCGAGTTTGGAATAATGCTGTGCATAGCGGTCAACCCCAATTCGATATGGATCGAAGAATAATGATTCGAATCATGGATCAGGAGTGCGACGAAGCAGTTGAGGGTGGAATGTGCTTTATAACGAAGTCAAGTCCAACTGGGATGGTGACACCAAAGGCTGTCCCAGACAAGTCAAAGTCAGTGGTTCAAGGGAGAGCGTTTGTCGTGACTACCCAAAAAGCGAGGAACCCGAATGAAGTTATCACGGGTAAGCTAATCATAAACTCTTAATTTCTGCTGTTGATAAATTCTCTGATGTATTTCCCGAAGAACTTCCTAGTCTACCTCCGGAATGTGTAGTTGAATTCTTTATTGACCTTGAACCCGGTACAAAACTCATTTCTAAAACCCCATATTGAATGGCTCCTATTGAACTTCAGGAGTTAAAGGTCCAACTACAGGAGTTGTTAGACATTGGTTTCATTCGTCCTAGTACATCGCCTTGGGGTGCTTCTGTTTTATTCGTAAAAAAGAATGACGGGTGTATGCGACTTTGTATTGAATATAAGGAGTTGAACCATGTCACCATCAAGAATAGGTATCCGTTACTTCGCATTGATGACCTGTTCGACCATTTGCAAGGTGCACAATTCTTCTTAAAAATCGATCTCCGTTCTGGATATCATCAGCTAAAGATTAAAACTGATGACATTCCAAAGACTGCCTTTAGAACTCGATACGCACATTATAAATTTCTAGTTATATGATTGACCAATGTCCATGATGCGTTCATGGACATGATGAACCGAATATTTAAGAAATATTTGGATTATTTTGTGGTTGTCATTATTGATGACATCCTAATATACTCCAAAAGCCTCAAATATTTTTTCACCCAAAAGGAACTCAACATGCGGTAACAAAGTTGGCTCGAGCTGTTGAAAGGTTACGACCATACCATCCAATACCATCCTGAAAAAAGCGAACGTGATAGCTGACGCGTTGAGTAGAAGATCATATGCGGGTACGAGTGTGATATTGTCAACACAAAGGCCTATTTGCATGACTTACAAAGGATGGAGATAGAGTTAAAGACTCAAAAGACCAACATGATGATGTCAAATATACGAGTAAAACCGACTTATGGCTCTATTTGAGGCATTGTATAGACGAAAGTGTCGTTCTTTAATATGCTAGGATGAGGTGGGTGAAGCAATATGGTTGGAACCAACTGTGACGCACTCAAAATAGGTCCACACAATCCATTCTGAGTCACCAAATACATGGTATAGAATCCAAATATAAATCTTATAATTTTAAACGGTCGTACAAAATACGACCACACAAACTGTGCGCTTCAGTACAGATCGTATATAATACTGAAAATATAAACACTCAAATAAGTCCTCATAATTATTATCACACTATTTTACAAAATAGTGAGGACTATTATAGTACTATCTTGTATCATCACTCCATTTCCCGGCCCGTCCCAGCTATATTCTCATTTCCTGAAGAGAACAATGAAAGAAAAGGGTGAGCGCAACTAGCCCAGTAAAGAATATTATGACTAAGATAATGAAGAATATATTATCGTTCGCCTTCAATAAATCAGATAAAATATGATGGACAACAAGTTTTAGATCAACAACTGCAGCAAAAATAACAATTCATTAAAAGAGTTAAGTAGAGAATGATGTCTACTATCTTCTGTGATATAACATCAATCAATATATATTTCAAATCAATAATTCATCTTTGCATTACGGGCTAAAAATATTCATTTGTATCACCAGTGGTCATGATCATACCAAACACCTGTTCATCTTTGCACTACAGGCCAAAGATATTCATAAATCAACAGCTCATTTTTGCACTATTGTCCAAAGATATTCATAAATCAACATCTCATCTTTGAACTACGGGCCAAAGATATTCATCAATCAATAGTTCATCTTTGCACTACTATCAACTCAAAATATCGTTACACTAACAAGAAATACGCTCAATATTATAGAGAGAATTTTCTGATTCTGGTGTGATTTTCATTTCTAACTAACCACCTTATTTATAAGAAAATGCTAGTACACCAATGTTGACGATTTCACAAACGGTTGATTTCTCAGCACCACCATTTTGAAGAATTCTCTCCAGCACATTTTTTTTCTCTTCCTTTTCTTTCTCTTTCCTCATTTTCTTCTTTTTCCTCCTCCTTTCTTTTTCTTTCTCTCTTTTCTTCCTTTTTCCTTCTTTTTCTTTCTTTCTTCCTTTTCAACCATTTTCCACTAACTCTCTCTCTTCCCCCATTAATTTCACATATTTATATATTTATATATATATATATATATATATATATATATATATTAAAAACATTTAGAATTATTAAAAAATTCAAATTCCATTTTATTTTTATACCATGAATTTATTATAATAATGTTATCATTTAAATTATAAAATTATACTATTATATTATCACATTATACTTTTATAATGTAATATTATAATAATATATTTGAATGAATTATTTTATCGAAAAAGATAAAATATCAACTTTTAACAAATGTCTCACGCTAAAAATTCCTCCATTTATATCCACATTAAACAAATATTTAATTATCATATTTTTTAATAATCAATTATTATTCATAAATAATATTACAGAATTACAATATTGGCAACCAGGTCGTTCCCAGGAAAGAGGGGGCTTTCCGATAAGGATTTCTCCTTACTAGCGAACAATTAGATGACCAAACCCCTTTCCTACACAGAACTTCATAGACATTGCCAATAATGTTATCTAATAATATTATTCAAATAATATAAATTATTGATTTAATAATATGAAATACTGTGCAGTGACAATTATTAAATCAATAATATAAAATATCAACGTAGCAATTATTGAATAATTAATATAAGATATTGAACAGTAATTACTGTTACAATTATTGAGTAAGTGACTTCTTACGAAAAAAAAATAATTTAAAATACCGTGTGCTACTGTGCAACAACGTGTATTACTGTTCTTTAATCACCGGGTATTTTAACAGTTTAACGGTAATAATTTTACCGTTATTTTTAGAAAACTTATTCTTGTCGTTTTCTTCATCCAACAGTTTTCTGTTATGGGGCCCACAAATGACTGTGCCGTCGTACGAATATTCCCCGATCAAACAAATATTCCCCGACACAATAAATTTTTTATATCCACTTGCTTACTTTGCACATATCACCCCATAACTTATCATACTCATCAAATCAATACCTTACTATTTAAAATAATATATAGAGGCAATTAAATCTTACTCATAAAAAGTTGGGGTCTTACAACCTCCCCTCCTTATGATATTTCGTCCTCGAAATTGATGTACGTACCTAGTATTTCAAAAAGGTGAGGATACCTTGCTTTCATTTTCGATTCTAACTCCCAGGTCATTTCCTCGATATCATGATTTCTCCACAAAACTTTGACCTGTGGTATAACCTTTGAGCGTAGAACATGTTCTTTCTTATCCAAGATCTTGACATGTACCTTCTCATACGTTAAATCTTCGGCTATCTCATCTGATTCTAATTCAATAATGTGGTTTGAATTTTTCATATATTTACGTAGCATGGATATGTGAAAAATGTTATGAACATGAGACATACTTCGCGGTAAGGCGAGTCGATAGGCCACAATTCCTACTCGATCGAGAATTTCAAATGGACCAATAAATCGTGGGTTGAGCTTTCCTCTCTTTTCGAATCTCGTAACTCCTTTCCATGGAGCAACACGTAACAGTACATGGTCTGCGATATTAAATTCTATGTCCCTTCGATGAAGATCAACATAACTCTTTTGTCGATCTTGTGCTGTTTGTATACGTTGCTGGATCATTTGAATCTTTTCCATAGTCATACGTACTAACTCCGGTCCCAACAATGTTGCTTCACCCCCCTCATCCCAGCATACTGGAGAACGACACTTTCGTCTATACAATGCCTCGAATGGAGCCATAAGTCGATTTTACTCGTATATTTGACGTCATCATGTGGGTCTTTGGAGTCTTTAACTCTATCTCCATCCTTTGTAAGTCATGCAAAATGGGCCTTTGCGTTGACAATATCGCACTCGGTACCTGTGACAACCCAAAAAATCGGATTGTCCAGAAATTAAGATTAAAGAATTTATAATTAATACAATGGATTTTTATTGATTATATTATGGATTATGTGGTTATTAATCATTCTATGACATAGGATGACTAGAAATGGGGTGGATTCTGGTTACAAGCTAGAATGAACTAGTAAGAATTTTCAAGACCAAAATAAAAGATTTTCAGAAATAAAAATATTTCTGAAAAAAAGACGAAATAGGCACTATTCATGAAACCCTAAGGGTTAGGGTTTAACCCGAAGCCTTTTCTGGAAATTAGAATATCAAAATGACATCCTGTCAGAAGATTTGACGACAATATGTCGTGAAAAGTTAAGTTAGCCAAGAAAAGTTTTCTGGGGAAGAAAATGACGAAAATTACTATTTATCCGTTTCTGCTCAGGAATTTATTTTAAAATTCTGAGAAACGCGTAATGATAGGATTTTGAGACGATATGGAATATATAATAATATTTCATTTATGGCTCATGAAGTTTTCTCTTGTGGACTTAAAACCCAAAGGGAAAGTGGAATTAAAGAAGAAAATGGTTATGTGTGATAATAAATGATTATTATACATAATGAATATGCGTATAATACTAGTTATTATACGAGTATAATACGAGGAGGATACGAGTATAATATGAATTTTATACTAAATAAATAGATTTAATTTGAATTAAACCCATGGGTCGAACCGACAGGTAGACGGGTAGTTTAAACCCATGGGGCAACCCATGACCCATGTGACATGGGAGAGCACATGGTGGCCATGTGCTATCACATGCTAGCACATGGGGGGACATGGTTTAGCATGTGGGAGACATGGTAGGCAAGTGGGGGTAAGAAGGTTTGGTCTAATGACCATTCCACCCTTGATCTTGCTTTGCCTATAAATAGAGAGCTTAAGAGCTCATTTGTTGGTTGTTAGAAAATCACCAATGAGTTTGAGAGAGAAGAGAATAGGAAAAGCTTGATGAGCAATCATGGAGCAACAAGGAAGCTAGCTTAAGACTTTGAGCAAGAAAACAAAGTCACAAGCTTAAGAACACTTATAAGGTATACGTGTTAAACCTTTAATTTCATCTTCTTTCAATTCTCATATTGATAGAGAAGTGAAAATGATAGAGAATGAATTGTAGGAAGTAAGAAGATTGATGTTAGTGGACTTGAAACCATTAATGATCAACAACAAGTGAAACCATAATGAAATGGTTAAGAAGTTAATGAAAAATGAGTTAAAACCATATGAAATGGTTAAATGGATTAATGAATTAAAACCATGAACTTAAATGTTTTATATGGTTAGAATCGTAGATGAATAACCAATGGATTGATTCCATTTGGTTTGACGTAAAAATATTGAAAAACGAAGATTCGACGGAAGTTATGCGATTAAACGTTAATCGTCAAATCGTAAATTTTCCCGAAATGAAAGTCAAAAGTCGCCGTTGGATTTGAAAACATTGGTTTTTGATGGCGTCATGTGTAATTATGTAAACAAGACTTGCGAGAGCAGGAGCGAACGAATTCGGAGTAAAAACAAAGAAACGAGCGTCGAACGTCCACGAACGTTAGACGAACGCGTAAAAATGGACGAAACGGTCAATTTTCCGCCAACAGATTCAGAAATGAACTCCAACTGGATGGAATCGTAGAACATGGTATATGTGAACTATTGGCTTTGGAACGAGCCAATTCCAACTTGTAACGATCGCGTTACGATCTCGGAAATCTCAAAAATTTTCAAAACTTAGAAAAATTTTCAATGGAATAGGAATGGCGTCGCAGCGCCGCCCATACCTTAGGAACTGGCATCGCCGCGCCTGCCCTGGGGGAAATTTCTCTGCAGGTGCAGCGCCGCAGCGTCGATGTAAAGTATAAAGTTGGCGCCGCAGCGCCGGTGCAGGGGAAAAGCCAGTGAAGAGCTTTTGTGTGCTTCAACACTTGGTGAACGTGTACAGAACGATAGTGAACATATAATTCACTTAATGTACCACTTAAATAAGTGATTTAAATCTTAAGTAAAGGTTGAACAAATGTAAGAGACGAGTAACGTGAACGCATGATGCGTGAACGATTCTCGTGAATCGTATCGGCGTTGAGTAAATGTTCTAAGTATACATTGGTTGTATAACTTAGACGTTAACAAATGTTGGTATGTGAATGATGATAAGCCGTAACAAACGATAATCAGAGAATCAAGAATAACGTATAACATTGAAGAGACGAGTTAATGGTAATAACTTGAATGAACGTTTCGAGTCGTATGGACCGGACGTGTTAAGGAATGTAATGAAAGGATAGAAGAGATGAAAATGAAAGTTGGTCGCGTAAACTTTAATTTACAAGAACACGAACCATAGGAAGTATAGTGAAGTTAAACCAATTCATAAGTCAAGTATTTGACTAATTGGTATTTGTTATTCCTTATGTGCTACATAGGAATTTCGATGAGCAGCTCAGCGTAAACCTTAAGCGGTAGCTGTGCGAAAGGCAAGTTTCTAATCTTGCTCAAGTTCTACTTGATACAAGTTCCTAACTTCATTCATTTTCATATGAATGTTAGTTTCTTAACTTCCTTAGATGTTGAACATGAGGAAGAAATTTTGTATGTGCAAATGTGCGATATTTGTACAAGATGGTAGTATGTATGAGGCCTTGTGCCACAATGTTAACACTTCGGTGTTTCAATGAAATGAACTATTTTGTGATTGAACTGTTAAGTGTGAAAGAGTTTGGTTTATTCATGAACCGTTCTTGTTAAGTCTGTACTAATGATTCTAGTTAGACAGAATATGTATGGAAAAGGTAGAAGGATGAAAGTATGATGTATGTTTTAAAATGATAGGAATCATAACGTATTCCTATTATTCGAGCTTCTTCATAACCATTGTTCGGTTATTAAAGTATTAAAAGAACTTTAATTCTTGATTTGGTTGTTATTCAACTTCTATGACTTGCTGAGCAATTGAATGCTCACACTTGCTTGAAATAAAAATATTTTTAGCGAACAACGGTAGTATGTATTAAAGGACCTGATGAAGATCTAGATGATCGATGTCCTGCGATGATGGGATGCTTTGGTTGCAAAATACCATTAGCATCACAAGATGAAGTATTGTTCATGTTATGAACAGACGTAAACAACAAGCCAAGACTTGGAGAATAGTTAGGTTAAACTATTCTATAGATATGGTGACTAGATAAGTCACAAATGTAATGTGATAAGAATAATGTAATTATTATTATTCTTAATGAATGAACATTTTGAGGTAACAGAACCTGGGAATGGAATGATATATCATTAATCTTTAGGATTTAATGATGTAGGTATGGAATGAGAAGTACTCGCAACGCATGAGATTCGGTGTGAAAAATAGGCCAGCTTTTGGGGCGTCACAGTACCCACATATGATCTTCTACTCAACGCGACAGCTATCACGTTTGTTTTTCCAAGATGGTATTGGATGGTATGGTCATAACTTTCAACAGCTCGAGCCAACATCGTTGCTGCATGTTGAGTTCCATTTGGGTGAAGAAATATTTGAGGCTTTTGGAGTATATTAGGATGACATCAATAATGACAACCACAAAATGATCCAAATATTTCCTAAATATTCGTTTCCTCATGTCCATGAACGCAACATGGACATTGGTCAATCCGAAATATATAACTAGAAAATCATAATGCGCGTATCGAGTTCTAAAGGCAGTCTTTGGAATGTCATCAGTTTTAATCTTTAACTAATGATATCCAGAACAAAAGATCGAACTTTGAGAAGAATTGCGCACCTTGTAACTAGTCGAATAGGTCATCAATTCGAGGTAACGAATACCTATCCTTGATGATGACATAGTTCAACTCCCGATAGTCAATATAAAGTCGCATACTCCCCATCTTTCTTCTTTACGAATAAAATAGGAGCACCCCAAGGCGATGTACTAGGACGTATAAAGACGATGTCTAACAACTCTTGTAGTTGGACCTTTAACTCCTGAAGTTCAATAGGAGCCATTCGATATGGGGTTTTAAAAATAGGTTTTGTACCGGGTTCAAGGTCAATAAAGAATTCAACTTCATGTTCTGGGGGTAGGCCAGGAAGTTCTTCGGGAAATATATCAGGGAATTTATTGACAACATAAATATTATTCAAATCTGACATATTCTGGTTTAAATCAGTGACATGGGCTAAGAAAGCTTGACATCCATTTTTCAATAAACGAATAGCTTTATGACTTGAAACGACATTGACTGATTTTAGTGGTTTGGTTGTTTGAATTCGCACAACAGGTTGATTAGGAATATGAAAACTAACAACCTTACGAAAATAATTAATTTTGGCATGATAAGTGGTTAACTAGTCAATTCCTAAAATCACATCAAATACAAGTATTTTCAAAGAGATGAGATCAACAGGTAGTGTGAGGGTACCAATTTGAATCAAACAAGATTTATAAACTATGGATGTAACGAAGGTTTCTCCTAACGGAGTTTCAACAGATAAATCAAAGTCTAATTTCTCAAGGTCAAGTTCAAACGTTGAGCACAAGCAGGTGAAATAAAAGAATGGGTAGAATCGGTATCTAATAAGGTATAGACTTCGCAAGAGTTTATGATTAGCTAACCCGTGATAACTTCGTTCGGGTTCCTTGTATTTTAGGAAGTCACGACAAACTGTTTTCCCTTGAACCACTGACTTTGACTTGTTTGGGATAGCCTTTGGTGTCACCGTCCCAGCTGGATGTGACGCCCCCAAAATAGTTCCACACAACCCATTCCGAGTCGCCAAATACATGGTAAAGAATCCAAATACAAATCTTATCATTTTAAACGGTCGTGCAAAATACGACCACACAAACTGTGCGCTTTAGTACAGATCATATATAATACAAAAATATAAACACTCAGATAAGTTCTCATAATTATTATCACACTATTTTACAAAATAGTGAGAACTATTATAGTAATATCTTGTATCATCACTCCATTCCCCAGCTAGTCCCAGCTATATTCTCATTTCCTGAAGAGAACAATGAAAGAAAAGGGTGAGCTCAACTAGCCCAGTAAAGAATATTATGACTAAGATAATGAAGAATAAATTATTGTTAGCCTTCAATAAATCAGATAAAATATGATGGACAACCAGTTTTAGATCAACAACTGCAACAGAAATAACAATTCAGTAAAAGAGTTAAGTAACGAATGATGTCTACTATCTTTTATGATTTAAAAGTCTATCATCAATATTTTAGCACTGTAACATCAATCAATATATATTTCAAATCAAATATTCATCTTTGCACTTCGGGCCAAAGTTATTCATTTGTATCACCAGTGGTCATGATCATGTCAAACACCTGTCTATCTTTGCACTACAGGCCAAAGATATTCATAAATCAACAGCTCATCTTTGCACTACGGACCAAAGATATTCATAAATCAACAGCTCATCTTCGCACTACGGGCCAAAGATATTCATCAATCAACAGTTCATCTTTGCACTACGGGCCAAAGATAACTTTCACCACAATTTAAGTTTGAGGATTATGACAATGATATTAAGAATGAATCAAGTGAAATAAAGGATAAATATTAGAGATTTATAATTCAATTTATCCAGAGTTCAAAAATATTCAAATTGTCAATATGAATATCAAAATATGGATCCAATTTCAAGAATAAAATCTAGAAAAGATAACTTGGACATAGAAAAGACAATTTAATTTTATCATGAATAGTACTCATGAATAGTACTATACGTATGAATAATACCGTATGTATGAATAGTACCGTACGGATGAATAGTAATCTCGACATAAAAAGGTAAAATTTTTATAAAAAGTTCAGACCACTATTCCAGTGAAATGATATTAAATGAAGCGCAAAACTCAAGGAATTTCTGATCATTTCAGGAATTATAGAAGCAATATTTACCGTAGTAAGTTTAAATTTTGGAATATGGAATGAAATATTATCACTTTCATAATATGAAATATGAAAGAAAATAATATTCTTTACGAATATTGAAAGAAAATAACATCATTTACGAGAAAAAAATAATAATATCTTTTACCTCAATAGAATACTAGATCTGTCTGGATTATCGGATATTATGCTGAAGAATTCGTGCACTATTATCAACACTCAAACTATCCTTAGACTCACAAGAAATACGCTCAATATTATAGAGAGAAATTTTTTGATTCTGGTGTGATTTTCATTTCTAAGTAAGCAACCTATTTATAGGAAAATGCTAGAACACCAATGTTAACAAAATAAATTTACGGATGAAAAATATGCAGCAACCCATCTTTGAAAACTCTTTCTTCAGCCCATCAACAAAAAAAAAACACCCCAACCCCACCCACATATTTTTTCGAATGCCCAAAAATTTTTTCCCCCTTCCCTTTCTCTTTCCTCCTTTTCTTCTTTTTCCTCCTCCTTTCTTTTTCTTTCTCTCTTTTCTTCCTTTTCCACCATTCTCCACTAACTTCCACTAACTCTCTCTATTCTCTCTCTCTCTCCCCCCATTAATTTCACATGTTTATATATATATATATATATATATATATATATATATATATATATATATTAAAGACAATTATAAATATTAAAAAAATCAAATTTTATTTTATTTTTATACCATGAATTTATTATAATAATGCTACCATTTAAATTATAAAATTATACTATTATATTATCACATTATAATATTATAATAATATATTTGAATGAATTATTTTATCGAAAAAAATAAAATATCAACTTTCAACAAATGTCTCACTCAAAAAATTCCTCCATTTATATCCACATTGAATAAATATTTAATTATCATATTTTTCAATAATCAATTATTATTCATAAATAATATTATAGAATTACAATATTGACAACCAGGTCGTTTCCAAGAAAGAGGAGCCTTTTTGATAAGGATTTCTCCTTACTGGCGTGCAATTAGATGACCAAACCCCTTTCCTAGACAGAACTTTCTAGACATTGCCAATAATGCTATCTAATAATATTATTCAAATAATATGAATTATTGATTTGATAATATGAATTACTATGCAGTGACAATTATTGAATCAATAATATAAAATATCAACGTAGCAATTATTGAATAAATAATATAAGATATTGAACAGTAATTACTGTAATAATTATTGAGTAAGTGACTTCTTACGTAAAAACTAATAACTTGAAATACTGTGGAATACCGTATGCTACTGTGCAACAACGCGTATTACTGCTCTTTAACCACCGGGTATTTCAACAGTTTTAACGGTAACAGTTTTGTCGTTATTTTTAGAAAATTTATTCTTGTCGTCTTCTTCATCCTACAGTTTTCCGTTATGGGGCCCATAAATGACTGCGCCGTCGTATGAATATTCCCCGACAACAAGAACATTCCCTGACCAAATGAATATTCCCCGACACAATGAATATTTTATGACCACTTGCTTACTTTATAAAATTTACACATATCACCCTATAACTTATCACATTCATCAAATCAACACCTTAATAATTAAAATAATATATAGAGGAAATTAAATCTTATTCATAAAAAATGTTGGGGTCTTACAACCTCCCCTCCTTAAGAAATGTCGTCCTCGAAATTGACGTACGTACCTAATATTTCGAAAAGGTGAGGATACCTTGCTTTCATTTTCGATTCTAATTCCCAGGTCATTTTCTCGATATCATGGTTTCTCCACAAAACTTTGACTTGAGGTATAACCTTTGAGCGTAAAATATGTTCCTTCTTATTCAAGATCTTGACAAGTACCTTCTCGTACGTTAAATCTTTGGCTATCTCGTCTGGTTCTAATTCAATAATGTGGTTTGGGTCTTTCACATATTTATGAAAAAAATGTTATGAACACGAGACATGCATGGAGGTAAGGCGAGTCTATAGGCCACAGTTCCTACTCGATTGAGAATTTCAAATGGACCAATAAATCGTGGGTTGAGCTTTCCTCTCTTTTTGAATCTCGTAACTCCTTTCCATGGAGCAACACGTAACAATACATGGTCTCCGACATTAAATTCTACGCCTCTTCGATGAAGATCAGCATAACTCTTTTGTCTATCTTGTATCGTTTGTATACGTTGCTGGATCATTTGAATCTTTTTCGTAGTCATACGTACCTAACTTCGGTCCTAACAATGTTGCTTCACCCACCTCATCCTAGCATACTGGAGAACAACACTTTCATCCATACAACATCTCAAATGGAGCCATGAGTCGGTTCTACTCGTATATTTGACATCATCACGTGGGTTCTTGGAGTCTTTAACTCTATCTTCATCCTTTGTAAGTCATACAAAATGGGCTTTTGTGTTGACAGCATAGCACTCGTTCCCGCATATGATCTTCTACTCAACGCGTCAGCTACCATGTTCGCTTTTCCAAGATGGTATTGGATGGTATGGTCGTAATCTTTCAACAGCTCAAGCCAATGTCGTTGTCGCATGTTGAGTTCATTATGGGTGAAGAAATATTTGAGGCTTTTGGAGTATATTAGGATGTCATCAATAAAGACAACCACGAAATGATCCAAATATTTCTTGAATATTCGGTTCATTATGTCCATGAACGCAGCATGGACATTGGTCAATCCGAAAGATATAACTAGAAATTTATAATGCCCGTATCGAGTTCTAAAAGCAGTCTTTGGAATGTCATCAATTTTAATCTTTAACTGATGATATCCAGAACAGAGATCGATCTTTGAGAAGAATTGTGCACCTTGCAACTTGTCGAACAGGTTATCAATTAGAGGTAACGGATACCTATTCTTGATGGTGACATGGTTCAACTCCCGATAGTCAATAATAAGTCCCATACTCCCGTCTTTCTTCTTTACGAATAAAATAGGAGCACCCCAATGCGATGTACTAGGACGTATAAAGCCGATGTCTAACAACTTCTGTAGTTGGACCTTTAACTCCTGAAGTTCAATAAGAGCCATTCGATATGGGGTTTTAGAAATGGGTTTTGTACCGGTTCAAGGTCAATAAAGCATTCAACTTCACGTTCTGGGGGTAGACCAAGAAGTTCTTTGGAAAATACATCAGGAAACTTATTAACAACAGAAATATCATTCAAATCTGACGTATTCTGGTTTAAATCGGTGACATGGACTAAGAAAGTTTGACATCCGTTTTTTAATAAACGAATAACTTTATGACTTGAAATGACATTGATTGATTTTATTGGTTTAGTTGTTTGAATTCGCACAACAGGTTGATTAGGAATATGAAAACTAACAACCTTACAAAAATAATTAATTTTGGCATGATAAGTGGTTAACTAGTTAATTCCTAAAATCACATCAAATGCAAGTATTTTCAAAGAGATGAGATCAACAGGTAGTGTGAGGGTACCAATTTGAATCAAGTAAGATTTGTAAACTATGGATGTAACGAAGGTTTCTCCCAACGGAGTTTTAACAGATAAATCAAAGTCTAATTTCTCAGGGTCAAGTTCAAACGTTGAGCACAAGTAGGTGAAATAAAAGAATGGGTAGAATTGGTATCTAATAAGGTATAGACTTCGTAAGAGTTTATGATTAACTAACCCGTGATAACTTCGTTCGGGTTCCTCATATTTTGGGAAGTCACGACAAACGCTCTCCCTTGAACCACTGACTTTGACTTGTCCGGGACAGCCTTTGGTGTCACCGTCCCAACTGGATTTGACTTCGCTATAAAGCACACTCCCCCCTCAACTGCTTCGTCGCACTCCTGATCTATAATTTGAATCATTACTCTTCGATCCTTATCGAATTGAGGTTGACCGCTATGCACAGGGTAATTCCAAACTCAATGTTGGATTCTAACAATTGCTGTCCAAAAGGTGAAATCCATATCGTCTATTTTAGCCTTCTTGGAACGGACGTCTCTTTCTAAAATATCAACGCGTCGTGCGGCTTTTACCAATGCATCTTCAATTCTCACTCGTTCAGTTGTTTCTTCTTTCAGCTGATCGTTAACATTTGCATTCTCAGATTCCAGATCTAATATCATATGTTCTGCCAGAGAGAGCTTCTGTTCAAGCCTCGCATATCAGGTAGCAAAATTCTGAATTGTTGTATCCCTTTGTTCCACGACTGTCTGTCGCTCTTCACCCTGCTCTTCTTAACTCACGAATACGATTCTATAGTTCTACATTTCGATCATAAAATTCTCATAATAAATCCTCCTCAGGTTCCTCTTCTTCCTCACTCTCAGCTACTACCTCTGCGATTAGCTCGGGTGCAACTATTAATTCTTCACTCACCACATGGATATCTCTAGTTTCTTCTTCGACTAACATCCTACAATCAAGTTCAATAACTTAATTAGCACTCCCCAATAAACACCTTTGTTATAACAAGATATTATACTCCAATATTTATTCTTTAAATAAATCTCCTCGATTCATCACTTAAAACTTTATATGAGTTCATTTCTTGATTTTCAAATGTCATTCTTAAATACTGCCACAAAACTAGGGTTAATTAAAGAATTTGACATGTCACATATTATCCCTATGTTCAGACTGACCAATTAAGAAACAAGTAAGCTTAGGTAAGGCACACTAGCGAAAGATTTACTCGTCTCTCCCCTCCAAGTTCTATTCCCAAATCTCCGCCAGAGATCGTATCCCTAAGCACTGATACCAACTGTGACGCCCCCAAAATAGGTCCACACAACCCATTCTGAGTTGCCAAATACATGGTACAGAATCCAAATACAAATCTTATTATTTTAAATGGTCGTGCAAAATACGACCACACAAACTGTGCGCTTCAGTATAGATCGTATATAATATAAAAATATAAACACTCAAATAAGTCCTCATAATTATTATCACACTATTTTACAAAATAGTGAGAACTATTATAGTACTATCTTGTATCATCACTCCATTCCCCGGCTAGTCCCAGCTATATTCTCATTTCTTGAAGAGAACAATGAAAGAAAAGGGTGAGCTCAACTAGCCTAGTAAAGAATATTATGACTAAGATAATGAAGAATAATTTATCGTTAGCCTTCAATAAATCAGATAAAATATGATGGACAACAAGTTTTAGATCAACAACTGCAGCGAAAATAACAATTCATTAGAAGAGTTAAGTAGAGAATGATGTCTACTATCTTCTATGATTTAAAAGTCCATCATCAATATTTTATCACTGTAACATAAATCAATATATATTTCAAATCAAATATTCATCTTTGCACTACGTACCAAAGATATTCATTTGTATCACCAGTGGTCATGATCATGTCAAACACCTGTCCACCTTTGCTCTACAGACCAAATGTAAGACCTCAACTTTTATGAATAAAGATTTAATTTTCTTTATATATTATTTCAAAACAGTAAGGTGTTATTTTGATAAATGTGAAAAGTTATGGGTGAAATGTGCAAATATTTCAAAATGAGCAAGTAGTTATATAATATTCTTGTTGTCGGGGAATATTCGTTTGGTCGAGGAATATTCTTGTTGTCGGGGAATATTCGTACGACGGCGCAGCTATTTGTGGGCCCCACAACGGAAGAACTGTCGGATATAGAAAGCGACAGAAATAACCTTTTTATAAAATAACGGCGTAGTTGTTACCGTTAGTACTGTTGAAATACCCGGTGGTTAAAATATAAAAATACGCGGTGTTGCACAGTAGCACACGGTATTGCCCAGTATTTTGAATTATTGATTCTTACGTGAGAAAGCACTTACTCAATTATTGTTATAGTAATTACTGTTCAATATTTTATATTATTGACTCAATAATTGCTACGTTAATATTTTATATTATTGACTCAATAATTGTTACATTGATATTTTATTGACTCAATAATTGCTACGTTGCTATTTTATATGATTGATTCAATAATTGCTATAGTTGATATTTTGTATTATTGATTCAATAATTGTCACTGCACAGTATTTCACATTATCACCTCATTAATTCATATTATTTGAATAATATTATTAGATAGCATTATTGACAATGTCTAAGAAAATTATGTCTAGGAGGGGTTATTTAATTGCGCGCCAGTAAGGAGAAGTCCTTATCGGAAGGCCCCCTCTTTCCTGGGAACGACCTGGTTGTCAATATTGTAGTTCTATAATATTATTTGTGAATAATTAATTATTGATTTATATGATAAGAAAATATTTATTTTGTGGATATAAAAGAAGGAATTAGCGCTGATGTGTTTTTATCAGTATTTTGGTGTGGAAATCATCCGTTTATGGATTTCGGATAATTTATATTTGGAATTTGGAAAAACTTCCTTCTACAAAGTTGTAGAGAATTAAATTTCCTATAGAAGGACATAGAATTTGTATTTTTCTGATTAAAGGGCTATTTATTATGAATTATTGAAGTTTTGGAAAATAAATATTTTTTTAATGGGTGGGCCCCACTTTTGTTGTTTTGTTGAAAAATGCTGATTTTTCTGGAAAGCAGCCAGGCGGCGGAATTTTTTTTTAAAAAATTATTATTTTAGTAATTTAGTCTACTTTGGCATCCTAAGCTTTTCCTATAAATAGGGTGCTTAGGTTAGAATTGAAAATCACACCAGAATTAGAAGTTTTCTCTCTCTATAAAATCGAGCGTATTTTTGTGAGTATTTAGATACTTTGAGTGTTACTATTCAGTGCAAGTTTTCTTCGGTATTATATCCGATATTCCAGTCAGAAGTACTATTCTTTTGAGGTAAGGGATGTTATTTTCTTTCGTAAATGATGTTATTCTTTTCAATATCATTATACCAAAATATTGGAGCTGCTGATTTCGTTAATAGGCTGAACCGTGAGCTGCTTGGGACATCACGTGCTTGGGCTGCTTCAATTCATGGGCCCATGTGATACACACCTTTACACGTGAGCTGCTCCTACCAATTCGTAGCTGCTTTAATTGCTTTGCTTTATATCATGTTAATTGCATAAGAATTCTTTGCAAGCTCCTCATCAATTTTGTGGGCCCATATGTGGCCTTCAATTCACGAGCTTCTCTTAAAATCCTTAAACCCACTTTATATAATGCAAGTTGCTGAACCAATTTGCTTTCCAGCTGCTTCGGTAATGTAGCCCACTTAATTCTCCTTCCTCCCATTCACAAGCAAACAGTGGCCCACATGTATTGGCAAGATGAATTTGATTAATTGCCATCATGCTTATGAAACCGAGAGCTGCTTATCTTTTGCATGCTAATTCGTGAGCTTGTTTATCTCTTTTGAGCCCATTTCACTTCCTTGACTCAATTATACCTAAAATAACAAATATAAGCTAAATGAATGTACTTAGGTACAAAAGAGATATAAAAGATTAAGTATTACGGGAATAAAATATAACACATTTCATTCTCATCAAGTCTACCTGCGGTAGGGCCTAGTGGTCCCTGTTATCTCGAAGTACGTGCACCTCGATCGATGTGCAGTCTACTTAAAACCTTCATAACTTGCAATTCGGGAATCCTATGGAGGCGTGCTATACCTTTCCGGAAAGCTATTTCCAAGAGCTACGCAATGACATATGGTTTGACTTTTTTTGAATCCGGGAAGATGGGTCCATGACCAGATCTTCAAGTCTTCGCAATCAGTCCGTTGAGCTGTCTGGCGCAGTTTGCACTCAGGATTGCTGTGATGGCTTTATATGTTCTTATCCTTAGTAGTTTGATCAGTATTGATGTTGAGTTGGAAAAATTACCCTTTTGTTCTTCCGGGGTTGTCTTCGGACTTGATGCAGCTGTAGCTGTCTTCCCTTAGGGTTATCTCTGGGGTTTGACTGTTGTTGAGTTTTGTCTGTCCACAAGGTTGTCTCTGAGGTTGATTTGATATTTCCCGGGGCTGTCTTCGGGGGTTTTACTATGATTGTAGACTTCCAGGGTTGTCTCCGAAATATAAAAGATGGTCTTGCCCTCCTGCATGGTTTGTAACAGGAATGCAAAATTTCGAGTGTCTACAAGGATAATTATCTCATTCAAGCCCAAGAGGCAGACCAAAACAAGTCAAGATGAATATGAACCTTAAGTTTAGATGAAAGCCTTGTCTAAGTCGATTCAGAAATGCAGAAGAAATTCATCTAGTAATTTCTATATTAGAGGATACAAAGGCTTTGTTGAACTCCACAGGACCTTATTTCTGTTTGCTAATCAATATTTCTAGATTCTCATATTATTGCAAAAATTATGGAATCTTTGATTGGTGATTAAAAGAATTCAGAAGTTATAAGCCTAAATACATATAAGTTCAATCTTAGAAGTTAAGAAACATCCATTAGAATAATATAAGCTACACTGCTCTTTGTTGTTCCTATGTTACGTTACATTCCATCAATAATTTTTTTTGCCGTAATAAATTAACGTAAGTTGAAACAAACAGAATGCAACTAGAGACTAATGCATAACATTTCTTTATGCAGGTACTTAATATATCATCATTCTACATTATATTCCATAAATAGATAAATATGGACAATTTAGTTTTTGCATGAAAATTGCGCTAAGTTGAAACAAATAGAATGCAACTAGAGACTCATACATATCATTTTTTTATGCAGGTACTTCAGTATCAATGAACCCAGAGAAAGCATAATAAACATACTCAGCATTGATAAAAAACTACTCAGGTTAGTGTAAAATATAAATTGAGTGAAAAGGATTAACACAAGAATGCAGGATTCTGGCTCATGAATAAATGTCATATTAGGCCTACAAGCTAAGCTCATGAAATTAGTTAGGATCAGTATATAGAGTAAGCTTAAATATATACTGTGCAACTTATATTTCTAGTTTAGGCAAATTTTGTATTACTAAAAGTTTTTTAATGAACAAAATTGAATTAAAAACAGAAACTATATGACATTAATAACTTGTCTATTTTTTGTACCTGTTGATTCTCAACTAACTCTGTTAACATATTCACCTTCACTTCTAACTCCTCATACTTATTCACCTTCGTTGCTAACTCCTCATGAAGTACTTGGTAAGCATCAAGCTGGGCCTTCAAATTATATATCTCCTCTTGTGCATGTGTGCTAATATGCTGAGTCGATTTCTTAGTGTTTGTTGTTGTGGCTCGAAATCCTACAGAGATGATTCTCCCAAGTCCACCTTTTCCCAAAACTTGGGAGATAATGTCATTCGGGCCAGACTTTTCAATTTGGTTTTCCTCACCCTCAATTGCAGCCAATTCATCAGTAACCTTCTTTACTTCTTACTGTAAGATATTATCACAATGAGTCATCAACTACAAAAAAAAATACCAGGACCAGGATAACATACACTAAAAGAATATTGTTTGATCAGTTGTAGCTGTTAGGTTTGTAATATCCATGAATATGCAACAATTACATACATAGAGCGGAAGCGAGATAAATCAGAGTTTTAAAATTTTTACAAGGCATAAGCCCAAATCATCTTATATGCGCAATTATTAATTAAACGAGAAGATGAAGAATAAAATTCATTCCCTTGAAGATACGAGCTTCCTCAGGTACGAGTTCAACTCCAAATCCTTTCCCTGTTCAACTTGAATCTACCGGGTGTGATTTGTTCCATTGATCAACGTCAGCTACACAAGTGTTTGGTCTCTAGAGGTGATCCACCATGGATGAACAAATTAATATTAAGAAAATGGGTGTTTTGGCTAAACCCTAATTTTTTTCTCTCTAGAAAAAGTGTGTTATCCCAACTCTTTGAATGTAGTGTGTGTCTAAACTTGTTCCATAATAAGACTTTCTTATTTATAGATGTAGGCAACCCTCTTAAACTATTTAGGATTAGGGTTTCATATTAATTAATTAACCTTTTTAATTAATTAGGCTTCTCAATCCTATTGAAAATAATTAAACTCTTTTAATTAATTAGCCTCCTAATCTTATTAGGAATATATATGACAGAGTATCTTATTAATTAATTCCCAAACTCCTTTAAAAATTAAATAATAATAATAATAATAATAATAATAATAATAATAATAATAATAATAATAATAATAGTAATAATAATAATAAAACTCCTATTATTAATTTATATTTAATATTTTCAAAATATTAAATAATAAATATTAAGTTATTTAATTTATTCTATCACCATAGATTAAATTAAATATACTTAACTTATTATTACGGCTGTAGCGCCCCCAAATCCGGGTCCCCAGAACCTCGAGCCTGGTACATCATTTCTATAACTAATGCAGAAGATATAAACATAAATTGTTTATACAATAACCTTTACACATAACTCCCAAGGTCGGAAACCTTTACTTAATACACATTCATTTTCTACACGACTTATAATGTCATTTGCATCCAATACTATTACAATTTTAACCGTACAATAATCCAATCCTGGAATATGCCTTTGCATTTGCCTGTGTCCGAAGTTTCTTCTTAATCTGAAATGTTTATCATGATATAGCAACGGTGAGCAACAAGTTTGCCCAGCAAGTTTAAGTTCAAATAAAGATATATCATGATTGAAAAAAATAATAAGCTTTCAAATTTTCAACAATATAATAATTGTGAAAGAACATAAATCAGAGTTTCAATAAAGAAATGACTGAACCAATAATATTTAATGTCAACAAGGACCGTGAACAACTTTAACTGAACCTTAGGGTAATGAAGGTGATCAGCCTTTCATACTTGATGAACATATGCAACATGCACTAAGTGCGAATCAATAATTAGTAGAGATGTGAATAATCAACAATAATTATTCACTACCATGCTTTGAAAATATAACTTAAGTTTGAGTTAGAGAAAATTTGCTCAATAAAAGAGTATAAAAACTTTCCTGTATCGTCGATTACTGCTACGCAATCTAATTTAAATCGCTTTATTGGAAAAGACCTATCAGTTATAAGATTGATCTTTCAATTAGCATAACATACCTTATAACTAAACTATCTAACATTTAAACATATAGTCAAATATTAGATAACCTTAACACTATACATATACACAAATCTAAACCTAGCATACATCGAGTCTTTAATAATATTCAATATAGTATACTGAGTGGTTTCCCACAAACAACCAACAAATTAGCTTCTGTCTCATCTACACTGTTTTCACAATAAGTTAGATCGGATACTAATCCGTATATACCTCCGCTCTCTGAAGGAATCATTTAGCCCAGCTACTATACATCAACCATTAAAGGGTACGATTGCACTATCTTAAACTTAACACTTACTCGTTCACTTTATAAATTCTTATTATAACTTGGTAAACTATTTACTATTTTAGAAAAATCGAATTTCTCATTTTAGTAAACTGAAATCAAACTATTTTTCCTTCCTAACCTTTTCAGTTTCTATTTCAACAAGCTGAAACCAAACTATTTTGAAAAATTAGGGTTTCTACATTTTGAAAAAATCTAATTTCTATTTCTTAGTTTAGATCCAACTTTTGATCCATAAAAGGGTTAGATATAAACTTGAAACACTATTAAACATATAGATCTAAGGTTTTAACCTCAAGATTATAGCTTTACAAAAATCAAAACTCAAATCAAATAAAAAAAATTAGACTATATAGGTAGAGACTTTTGTTAAACATTAGCTTTTCTTCCTTCTTCTTCCTAAGCTTGGTTAGGAAGCTATGGAACTATAAGAACTCTCCCTCTCTTCTTCTCCTTCATAGACGAACTCCCTCTTCTCTCTCTTGTTTCTAGCTTTGTTCTTTATTTCTCTTTCTCTCTCTCTTAGCTTTATATTTTTTTTTGCTAGCTAACTTGGAGAATGAAAAAAAATGAAGAAAACTTTTTAATTGGAATGAAAGGAAAGGTATTTATAGTAGGAGAGATGTATATATATAACATATGTATTTATATTAAATCTCCTAACAAATCTTCATCTTCTCTTATTAATATATTGCATATCTATCCAAGATCTCTTCTTTCTCTTTCATAATCCTAACAAATCTTTTCATATCTATCAAATATCTTTTCGTATCTATCCAATATCTTTTCATATCTATCCATAAGATTTAATTCGCATGCTTCCTTTCCTTCCTAGCTTGGGCTAAAATCTTAGTCCTTGATTTAATATATTTTGGGCTTGCAAATTACTTCCCCCTTATTCCTCCTCACCAAATTTCGGCCCTATAGGCCCAATCCTCCCATCATTTGATTTATATAATACTTAGCATAATAACTAACATACCCCCTCCCTAATTGGGCTTAATTCTTGGGCTTTTATTTTAATTCCTTGGGCTTGGATTTTGCTTAGAATGCTTACTAATTAAAATTAACTTGGGCTCCCACCCATAATAAATTGGACCATTATTATACTTGTCCCATACATGAGATATTGGGCTAGCTTAATAATTTAATTACTCTTAAATTAATTTAGCTACAAGTCCAATGCTTAAATAAATAATTAGGCTTTTTATTAAATTCCTTGGGCCATAAAATCAACTTAGCTCCATACATTTAATTTTTATCTTACCCTAATTATTTAGTTAGGGTTTCTACTACACACCTTTGTAAATAAATTTCTTATTCATATATCTTTAATTTCATAACGCAATTAGACTTGTTTTACTTAGGTTATAAAATTAATTATTTGAGATGTATAAAATAAATCTCTTAAGGTATTTAATTACCCCACCTAATATATATATTAGGTTATAAAACTTTATTCTTAATTCTCTTTTTATACAAAATAAATGTATACACATTATATAATGTATAATTATTTAATCATACACATAATTCACATAAGTCATAACATACTCC
Source organism: Panax stipuleanatus (assembly GCA_020205555.1). Taxonomy (NCBI): domain Eukaryota; kingdom Viridiplantae; phylum Streptophyta; class Magnoliopsida; order Apiales; family Araliaceae; genus Panax; species Panax stipuleanatus. Next base: position 76,572 of record JAINUT010001934.1, read on the forward strand.
ACTAAGTGTATTAACTTAATAGTCCTTATTGACTTAATAAGTTATAAACACTCACATAATCATACAAAATAATCTAATAGGTTGATACATATTTCATAAATCTCTTAGATTAGTTTACTAGTATATAATTAAAATACTAGGACAATTAAATAAAAATAACACTTGAGGTTATTTAATTCAAATACCTAATTTATATATTAGGTTACCAAATTTAATAGGTATCGTAGTACCTTATCCTTAATATTCCTTCAAGTACATATAGATTCATTTCTAGGGTTTAGAAATTTTTGTAACCCCTACTTTTCTTTTTTCTCATTCAAATAGTAAACCATATAGGTTCTACTTAAAAATTTTGAATTATTCTCTATTTCCACTCTAGGTTTTATCCTTTAACCTTTATTTTAATCATTTAAAATCTTATAAATTTTTTGATTGTCACATTCACCCCTTCTTTTAAGAATTTTGTCCTCAAAATTACAGCCTACTAATCCATACTCCTTTTATTCATCAATACTAAGTTTTCAACTTAACCTTAATCTGATTTCATTCTCATTTATTGAGTGCATACGACTTCCTTCTATGAGGAACTATTCTATCATCACATTCTACCCAGACTTCTCTCTAAGGAATTAAAATCTTTTCATATTTTGCTAAGGGTCATATAGACTATGAACTTTTATTTTTCATTTTTGAAAAGGTTTAAACAGAAATTCATCTATAAATCGTCATACTTACGGGCACGGTGGGTGATCAGCCCGTTATACCCTGCATTGATCAGATGCTACATGCTGGAACGACATTCGCTTTCATCATAACCGCCTTTGGCGCAAAAATATTTCCCAATTTTAGGGATGTTCATACTCAGCCTAAATTCTGAATCAAAACAATATGGTTAGGGATAATTTCTCAAAGAGATACTTGAATTTTCATAAATATTTGTCTAGCTGAATCAAATAGCTTAGACATATACCAATAATTTGAACATTAATCGAAATATATATCTAGCCAACTTTAATTGGCACTTGACTTTTCTTTAAAATTATAAAAATTATTTTATGACGTCATTATACCGCACTGTATTTATAGTCCGTTGAAGATTTTATCATTTTTGTGACTTTGTCATACAACAATATACCATAGTGGGCTGACGATCTTTAGATCACATTCGACACTAGGAAAGACTGCATTAATGACTCCATCGATTTTATCATCTTTGCACCAGGTTTCATGATGCATTCATGATATATAAAATACATTTTGATATTTCAAATAATTTTTGTCTATCCGAAACAATTAGCATAGACTTTTCTTTTAAACGGTTCAAAAATCTTTGAAAATCAGTTTTAGTGTTATCATACCTCAATAGGTAACGATGTGTCAGGGTCCCGAAGTCCACACATACACACTTGTCACCATGTTTTGAGGATAACAAAAATTTATTTTTGGTGTTATCATACCGTAACAGGTAACGATGTGTTAGTGGTACGAAGTTCACTTCTACACAATTGTAACCATGTGTTGCTGATAACAAAAATTCATTTATATTTTTAAAGGCATATCAGTGCGAATTTAGCTTGATGTCAAAAATTTTGAAGTCTAGCACAGCTAGAAGATTTGGAATACCTATGCCTCCACCATCAACTTCAATTCTTCTAATGATCAATTGCTTAATAATTCTATCTATTTCTATCATCCTTAAAGCTTACTATACTAAAAATCTTCAATTCTCCATTCATAACTTTTCTATACCCCAGTATAGTTCATCAAACATACCACACGTTATGAGTTCAGGAACTTACCACAATCATATGGGTTTAGGAACTTATCCTAGTTAGACCAAAGTCGTCCATTCGCTGAGGGGTTCCACCATAAGATTATGAGTCACAAACGTACCATACATATGAGTTTAAAGAACTCGGACCTAATCTTATATTCTCTACCTATCCGTTATACACATGGGAAAAAAATCACATTCTCAACATACATATAGCGAATAGCGCGACACCAACCTTTCAATGATTATCAATATAAGAAGCTAAGTGGTTGTCGAACCAAACACAATCCCCTGCCCATACAAAGAATTGGTCAACTCAGTAATTAATCAATATAGGATGCTAAGCTGTTTGTTAAACCAAAGACAACTCCCTGCCCATACAAGGAATTGTTCAACTCAACCACTATATCAATATAGGAAGCTAAGTGGTTCTAAAACCAAGCATAAATTCCCCGCCCATACAAGGAATCATACAACTTAGCTGCTAACATGAGTCCTTAATTGAAATCTCACATAATCCTAGCTCCCTCTTTACTCAATACGAATTTTGTTTAATCCGTATCTACAATTCTACAACTCTTTTGAGTTTAACTCGTACTATTTCATAGTACCATATTCGTATAGCAATTTTGCTATAAAGTTTTCAATCATTTGATTGATCCTTCTCCTGTTATAACCTTATCAGATCACGTTGTGATCTAATATTATAATCGTCTTATATTACGATTCTTTTCTACGTTCTAATTTTTTTGTTTTACGTTCTGCTTTTCCTTTATACTTTTAGTCTTTTAGACTCTATCTATTCATTACTACTATTCATCTTTATTATTAGAGTTAGGTGACTTTGGATCTTTATTACTTGTCAGGATTCTTCTTTGAATCTTATTGACTTATTAATACCTTGCCCAAATTCATCGCTTAGAACTTAAACTCTATTTGAGTTTATTCCTATTCCTCATTTCTGCGGTTATAGCCTAAGATAACCCTACCTAAGGTTTATAATGTATAGCTTTGATACCAACTGTGACGCCCCCAAATCCAGGTCACCAGAACCTCGGACCTGGTACATCATTTCTATAATTATTGCGGAAGATATAAACATAAATTGTTTATACAATAACCTTTACACATAACTCCCAAGGTCGGTAACCTTAACTTAATACACATATTCATTTTGTACACGACTTACAATGTCATTTTCATCCAATACTATTACAATTTTAACAGTACAATAATCCAATCCTGGAACATGCCTTTGCATTTGCCTGTGTCCGAAGTTTCGTCTTAATCTGAAATGTTTATTAGGATATATCAACGGTAAGCAACAAGTTTGCCCAGCAAGTTTAAGTTCAAATGAAGATATATCATGATTGAAAAGAATAATAAGCTTCCGAATTTTTAACAATATAATAATTATGAAAGAGCATAAATCAGAGTTTCAATAAAGGAATGACTGAACCAATAATATTTAATGTCAACAAGGACCATGAACAATTTTAACTGAACCTTAGGGTAATGAAGGTGATCAGCCTTTCATACTTGATGAACATATGCAACATGCACTAAGTGCGAATCAATAATCAGTAGAGATGTAAATAATCAACAATAATTATTCACTACCATGCTTTGAAATATAACTCACGTTTGAGTTAGAGAAAACTTGTTCAATAAAAGAGTATAGGAACTTGCCTGTATCGTCGATTACTGCTACGCAATCTAATTTAAATCGCTTTATTGGAAAAGACCTATCATTTATAAGATTGATCTTTCAATTAGCATAACATACCTTATAAGTAAACTATCTAACATTTAAACATATAGTCAAATATTAGATAATCTTAACACTATACATATACACAAGTCTAAACCTAGCACACATCGAGTCTTTAATAATATTCAATAAAGTATATTGAGTGGTTTTCCACAAACAAACAACAAATTAGCTTCCGTCTCGTCTACATTGTTTTCACAATAAGTTAGATCGGTTACTAATTCGTATATACCTCCGCTCCCTGAAGGAATCGTTTAGCCCAGCTACTATACATCAACCATTAAAGGGTACGATTGCACTATCTTAAACTTAAAACTTACTCGTTCACTTTATAATTCTTATTATAACTTGGTAAACTGTTTACTATTTAAGAAAAATTGAATTCCTTATTTCAGTAAACTGAAATCAAACTATCTTCCCTTCCTAACCTTTTCAGTTTCCATTTCAGCAAGCTGAAACCAAACTATTTTGAAAAATTAGGGTTTCTACATTTTGAAAAAATCTAATTTCTATTTCTTAGTTTAGATCCAACTTTTGATCCATAAAAGGGTTAGATATAAACTTGAAACACTATTAAACACATATATCTAAGGTTTTAACCTCAAGATCATAGCTTTACACAAATCAAATAAAAAGGAATTAGACTATATAGGTAGAGATTTTTGTTATACCTTAGCTTTTCTTCCTTCTTCTTCTTCCTAAGCTTGGTTAGGAAGCTATGGAACCATAAAAACTCTCCCTCTCTTCTTCTCCTTCATGACCAAACTACCTCTTCTCTCTCTTGCTTCTAGCTTTGTTCTTTATTTCTCTCTCTCTTAGCTTTATATTTTCTTTTGCTAGCTAACTTGGAGAATGAAAAAAAATGAAGAAAACTTTTTAATTGGAATGAAGGGAAAGGTATTTATAGTAGGAGAGATGTATATATATAACATATGTATTTATATTAAATCTCTTAACAAATCTTCATCTCCTCTCTCTAATATCTTGCATATCTATCCAATATCTCTTCTTTCTCTTTCATAATCCTAACAAATCTTTCCATATCTATCAAATATCTTTTCATATCTATCCAATATCTTTTTATATCTATCCATAAGATTTAATTCACATGCTCCCTTTCCTTCCTAGCTTGGACCGAAATCTTGGGCCTTGATTTAATATCTTTTGGGCTTGCAAATTACTTCCCCCTTATTCCTCCTCACCAAATTTTGGCCCTATAGGCCCAATCCTCCCATCATTTGATTTATATAATACTTAGCATAATAATTAACATACCCCTCCCTAATTGGGCTTAATTCTTGGGCTTTTATTTTAATTACTTTGGGCTAGGATTTCGATTACAATGCTTACTAATTAAAATTAACTTGGGCTCCCACCCATAATAAATTGGACCATTATTATACTTGTCCCATACATGAGATATTGGGCTAGCTTAATAATTTAATTACTCTTAAATCAATTTAGCTATAAGTCCAATGCTTAAATAAACAATTGGGCTTTTTATTAAATTTCTTGGGCCATAAAATCAACTTAGCTCCATACTTTTAATTTTTATCTTACCCTAATCATTTAGTTAGGGTTTCTACTACACACCTTTATAAATAAATTTCTTACTCATATATCTTTAATTTCATAACCTAGTTAGACTTGTTTTACTTAGGTTATAAAATTAATTATTTGAGATGTATAAAATAAATCTCTTAGGGTATTTAATTACCCCACCTAATATATATATTAGGTTATAAAACTTTATTCTTAATTCTCTTTTTATACAAAATAAATGTATACACATTATATAATGTATAATTATTTAATCATACACATAATTCACATAAGTCATAATATACTCCATTAAGTGTATTAACTTAATAGTCCTAATTGACTTAATAAGTTATAAACACTCACATAATCATATAAAATAATCTAATAGATTGATACATATTTCATAAATCTCTTAGATTAGTTTACTAGTATATAATTAAAATACTAGGACAATTAAATAAAAATAACACTTGAGGTTATTTAATTCAAATACCTAATTTATATATTAGGTCACCAAACTTAATAGGTATCGTAGTACCTTATCCTTAATATTCCTTCAAGTATATATAGATTCATTTCTAGGGTTTAGAAATTTTTGTAACCCCTACTTTTCTTTTTTCTCATTCAAATAGTAAACCATATAGGTTCTACTTAAAAATTTTAAATTATTCCTCTTTTTTCACTCTAGGTTTTATCCTTTAACCTTTATTTTAATCATTTAAAATCTTATAAATTTTTGGATTCTCACAACGGCTATGTCATTTGCATCTTTAATAAATATTTTTCTTTTTATGGTGTGTTCTTTTAGGTTCTACATATTAAATCGGTTGTGAATAAATGAATTAGAACAATTCTAATCTTATTTAAATAAATAAATTAAACTAATAATTTATTTAAATAAATAACATTTATTCTATAATAAAGGTAAGCCCCCTTAGCGCTCAACGACTTTCTAGATAATATAAATTTCAACATTAATCATAAAAGATTTGAGTAAATAGTTACCATATAATTCCTTCCTTCCACTATACAATGTCCCAATTAAATATAAGACACGAAATTACTATCAAATCTTATTTTATTTAATTATATGTATTTCGATCCTAAATGTACAAACTCCAACAATGCAAATTAGAAACTACTTTCTAATTTCATTCTGCCTTGGTCAAGGACTACTGAGTTGTCATTTATCGAATCACATAGAACATTCTTTTCTTTTACTAGAAGTGGTAGATTCTTTATTGATCATTCATTATCTTCATGTATAATTAATTATACCCAAGCATACCCTTTGGTATACCCTTAGGGTCTTAAGGGACATGTCAAAGTATAACTCATCATACAGAAAATACTATGATGATCTCAAGTTTAAGGATTATTTGTATTACTATCACTTATTGAATTCCTATTGATAGGCAAATAAAACTCCATTAGGTATTCCTTAGCGAGCCACGTTCAGTGTACTTATTCTTCAATAAGCACCTACATACTTACTTTAGTGTCTCCACACAAATGATCACGAGATCAATCATCCTCATCCAATGAGCAAGCAATATATGTACCAATCTATCCGGATTCACTAATCCCCTATTTAGTAATACAATGATTGGGAACTATTTTAGTTTTAAGCTTTCTAAAAATTTAGATCTCATTAGTATGATCATCATCAATTGCTTAGAACTATGGGTTTATCTGTGACGCCCCCAAATTCAGGTACTTGAAACCCGAACTTGGTGCTACACGATATCATTTCTTTGAGCGAAATAATATAATTAACAAACTTAATATACATATCAGAGTTGTCTAATCCCAGGTACACGACCTTTAAAGTATTTCATTCCATGATAGATAGTAATATTATCGTCTTAATAAAGTCTAACTATTACACAAGATACCATAAAACTTATTCTTGCAGTTTTTCTTTCCCTTTGTTTTTGCTAGAGCCTTCTGGTTGATCACGCTTAGCTGAAAATATTTAATTTAAAGCAAGAATGAGCATTCAATTGCCCAGCAAGTAATAGCAGTTAATAAACTTTTGCTGAAAGAAGTAAATGTTTTCTTTGAGGTATACTTCTATAATGAATCAATAGTTGTGAAGTCCTTTCGAAACATATCTTAATAACATATCAAATCATTTAAAATTTTGAAATGACGTAGTGACTATAAATGCTGAGCGGTCAATGGATCATGAACTTTTATTTTTCATTTTCGAAAAGGTTTAAACAAAAATTCATCTGAAAATCGCTCTGGTCTTACGGACATGTAGGGTGATCAGCCCCGTTATATCCTGTATTGATCAATACTATCTGGTTGAATGATAAATGTGTTCACTCTGTTCGCCTTGGGCATAAAAATAATTTTTCCATTATCGGTTGTTCATACTCAGTCTGGAGTTCTAACTAAATAATTTAGTTAGACGATCTTACCATAAACAATACTATTCAACAGTACATTTCAAACTATGTCTAACCGAGTCAAATAGCTTAGACAGTCTTTAAACCATAATTACATATCAAAGAGTTTCAAGTTCAAGAGTTCTTGCATGAATAAAACAGTTCATACAAGTGAGGACATTTGTATGATAAAAAATAATATTGATAAATAATAAACGAATGAAATAAGATTCCACAAAATAAGAATAATTTCATAAACGAATCATACTTATCATTACGGATATGAATAATTGACAATAATTATTCATGATATGCTTTTCGCTTACTGGGATCCATCGCATAAAGTAAATGCAAAGAGTAGAGATACTTGCTCAATATAAATTTGAGTAAGGTTAGGGAACTTGCCTTGATAGCTGATTACTGCTACGTAGTATAGCTTACGCTTTTATCTTTAATATGAAGTCCTATCATCAATAGAATTATTCTTTTAATTAGAATAATACAACTTAACACATAATACTGCTTAAACATGTTATCACATATTCATGTCAGTCATTGTAACACGTACGAACGTATACCTAGTCAAACTATATCGATTTGGTTTGAGTTCAGGTATCGCTTCGGCATCCCGATTGCATTATCGAATAATTAACGAATTTATTTTTAAAAAAACTTTGTTCAAGAACTTAAATATTATATTAGATAATTTAATTATCATTTATAATATTTTTCCAAGCATTAAAATCATTTATAATGATTTTTCAAACACTTGTATCATTTTTAATGATTTAATTGCAAAATAATTTCATTATCATTAATATTTAAATAATTTAAAATATTAATGAACTTCATGTCAACACTTTAAAAGTTATTTATTATAACTTGAAAATATTTTTAAAACCTTAATATTACATTTAAGTGATTTTTAAGATATTAAAATTATTTTTAAACAATTACCATTAATATTTAAATATTAATGTTATTCATATCAAAATATTAAAAGTTATTTATTATAACTTAAAATATTTTTAAAACATATATTCCACCTTTAAATGATTTATAAAATATTAAATTTATTTTTAAATAGTTTATTTAATATAGTTATTAAATAAATTCATTATCATTAATATTAAAATATTAATGAAATTCTTATCAAAATATTATAAGTTATTTATTATAACTTAAAATACTTTTTAAAACTTTAATATCATTTTTAAAAGATTTGTTTAAAATATTAAAACCATTTTTAACTAATTTATTTAATATAATTATTAAATAAATTAGATATCATTAATAAATTAAAACATTAATAAAATTTATATCAAAATATTAAAAGTTAATTTTTATAACTTAAAATAATTTTTAAAACTTTATTATGAATTTTTAATATTTATTTTCTATTTATTCTATAATTTTCGTCCAAAGTTGGGGTCCTCCACGGAAACGCTTGTAGACGGAAATCTACAAGTTTGATTTGGGCCCACTTGGTATCATTAGAACCGTGACTTTTCGAGCCACATTTTAGGCTCAAGAAACAGTCCATTTGGCCCTGTATAGCACCCTGAAAACAGGCTACTACCGACTGACCATTACATGCCTTGTAAACATTTTCAGTTTTGGAGTCTTTTACAGAAACGCTTGTATTACAAAATCTACAAATCGGATTTAGGTCCAATAGGTATCGTTGGATTTTTATTTTCCCGAACTATAGTTTCCATATATCAAACATACATTTTGGTTTTGTTTTGGTCTCGGAAAAATGGACAGAAGTGACTAATCAGTAGCTTGTGTTCAACAGTTAGGGTAGTTTGGGATTTAATTCACAACTTGTTCATTTCTTAACATATTTGAGTGATTCCAGTGGAGTTTTGCCCTTAACTCATGTATCTGGCATGCCAAGAAAGAAAATCACAAATATCACTTGTAGATCTCAAGATGAACATGCTATAGCACACTAGTTAACCAAAAATTTTATAAAAATCCATATAACTTTCCTTTTTCTAAACTTTATCACATAAATCCATACAAATCCACACGTGCCACTTATGAAACTCAAGATCTAGCATTTTAACTTGTTTCTAACCATTTATAACATGAACCCCAAGAATATAACATAAAAATATATATATCATACAAAAGAAAGCTTTTTCTTAAATATTTTGGTACAAAATTTGATTTTCTTACTTTGGATCTAACTTTTGATTTCAAAAATACTTTGATACATATATGAAATACTAATACTCATGTAAATCATGAGTTTTTGAAGATCTAAAATAAAAGTTTCATATATCACCAAGATCTAACAAAATAGGGCACTAAACTTGAAATTTTTAGATTTCTTACCTTTTCTTTGAGGTGACCTTCTTTTCCTACCAAGATATGTGATGGATCTTGGGTTATCAAGGATCAAACCCCCCCCCCCTCTTAGCACTCCCTAAGCTGGCCAAAATTTTCAGCTTTTACTCTCTCTTGTTTTGCTTTGTTTTTCTTTAGATAGCAACTTGGAAATGAGAGAGGAAATGAGAGAGAAGGAAGTGTATTTGATTTTTGTTTAATGTTAGCATACAAAGAATGTATCTACCAACATATGCATTCTAATTCTTGGATTACTTGCACACATGAAAAAAAGTATTGGGTGCATTCACAAAGTGACACATAAGGTGAGTGGTTGAGAGTTAGTAAGATATAACCAAAATTTTGGACAAGCTTTGCAAGCTAATTTTTCTCTCCCAAAAACACCCCTAAAGGGCCGGATTTCCCCCCTCCAATTCATCAAATTTTGATTTATTTTATTTGCCAAATTATCCCCTAGCAAATGACTAAAATACTCCTCTTCAAGTGGGCTAAGCTTGGGCCATTCTTTTATTTCTTTTGGGCTTCTAATATAATTGCTTGGGCCATGTAAACGAACATGACCCAAGACTTAAATTTTATTTTACCCTAATTAGTTACTTAGGGTTTTCATTCCATCCAAGTTGGAATTTAAAATATTTGCTTTTATGCATTCAATCTCATAACCTAATGAGACATGTCTCAATTAGGTTTAAAATAATTAATAACTTGAGATAATAAAATTTATCTCTTAGGTTAGTATAATCTTACATACTAACATTCTTTATTAGCACATAATCATATTTCTTTATCATGCACGCATTCCCATATTCACTTAATATACACACTTTCATTTAAATACAAACATAATCAATTACTATGTTTAATAAATAAATTCTTTACACATATTCATATAATTATGTCAATAATCATAATTATAATTAAAATCCATAATCATAAATTATATTAATATACTTACATATATTTGAATACAAATATAGTTAATAATCATATTTAATATTCAAATTCTTTAAAAAAATAATTTCTTATTATTCATAAAATAAATATACTTTCTTTTTAAATACAATTATATAATAATTGTATAAATCATGAAATTCCAAAATATAGATTAAAATTAGGGTTTTGATCTATAATCACACTATACCTTATATACCATTATTAATTAAGTTAAAATAATTAACTTAACCAATCTTGATAATTCATATAATAAAATAATTATTATAATAATTCTAAGAATCATTTTATATATTATTTAAATAGTACATTGATCATATTTTCATGAAAAATAAATAATAAAATATTTTTACTACCAAATTAATTTATTATAAGAATATAATTTATAATAATCAACAATTTCTTTCTTGAAAAATTTAATTAAAATTATGCATGCAATAAATAAATATATATTTATCACATATTCACATATGCTTTACCTTGTACATATTTCTCCATATTATTTTTTTGATAAACATAATATATATATATATATATATATATATATAAATCTATACACAAAATTTCTTATTTAATTATATAAAAATTTTGGGTTATTACATTATCACATTTAAATATGCCAACATTATGTAGATAATATAAACGCCTTTAAATAAATAAGATTATTTATAAAGTAAATGCTTAATCATATCAAATATGATTGGCTTGTGTGCATACTACTTTCAATCTCCCACTTGCACTAAAGCCAATTGTCATGGTATCTCATACCCATCTTCTCTAAGTGACGATCAAACTGTTGTTGTGTTAAAGCTTTAGTAAATGGATCTGCAATGTTGTTTTGAGTGTCCACTCGCTCTAAGATGACATGTCCTCTTTTAATGATTTCTCTAATCAAATGAAATCGCCGCAACACGTGTTTGGATTTCTGATGAAACCTGTGTTCCTTGGCCTATGCAACACTCCGGTGTTGTCACAGAATAAAGGTACAGCTCCTCTAAAGCTAGGAACCACACCAAGTTCAATTATGAACTTTTTCATCCAAACAGCTTCCTTTACAGCTTCACTCGCAGCTATGTACTCTGCCTTTGTCACTGAATCAACAACTGTTTGCTTCTTGGAACTCTTCCAACTCACTGCGCCACTGTTTAAGGTAAATACATACCCCAAAATGGATTTACTATCATCTTGATCCATTTGAAAACTTTGAGTCTGTGTAGCCCTCTAGTTTCAATTCAGATCCACTGTAGACAAGAAATACATCCTTAGTTCTTCCTAAGTACTTTAAGATATTTTTCACTGCCTTCTAGTGTTCTTCTCTTGGATTCGACTGATATCTGCTTGTTACACTAAGTGCATGAGTGACATCCGGTCTAGTACATATCATACCGTACATAATAGATCATATTGTCGAAGTATAAGGAATCTTACTCATACGACCTCTCTCCTGAGGTGTCTTTGGGGCCAGTTTCTTGGAGAGATGTATTCTATAGCTCATCGGCATGAGATCTCTCTTGGAATCTTCCATACTAAACATCTTTAGCATCGTGTCAATGTACGTTCCTTGGGACAAGCCAAACATCCTTTTAGATCTATCTCTATAGATCTTTATCCCCAAAATATAGGATGCTTCTCCCAAGTTCTTCATGGAGAAGTGTTTAGATAACCAGATTTTAATAGACTGTAGCATAGGAATATCATTCCCTATCAGTAATATATCATCAACATATAATATAAGGAATTAAACAGTGCTCCCACTAACCTTCTTGTACACACATGGTTCATCCTCATTTTTGATAAAATCAAAATCTTTGATTATTTCATCAAAATGGATGTTCCACCTTCGAGAAGCTTGCTTCAATTTATAAATGGATCGTTGCAGCTTACATACTTGATTTATTCCAACTGTTGAAATAAAACCCTCTAATTGTGTCATATACACATCCTCCTCAAGTTTTCAATTGAGGAAGGCCATTTTCACGTCCATTTGCTAGATCTCGTAGTCGTTATAAGATGCGATTGCAAGAAAAATCCGAATGGACTTGAGCATAGCTACTGGAGAGAAGGTTTTATCATAGCCAATTCCTTGCCTTTGTTTGAAACCTTTTGCAACCAGTCTGGCCTTATAGGTCTCTACCTTGCCATCCGCTCCAGTCTTTCTCTTAAAGACCCATTTGCACCCAATAGGCTTAATGCCCTCAGGTGCTGAAACCAAAGTCTATACTTGGTTTTCATACACGGAGTCCATCTCGAATTTCATGGCTTCTTGCCATTTCTCTGAGTCTCTACTACTCATAGCTTCATAATTTAATGGATCATCATCATTCATGATGCGTACCTCATCGTCATCCTCTATAACGAATCCATACCTTTCGGGTATCTTTGGTACTTTTCCAGATTTACGAATATGGTGTTATATAGAAGGTGTCTTTACTTGGACAGGTTCATCCAATTGATCTGTAGTGATTTGTAGTCCTTGAATTTTTTCAAGATCTATTTTCCTTCCACTAGCCCCTTTAAGGATAAACTCCTTTTCCAAAAAGGCAGCGTGTTTCGCAACAAACACCTTTTGCTCAGTAGGATTGTAGAAATAGTATCCTAAACTTTCTTTATCTGATCTTATCCCAAGCTTATCATTTTAAAACTTTTTCACATAAGCTAGACATCCCTAAATCTTAACATGCTTAAGACTAAGTTTCCTCCCTGTCTATATTTTATATGGAGTCTTGGGGACGGATTTTGAGGGGACCTAATTTAGTAGGTATGTAGCCGCTTCTAGGGCATTGCCCCAGAATGATATTGGAAGATCGGTAAAACTCATCATGGAACGAACCATGTCTAACAATGTTTGATTTTTTCTTTTAGATACACCATTCAACTGTGGTGTTCCTGGTGGAGTCCATTGTGAGATTATACCATTTTTTTGAGACAATTGAGAAACTCACCACTTAACTATTCACCACCTCGATCCGATTAAACAATGTTAATACTCGTGCCAGTTTGTTTCTCTACTTCACTTCTAAATTCTTTGAACTTTTCAAATGATTAGATTTGTATTTCATTAAATACACATATCCAAATCTTGAATGATCATAAGTGAAAGTAATAAAGTAGGAATACCCTCCTCGTGCATTCGTTGTCATAGGTCCACATACGTTTGTGTGTACTAACGCTAACAACTCTGTAACTCTTTCTCCTTTTCCACTAAAAGGAGATTTAGTCATTTTACCCATGACACAAGATTCACAAGTTGGATATGATTCATAATCAGATAGCTCTAAGAGCCCATTCTTATGCAACTTGGATAATCTTATTTCATTGATATGACCGAGTCTACAATGCCACATAAAGGTATAATTAACATCGTCTCTTTTCCTTTTATTAGTTTGTTCAATTTGAAGTATATTTTTATGTAAGTCAAGTATGTAAAGTCCATTCAGCAATTTACCAACACAATATAAATCATTCTTATTATAAATAGAACAACTATTGTTTTTTTATTATAATGTTAAACCCATCCGTATCTAATACAGAAATTGAGATAATATTTCTAATGAGTGCTGGAAAAAAATAACAATTATTTAAACTAATGGACTTGCCTGAAGGCAGTGCTAAACAATAAGTCCATACAGCTAATGCAGCAACCTTTGCTCCATTTCCCACTCATAAGACGACCTCATCCTTGCTCAACTTTCTACTTCTGACTAGCCCATGCATAGTATTACATATGTGAGAACTATAGTCGGTATCCAATACCCAAGTAGAATTTTGACTTTGAGAAAAATTAATTTCAAATGAACAAACCTGAAACTTCTCCAAACTTCTTCTAGTTTTTGTTCCGCAAGGTAATTAACATAGTTCCTCTTCCAATGACCCGACTTGTTGCAATGGAAGTACATTCCTTTGCTGTCTAGATCAGGTTTATTATTATTCTTTTTCTTCGCCTTGCCCTTAGCCTTCTTGCTTTTGTTTTTTAGAAGATACCTTGGGCCTCTTCCTTTTCTTGGAAGAATCATCTATCATTAAGACATGGTCCCGCTTGGATGAGAAGTGACCTTCAACAGTTTTCAACATGTTAAGTAACCTAGGCAAGCTGACGTCTATCTTATTCATGTGGAAATTCATAACAAATTGTGAAAAGGTGTCTAAGAGTGACTGCAAGATCAAATTTTGACTTAACTCCCCATCCATACTGAACCCCAATTATTTCAGTTATTCAATTAAATTAATCAACTTTAGACAATGAGTCTCAACATTAGTGCCCTCGGACATACGAGATTAGAAGAGCTCCCTAGATATCTAATACCTAGCAGTCTTGCTTTGCTCACCATATAATTTTTTTAGGTGCAGCAAAATAGAATAAGCATCCATTTTCTCATGTTGACGTTGCAGCTCGTTACTCATGGATGCGAGCATGATGCATTGTGCCATGGATGCCTCATCTTGCCACTTTCTAAAAGTAGCAATATCTTCCTTAGAGGCTGTTTCTGCAACTTTTGTAGGGACATGCGAATCTTGGATATAAGAGTGTTAGTTCACAGTGGGCACACAATAGATCTAGAAGGAGGGGTTGAATAGATCCTATTTAATTTTAAAAGCTTTTTCCATTTCTTTTGTATTGCTAGGTAATTAGCATATAACAAACATAAGAAATAGTTCATGCACAGCGGAATAAGTTAAAGATCCCCTTCAAAGATATCTTGTTAAACTTAGTTCTAATTTTAGTTTAGGTGTAAGAGGTTATAGCAGTTATAGCAGTTATAGTGCATAATGTAAATGACATAAAGTAAATGACACAGGGGATTTTAAGTGGTTTAGAGACTTAAGCTCCTAATCCAATCTTCTGCTTCAACAAGCAGGAATTCCACTAAGGAAAGGGTAACTCTTTAATCACTAAGATTCCATCAAGGCTAGTAGCCTTGGAACTCCAGTTCACTAAGAACTCTTCATGTCTAGCAGACTTGGAAGTATAGACTAAGCCCAGTAAACTTAGAATCTCTTGTACCCTTCGGTATTCAGCAAGCCCAGCAGACTTGACTTTGATTTAGTCATGAAGACAAGGACCCCTCAGGCACTGGTTGTTTGTTGGTTTGTTGTTGTTGGTGCTGAGCTACTAAGATGACTTTAAGCTTGTTCATCTTCTAGTACTTAACAGTTTGGTGTGATCTTTTGGCATTCTGCATCGAGACTGGATCACCACTGATGGACTGCTAAGATGTACATGAGGCTTGACATCCTTAAGTACTTAGCAGTCTATCACTTCTCCTTGGTGCAGCTAATCTTTGTTGATGATGCTTGACTTCATCTGATTTCAGCATAGCACACTGTCACCATTGAGGATCTGCTAAGTCGTTGCACTTTAGGTAGACTCCATCTGGTACTTAGCATCCCTTGAACACTGGTTGACATCTGCACAGATTCTGCTCTGCAACTACTTCTCTTTAGCTCAGGTTATCCATGGTGAATAGTAGAGTGGCTCTGAAAATCTGCCTTCTAGACTGCCACTCTATCTCTTGTCTTCTTGGCCTTCTCGGCTTTCAGCATAGATGCCATTCTGGTTGGCATTCTCTTTCGTGTTGAGTGAAGCCTTTAGCAGTTAAAGCTCTTCATAAAATCTGCTTAATTCCTACTATTGTAGTCTCACTGCCACTGAGACATTTTCTGTTAAGCTCTGTAAAACTCTGGTAGAGTCAATAACTCTCACTTCTAAAGCTTCAGCTGTTATATACTCCTCTATCAGCTTCCCGTTGGAATATAGCTGTTGGAAACTATTTGAGTAGCTTCATAGATTTTGAGTTATTTGGTGCAGACTGTTGATTTGACGTGACAACACCTTTTTGACTTTCCTGACACAGCAGTCTTCTACTTCACCTTCCACCTCTGAGATGTCACTTTCACAGGTCAAGCTGGTAGTCACCTTTACTACTCCTTTTTGTTTCCTCGATCTGAACCAAAGGAGTTGACTTACTGCATCGATGCTCTTAAACAGCAACGTTCGATTATCAGTCTTCATATTGAGACATTACTTAGATTTAATAATCAGACGACCGAACTCCACGATTCTGATGTAGACGTCCAGGTGCTTGATTGTAGTTTGTCTGTGGATGTCGCACGTTGACTAGTTTTGACAACACTACGATTCTGAGAGTGTTCTTTAGATTGACAATGTAGAACCTCTCACTCTTCAATCTCGCAGTGCTTCAATGATTCTGCTTGCCTTGACTCGCATCAGGAATAGATAACTTGACTGACTGCTTAGGCCCTTCTAGTTTGCAAGACTCTTCTGATTAGTCATGCTCAGCTCTCTCAACAGTCTGCTCTATGATCTCCCGTTCACTCTTTATGGTGAGGCTAAGCATAGACAATCCTTTTCGTCTGTTCTCTATAGGTTGGCCAATTAACTCTATATGTGCTACATCAGTTTCTGTTGCTCGTTTGGCAAACACCACGATCGCCGTCACCACTACGATAGTTGTCTTATGTAGGTTTGACAGACACTACAATCGTTGTCTTCCTTTTGACAGTCACTTCATTCATTGTCTTCTAAAGATCGCTTGTAGAAGACTTCTTCTGAATGGCTTCACTTCTCAATTAGTCTTGCTGATAGAGTTGGTGCTTTGATCTGCTATGACACCCCCAAATCCGGGTACTTCGTTTCCACAAGATTTGTTGTTCACTTTCTAAATAAATCATACATCTACCCAATAGTAAAGAATTGCAAAGTAAATTACAACCTTCATAGATACTTAAATAGAATCTTCCTTGAAAAAGGATTACAACTTGTCCAAATAAAATCCCAGGGTTATCTAAACCTTAACATCAATCAAAATAAATGCGGAAATAAAACATCATCAACTAAGTTGTATTACAAACAAAATTAAAGACAACAAGTCTTCACTTGCGCATCTTTCCTTTTCCTTTACTTGTTGACGGTACATCAACATTCTCGGCGTTAACTGCAAGGGGTTATAAAATATGCAAGAGTGAGCAAACAAAAGCTCACTTGAAATACAACAGTGATATGACATAACTTAATAACTTCAAAAGGGTTTGAATAACTTTACTTTCATCAAGAATAAAGAATTGAATAATAATTCTTTAATCATATTTAAAATTTGAATATAAAATTTATCTGAGGGTCATACGACCTTGAACTATATTCTAAGTTATAAATATTTCTATTTAAAACCTTTAACAGTCATAGAGACTATGGACCTTTAACTCGTACTTAGGGGGATCTGCCCTTCGAACCATGTATTGTGCACAACTATCTTAACGCTTTCGCATAAATGTCCCCTAATAAATAGGGTTGTTCATTCTCAGTATTTGAATACAAGTCCGCACCAAAGAAAGTTTGGTTTGGATAAATAAAGGAACTTTGGAGTTTTAACTATCATCAACTAAGGAGTAGTTGAATCGACTCACAATGCTTTAACAGTTTGATAATATAAGAATTATGAATCAAATGTAAGATACAACAACAGATTTCATGATAACTAGGCATGCTTTAGAAATAACTTAAAGCATTTGATAGATCACGTAGATCTTGCTTAAACAATTAAGTCAAGATCACATTACTTAAATAATACTTCAATACTTATGCTTTACGAATATTTGAATATAGTATAACTTGTACAATACATAACAAGTTAAGAAATGGATATAGACTTGCATGATATAATGAGCAAGGGTTAGAGAACTTGCACAATGAAAAGTAACAAGTTTAGAGATAGAATACTTGCGAAACATAAAAGAATAAGGATTAGAAAACTTGCTCAAGTAAAAGATAAGGAGTAGAGAACTTGCCTCAAGCGCAAGCTACACTTTAATAATTACAATCACTTCCACAATTACCCTACACATTACATTACGTTTAAAACGTCTTTTAGTACTTAACTATAACGTTTAAACCGTCGAACTTCATACTCAAGTCCAACTCACAACATGGTTACGACGTACGTTGATACTAATACACATACGTGAGGCTAAACTCACAATCAAGCACCTCATACACGTATAGTACTTTTACTATCATATTGCACCTTAAGGCAATAATATCCAAGCACACATATCATATAACAACATAAGACTTCAATCTATCTTAAACACATCAAAAGCATGTTATCTCATTACCTATTACACTTATCAAGTCATAAAAATAAGTTAGCTAAACAAACGCGGCATGAAAACCCAACGAAGGGAAAAAATAATTTCCCGAACAGCTTTTTAACCTTCTAGGGCGAGTCCCCCAAGGCTAGAAGCCCCGCTGGGGCGGGTACCACTTCTGGTGGGAATCCCCAGTTCGCGAAAGGCAGGAAAATAAGCCAATTTGGCTTATTTCTTCACACTGAATTCGATTTTTCTCAACATGATGAACATGAAACTTGATAACAACAAAATTTTGGACTCTTTAACATGATTATAGCATATAAAATCCTTACAACACATAATCAAAACAAAGTTTTCATGATTTTTGAAGAAAACTACAATATCAAGCGTTCTTTACAAAAATTTCTATTACAAATTCGTTTTTCAACCAATTCATGTAATTCCAATTGCAATAATTCTTATTCTTAACATATTAACATATCCCATGATCAATTTAAATAATAACCCACAATCAAACACCAATTTGATAGTATTTAAGGCCATTTTTCAAAAATTTGTTCACAATAAATCATTATGAACATAATTCTTCTTGTTTATCAAAATTACATGGATTGAATTGTTGAAACAACTATATAACTCATATAATATCATGCTATAACACATATCATGCATAAATTCATGCTCACATCAATTTTGTGAAAATAATTTTTATAGAGAGTTCTAAAACTATGAAAATATTGAAGAACATAATTAAAACTTATGGAGTTATAGGATTATACCCTTTTTCTAGCTTGGATTAGGAGAAGAGTTGGAGATGATGATAGGGTATAGCTCTCCTCTTGGTTTCTCAAAGCTTCTCTTCTTCTTCTCTTCTTCCTCTTCTTCTTCTCTGAGTATTCTCTCTAACTCTCTCTGTTTTCTTTCTTTCTTTGTTGTTTTCTAAAACTAATGTATCTTTTGTATAACATATATATCTGATATACATATATTATATATATAACTATATAAAACATATAACTCCTATATATTAAATATATACACTAACTACTGTTTAATATATAGGTTACAAGAATTTGAAAAGTCTAAGGCCATGTTTGGCTAAACAAAATCATTTTAAAAACAATTCTTTTATTAACTAAGGCCATGTTTGGTAAAACAAGTTTAAAACAAAGTAAGGCCTTGTTTGGTAAAAATCAATTTAAAAACCTTTTCTTTATTTTAATAAATCTTTTTAACACATACTTTAATGTTACACTTTAATTAATTAAATCTTTAACATTCCTATTTAATTAATTAAAATCTAACATCAATTAATCTCATAAGAATTACCACATAATTATAATTACTCGCTAATTATAATTCATGTAACACTCATCACATAACTCATCTAATTTAATTACCTCAATTAACTATACTACAAAATCAATACACATCAATTAAATTAGATATTAAGTATTCATTTACTTAATATATAACACTTAATTAAATCACTCCACAATCTCATAATTTATTTATTCAACTTAGTAAATAAATCATATAAAATATTTATTTACTCAATAAATATTTAAAATTTAATATATATAATCTCAATCGTTACATCTGTTGTTTGCTTTCAAGCCATTCAGAGAATGCTTTTTGATCTTCTTTAGGTAGACTGCTGTCTGAACCTTGACTTCTCTTTCCAGAGACTACGATCTTTTGTATACTTCAGTAGTGCTCAGTTGATGAGAATCGTAGAGTGCTCTACTATTCTTCCTTGGCATTTGTGAGCACTTGACTGATCTGCCCGACTACGATTTCTGCCTCTAACATGATCTGCAGGCTCCATGACTTCGAGTGAGGCCTACGATTCTTGACTTGGCTCGGCAAGCGCTACGATAGGCTGTCTCCACGATTCAAAACTTGACTTCCTCGATAGACTACGAATTCGAGAAAGTCTACCTCGACACACCACGATTCTGCCATATCTCTCTTGGCAGACTACGACTTTCGAGAGTGACTATCTTTACAGACTACGGTTGTGCCTTGATAGACTCCTGATTCTTCCCTGTCTCTCTTGGCAGACTACGAAGGCTGGTGCAGTGCTGGACAATCAGATCGTCCTATCTATTACAATTTATCAGATCAACCTAACAAGCTTGACCTTTCTATTCAAAGTTCTTGTACATTGTAATCTTTTGAAGGACTTCACAAAGCTGTTCATTTATGTAGGATCAACCTAACACATTTGATCTTTTCAGTGTAAGTCATTGTACATATGTCTATCATCTATTAAGGACTTTATAAATTTTATTAATGCAGACATATTTGCATATTCATTCATTAAGTTCATAATCAAATCTTATATAAATAGGAATAAAAATCTCATGTATATTCCTAATAATCTCCCCCTATTTGGTTATGACAAAAATATTAAATGCATATGTATGAGATGAATGAATCTTATTATACAGTGAGCTGTTGTATTACTAGAACAGATAATCATGAATGTCATTAATGAGAATTTTCAACTTACATGATATGACACTCTACATCTTGGATCCAAAACATATTATTACAGTTAGAAATGTACCTTCTCTTTTTCAATGTCTGCTCCTTGTATGTCTTCTGGATGCTTTCTGTTCAGCTACTCATCTTCTTGTTCTTCTTGATTCTGCTCCCCCTCAAGTGCATGATCCATTTCTTCATCTTGATTTGGCTCCCCCTCACTCTTTGTCTTCATGGAGTCATCTTCTTTCGGCTCCCCCTCAGATGATAACTCCACTGCTGCTTCCTTTTCCTTCTTCTGCTTCCTCTTCAGGTCCTTTGCTTTGCTGCTTCTGCTTCTGCTCTTTTCCTCTGTCTTCATTCTCTTCTGTGAGTGCCTCCTTGAGTGCCTCTTTTTCTCCCTATTTTTGTCATCAATCATTTGAGAGAGATGCTGGACATTAGACATAAGCTGCTCCATCAGGTGAGCTTGCAGGGCTTCTTACTTCTGATCCCTTATGGACTTCAAATAGATTTGATCTCTCTATTGAAGCTTGAGAGAAATATCTGAGATTGTGGCCTGAAGCTTGTTGTGAAGCTCATTGTCTTCTCCTCCTGACAAGATCTTAGCTTCTGCAGCAATGAGAGAGAATTTCTCAACCAATTCTTTAGAGTTTTTTAGTAACTCTTGCTCTTGAAGAATTTGGGCATTTGGTTGGGCAGCCTCCTGCTGAGCAGCTGGTTGGACACCACGTTTCTCACTCTTAGAGAGGCTTTCAAACGTAGTGAGAATCTCATAGAGATTTGAGTACCATTCGTTGTTGGAGGAAGAAGGATATCAGACAGCATTGATGGAGCAAGGTTTGACTTCTCCAACTAAGCTAGATCACTTCCAATGGTAGGGTGTATAGGCTCTACGATCGTGGACTTTGATGGGATCCTTCCACTTTCTAAGCTTTCTCGTAGAGCGCAGGGAATGTAGATGTTGCTGGCTTATCGGTAGACCTTGAAGTGAGGCTGGTCACTGATCAGCTTTGTTGCATATGATTTGACCCTTGGAAAGTTTTGCGATACCAGCTTCAGGTTGGGAAAGTGTGAGTAGCACCATCTGAAGTAACTTTTGTCTTCAGGAGTGGATACCTTCAGCCATGGCATCAACGAATAGAACAACCTTATTAGAGGATTCTCAGAATCATATATCACGGTTGTAAGGTCCAACTCTATATTTTAAAGATTCTTGAGCATATCTGTTGTGGTCATCCTTACCACGTTGATTCTTTCATTGCCATGGTTTACCCATCTACCTGGTATCACCTTTTGTGGTTCATCATATACTTCCACCACTATTCTTTTTTTAACCTTTGCAGGAGAAGGAACATGAAAGTCATCTGGCTCCTAATCTTCAGAACTAGAGTTTTCTTCCCTTCCTTCATGTCCTGATTTAGAGTCAGATTGGTGCAAGCTCCCTTCAACTAACTCATCAGTATATTCCTCTTCTGATTCAAATCTATTTGCAGTCTTTTCATCATTGCTGGAACTGTCAGATATCTTTCTTCCCTTTTAAATCTACTTCCATGGTCTCAGGCTCATCATTATTGTCATCACTGAGCTCAATGATCTTTATAGACGATTCTCCTTTCTTCTTTAGGCCTGGTTTGAGAAGCAGTCTATTACTCTTTCTCCTCCTTTGAGGTTTAATAACAGGAGGTTCAGGTTCTTCACCTTCTTCAAACTCTGAACTCTCTAAATCAGCAGAAGGACTCCTTGGGGGTTCAACAATAATAGATCCAGGTGCTTTTCTTTTTTTGATCCTAATTCTTCCTTATCAGCAGAATGGCTACTTGGGGGGTCAGCCATAGGACTTTCAGTTGCTTCTTCTTCTTCTTCTTCTGACTCTGCTTCCTCTACTTCAGCAAAAAAACTTCTTTGGGGGACTTTTAATTACTTTCTCACCACCTTAGCTCTCTTCTTTGATGGCTTCTCAGAAGTGGACCCTAGAACTTTGGAATCGTCAAAGTGAGATAGCTCATCCACTGCACTGGTTGCCTTCCTCTTCTTTATAGTACTCTTGCTGCTGCTGCCATATGTCATCAACTTCTTGTTCTTCATTGGATTCTTCTTCCAGTTGTCAAACAGCTTAGGAGATAACACTTTGTGAATATTTAGGGGTTCACCCTCATCATCCTTTATCTTATTTTTTAACTTCTTCTTCAGAATGATGCTCAAGAATCTCCCATGAAAAACCTTTGTGAGCGGTTTATCTGTTGACTTCTTCTTCTCTGCCTTTTCCATCCACTTGGACATTAAGTCGAACAGTATAGCTCCAAAGTTGATTCGCTTCTTTAGTATAATGGCAGACATGATTCTCAACTTTTGATCACTCACGGTATCATGTGCAGTATCCTTGCTTAGTATACACTTACCTACAATCTAAGCAAGGAACTAAAACTCTCTCCTTCTTCTTTATGTCCTTCGGACTAGGGTTCCTCTTGTAGCGCATAACCTTTTTTCCTTCTTTA
Organism: Panax stipuleanatus; assembly: GCA_020205555.1. Lineage (NCBI taxonomy): Eukaryota > Viridiplantae > Streptophyta > Magnoliopsida > Apiales > Araliaceae > Panax > Panax stipuleanatus. Next base: position 100,449 of record JAINUT010001934.1, read on the forward strand.
ATGTCTACTTCTTCAAGACTCTTCAGACCTAGGTCAGGAAAACCTAAGCATTGATTGATGTCTGTAGGTTTTATCTTCAGAATTAGTCCTTTAACCTTTGTGGATATAATCCTAGAACTTGTCATTGCATTTGAGTAGAACTCTCTGACCAGGTCGGTATCGATACGGGTGTTTGATTCAAGGTATTTAGAGAACCCAACCTTTTTCACGAGTTCAAGAAGGTCTCTGAACTTCTTTTTCGATTTATCAAATCTCTTGGTGCCTAGTTGAATACCCGTGACAACATGCCAATCTTCCATTTGAAGGGTTAGAAGTATCTGGGTGTTTTGATTTTAGGAGTATTGCAGGAGATATCTGAGAGTGATTTGAGAATGGCTAACTGTTAGAGAGTTTTAGGCTTTTTGGAGTGTGATTAGGGTTTCGATTTGAGAGAGACAAGATGGATTAGAAACACTTGTAGCTTTTTGGTGGACTCTTTTAAGTTTAACTGACACAGATTTGAAATTTCCTTTTGTAACTGTTCCCTCTTCTTTTCAAAGTGACAGGTGTAAGAGCCCAATAGGTTATTGTCTGTAACTGATCACAACAGATCAGCTTTTCAGAATTGACTTCCCTTTAGTTAACCATTGACTTCTTCAGTTCGTGGAGTAGCCTCATGACACAGTTTAGTACTCCATGATTTCTTTATCTGGTCGACGATCTCTTTGTCCACTTCGTCGATCGTCGTCTGTAGCCATGCTTTGATAGACAACTCTTCATTAATCTCCAACAGAGAGTTGCATGATTCATTAGTAGCTTGTAGTCTTCTGAGGGGTTACTATATGTTTCTGCAAAGGTCCTTGTGATGCATTTAATATCAGCAATTCTTCTGGGTTAAGGTTGCTCAGAAAGGGCTGGCCTCTTAGTGTAACACTTAGGGTAAGGTTTGTCTCTAAGGTGCTTATCAGAAGAAAGGCTTCTTAGACTTAGTGGTTACAATATCATCAAAATGGGCTACTCTGCCAAGAAGTTCACTTACCAACTCTTCATATTCTTTGATGTTTGTATTTGTATAGGCTGCGATCGTGGGGTCAGTGTGCTCTTGCACTACAATCAGGTGTTTGATCATAGGTACTTTATGATTGGAGTGGATGGTTGATGTGCTTACCAGTAGTACATTTTGGGACGATTGTAGACATTCAAAATTTCCTGCCCATATTACTAATATTGTAGGAGGACAAAGCGGTAAATCCAGGCAAATTCGATCACCAATATCGGTACTCCAGTCAAATCTAATCACTAATATCGGTACTCCAGTTAAATCCGATCACCAATATCGATACTCCATTCAAATTCGATCACCAATATCGGTACTCCAATCAAATTTGATCACCAATATCGGTACTCCAGTTAAATTCGATCACTAATATCGATACTCTAGTCAAATCCGATCACCAATATCGGTACTCTAGTAAAATCCGATCACCAATATCGGTACTCCAGTTAAATTCGATCACCAATATTGGTACTCCAATCAAATTTGATCACCAATATCAGTACTCCAGTCAAATCCGATCACCAATATCGGTACTCCAGTCAAATCTGATCACCAATATCGGTACTCCAGTCAAATCCGATCACCAATATCGGTACTCCAGTCAAATTCGATCACCAATATCAGTACTCTAGTCAAATTTGATCACCAATATCGGTACTCCAGTTAAATCTGATCACTAATATCGATACTCCAGTCAAATCTGATCACCAATATAGGTATTTAGTCAAATCCGATCACCAATATCGGTACTCCAGTTAAATCCAATCACCAATATCGGTACTCCAGTCAATTCCGATCACCAATATAAGTAATCCAGTCAAATCTGATCACTAATATCGGTACTCCAGTAAAATTCGATCACCAGTATCTGTACTCCAGTTAAATCTGATCACCAATATCGGTACTCCAGTCAAATCCGATCACTAATATAGGTACTCTAGTCAAATTCGATCACCAGTATCTGTACTCCAGTTAAATCTGATCACCAATATCGGTACTCCAGTTAAATCTGATCACTAATATCGGTACTCCAGTCAAATTCGATCACAATATCGGTACTCTAGTTAAATCCAATCTCCAATCAGACCGTCAATCCAGCTCCGATCTCCAATCGGACCGTCAGATCAACCCCGATCTCAATATAGGGCCATCAAGTTAACTCTGATCTCTAATCGAACCGTCAGAATATCCCCGATCTCAATATCGGGCCATCAAATCAACTCCGATCTCTAATCGGACCATCAATCCATCTCCGATCTCCAATCGGACTGTCAATCCATCTCTGATCTCAATATCGGGCCATCAAATCAACTCCGATCTTTAATCGGACCGTCAGATCAACCTCGATCTCAATATCAGGCCATCAAATCAACTCTGATCTCTAATTGGACCATCAGATCATCCCCGATCTTAATATCGGGCCATGAAATCAACTCCGATCTCCAATCGGACCGTTAATCCAGCTCTGATCTCCAATCGGACCATCAAATTAACTCTAATATCTAATCAGACCGTCAGATCATCCCCGATCTCAATATCGGGCCTTTCAAATCAACCCCGATCACTAATACCGGGACAACCACAGCCTCGAACACCAGCCTCGGGACGTCAACTCAACCACAGTCTCAACCCAGGAAGTACAGGTCAGCCCCGGTCGCAACCCGAGAAGTCAAGTCAACTTTAAAAATAGTCCTGAAGTTTTACAACATCTCCAGAGGAAAACCTGGAATGACCAATTCAACTTCAGAGACTACACTGAGGACAATCAGACTCCAATGGGATCCAAGTCTTGGAAACAACTCTCGGAAGTCAATCGAAGGCCATGCCGACACTAAAGGCAATCCCAGGAGGGAAAAAATGGTCATTTTAGCAACCTTAAGCTGATTTGGTCAAATTCAAGCCGAATTAATGCCAACAAGGTTAGAACAAACCATAACAATGATCCCGAGTGCAAACAGCACAGGACAGCTCAACGGATAAACTGCGGGGAATCGAAGACCTAGTTATAAACCCATCTTCTTGGACCCAAAATTTTTTTTATCCCATGTCATTGTGACACTCTCGGAGAGGGCTTTCCGAAAAGGTATAGCACGCCTCAAACAGATGCTCCGATCAAAAGTTAGAAAGTTTTGACTTTGAACTCGCGTTTCTCGGAGTGCACGTACTTCGAGATGACCAAGCTGGATGGATGGGCCCCACTAGGGGAGCCACACCTCTACCTGCAGCAGTAGCAGGTAAGGTGGAGGCTCCCTGGCCTATATATATGAGGGCACCCCCCCTCATTTCAAAAAAATTCTGAAACGCAGCGAACCTCTGCCCGTTTGATTTTCTGACTTTTTCACCTCTTCTAGACCCAAATTGTTTCACTTAAACACATAGATATACCCACATACTACCACATATCAGAACATAACCGTTAGATTCTGACGTTTAGAGCCTACGATTTGGCAAAAAGCCCGTGTAGCAGTCCATTGTAAGTAATTTTACCATCAGAAAGTTAATACTACTTCTTTGCACTGTTTTGCACTTGCATATCAAATTTTGTTTTCTAAATATGCCCAAAACTTAGTTCTGTGGCCGTTTTCATCAAAATTTGGTACATTTTTGTACATAAACTCAATTTTTGGCATTTTTACAACTCGGGTTGACGATCTGTCAACTCCATCAGCTTTAATGCACTAAATTCTTCGTTTTGGCAACTTCGCCGGACTGGGTTATCTTCCCAGTCCGGGTTTGGCCCATTTTTGTGTTTATTCAACTGTATATATACTAACATTTTAATTTTGTCAAGCTCGGATGTCAAATCCGAGGTAGTTTACTGCTTTTATATATATTTATGTATATATAAGCAGCCTTCACCACCACTGGGTTCTCTTTCCAGTCTTGGTTGACTATATTTCTGTCACTATATATATATATATATATTTATATATTTCTGTATGGCCTGGATTATTTCGTGGGCTTTTTAATGCTTTTGCACTCCTCACCATACTGGGTGATCTTTCCAGTCACTGGTTGACTACTTTTATGTCAATTTCCATTCAAGTACGGGCACCGGTGTGAAAACCCATCTCCCTTTTAACTGTTTATATATATATATATATATATATATATTTCATTTCTGTCAAGCCTGGACCATTTCGTGGCTATTTACAGTTTTTATAAATATATATATTTTGATTCCAATTCGGGCCTGCGAGTGAAAACCCATCGCCCTTTTATAGTTATATATATATATATATATATATATATATATAATTGTGTATATATATTGCTATTACTTGCTTTTTATTTAATTAATGCTTTAAATATTCATTTGATATGAATCGACATTTTTTAATTACAAAAGCAACCTCGCGTCCCTTAGATTGCTACCTAATGGGAACGAGATGCTTCGGCTGTGCGAATCGAGATTTATTGAATGAATCCTCGGTTCTGGCAATCATGGGATATATTTATTTCTGTACAAATTTGAACTGTGCAGGTTTATGGGCTACTCTCATGTGAGCCTAGGAATCGTGGGATTCGTGATCAAACTGATCAGAATCTGATTCCCACGATGGATAAACTCCGTTGTGCAAATGTACTCTGCTGGTTTTTTTGTAGGAATGTACATACAAATACCTTAAAATGGTTATCCGGATTTAAGGTCTTAACATAGTGAAAAAATGTGGATTGTCGTGTCAGCGTCCCTCCAATGGTTTTCATGCCCATGAGGAGACCGCCATTCGTATTCATATTGGTGGTCAAGGATGCTTCGCAGCCCGACAGTCACCATTCACATGCAGCCTTAAGGCTATAAAGATAAAATTGGAAGTATCAACATGCTTTAATTCCTATGTTAGCGCAAGGGTTTGATAACCAGCTTTCAAAACATCATTTCAATTCAATTAAAAGAAAAGCTTTTGCAAATCAAATCAAATACTTTTGCAAATCAAATCAAAGACTTTTTGCAAATCAAATCAAATCCTTCGTATATAGGTTCAACGAAGCAAAGCACTACTTTCAAATCAATCAAACAAAGGGCCAATTTTCAAAACGGCATTCACACACGTATTTCAATTTTAAGGGAAATATTGAAAAGATGTGGTACCGTGTTTACACGGGAGTCGTGGGGTGCCTAACACCTTCCCCACACTTAACCAAGCCCCCAAGCTCAAAACTTCGGTTTTAAAGATCAAGTTTCTACAGTGTCTAGCAATTGGGCCCTTGCTCAAAAAAAACTCGGTTGAGTGGTACAACCATTTTCAAATCTACCAATTGGCGACTCTGTAAAATGTTCAAATCATCGACATGATACATGTAAGAACCCGAATTTTCTGATATTATTAAATAAGGATTTAATAAATAAAAATTCTTAAACCATGAGATGGGTTCGAATAAAAATATATATATATGTGATATGAGGTATGTGGTATTATATTACATAGGATAATATGGACTATGTAATATGTGTTTTTGTGATTTATAAATATATTATTAATATATATTTGTTACTTATCGTAGAGACGATTCAGTTGAGATAAAGGAGGTGGATACATTCCTATCGATATTAAATAATTTATAAAATTATTTTATCATAGTAAGTTAGTGACATTAAATATCCTTAATGTATAATCACCATATTCTTGTGTATGTGTATTAATAACTAGTATGCTTATAATATAGGTTATTAATAGCACTTAAGCTATCCGTGAATATGTTTGAATAGTGAAGCATGAGTTAGTTAAGGAATTAACTAATAAAAATAAATATTGGTTAATTGATAGTTGAGAATTTTATTACAGAATAATATAATGAGAGTATTGAACCTTAATTAACTATGATGATATAGTACAGTATTTAATTAGTTAAGTAAATGAGTGAATTAATATGTGTGTTGAATATGTAATTATAGTTGATACTTTTTATATATATTACTTAGAATAGTAATATGTGAGAAAGTCTAATGTACGAATAACGTTAAATATATATATACATTATTAAAGGGAGATGAAAATCATTATATCTTTAAATGAATATTTGAAGAAATTATTTTGGGAACAATTTATAGAAAAGAAAGATAACTATTTATTATATATTTCTAATAAAGGGTATTAAAATAATTTGTAATATTGAATTATTTTAATAAAAGGAGAAAATGTTATTTTTAAATAATAATATTACCTTATATGTTTTAGTATGAGGCGTGATTGGTTAATATAGTAAATATATTAAAACGTATTTGCTATATGTAATTAAATTGATGGAAATAATTTATTATAATAGAAAATAAACTTATTATCTATTTTCTATATATAATATATGTACATGTGTCGTACATATAGTTATTTGATATTATATTAAGAATAATATTATGAGACAATAAGTAAATTACTTTCTATTAATGAATGTGCTTGTTTGGAGAAAATATAATATTTTATGTTATGGCTAAATACATAATTTCAAGGGAGTTTAATTAATGAAAGGAAACTAAGCTATATATTAAATAACTTAAGTTATTATTTGATCGTGAATATTATTATTTGAATAATTAATAGAGTATATATTAATTATTATAAGCATAAGGGTTATACTTATTATAAGTATGAATATTTGAGGTAGTTTAGCATTTAAATGCTTGACTCACGCAAACATTATACTAAAAGAATGTTTGAGAATGAAAAGTGATAATGAGCTTAAGATTGAGCTTGTGGAAGATGCCTTGTGTGGCACAATAATACATTCGGTAATGAATTGATTAATTCAAGAAAAGAAGAATTATTAATTAAACGATTAATCTATATTAATTATAATGGTATGTTGAATTGTTATTATTGCGAGTGATAGCATGGTAATAAGTATATTTGTTATAAATATAATAAGATTTATATTTATTGTGAAAATTAACTATATAAATGTTAATTAATTGTTATGAAAATTATAATTCCATTGATTAAATGAGAAATAGATTAATTAATATTTTTATTAATTAATTGATAAGATAAGTAATTTATTAAATTCTATGTGCAACCATGCGATATTAAAAGTATAACGTATGATAGTTAACTATATGTTATGCGAAATATATAGTGCAATATGACTATGTTATTTATGAATATAAACTATATAGTAAAGTTTATTGAGGTGTAAGAGATACATGTAATGTGGGTGTGACAATGTGTATACAATAAATAAATATATCATGGATATATTGTAAACAATTATTGAATGAATAAAATTTAATAATAAAAGAGACAATACACTGTGATGGTACCCGAAAGAATTATATCCGGTGGGATGAACTGTATATGGATTTTACATGTGTGAGTTAAAATTTACTACATGATAGTATTATTGGGACTACATTGTGACACATTAATTTATAACTTAAGTTATATGAAATGAATGTGTACAACTTAAATGTATATGTAATGTATATATATAAACCAAGTGTTGTATTACATTTGCAAGTTGATTTTTGCTGAGATTTAGAAGCATTGTCCCATAATGAGTGCCCAACTTCTCCTTCACGTGAATGACTAGGAGCTACGCCTATTTCTCTCAAACTCAGCAATTGTATCTAATGATGATATGGGGAGTGGGTTTCATAATGGATTCCACCAACTCCTCACCAACTTTTATTAACCACCATGTTCTTGATTCTTCCTTTGGTTTGAATTGATATGTAAAGACATGGACTAGGTAATGAATTGCCTATAAGAGTAAGCTCTTCTCCTTTCATTTTCTTTTGCTGAGAATTTCCCTTAAGTGAAGAATTGATAGCAAGTATTTTGAGAGAGAGATATCAGTGAGGGAGAAACTAGTTATAGCATCCAAAAACCAATTGCAAAGGTATAATTCCTATATTTCTCATTCATATTGGCAAGTCCTTGATTATGTAATTTAGATGTTAATTTAATTGTGGAATATGTTTATCAAGTATTATGTAAGCTTACAAGCATATTAGCAATGTTTTATAGCAGTTAAGAATCAAATTTGCTGTAGTAATTTTTGAAATGGGATTACAGTACTGCCGATGCAGTCTGCTCTGTTTCTGGCCGGCCACCTGCGCAGCTGCGCCAGTTTTGTACTGGCCAGCGGTGCAGCTGCGCTGGTACCAGACTTGAGTTGGGAAAGGCCCTGCGCAGTTGCGCCAGTTTTGAACTGGGGAGCTGCGCAGCTGCGCCGGGACCAGTTTCTGGGTTTTGTTTTCTGTTGCAGGTTATGTTATATGCTAGCATAGGTTATATAATTAGAACAAGCATTCACACTTAAATAACATGTATATATGAGTATCATGACATGACATAAGCATGATAGTATACATTATTGATGAAGAACTCACAATTTTCAAATGAAACTTATGATTTTCGATATGAACTTTGATATTTGTATAAACATGTGTGTTCTGACCTTGTAAGCGTATTTTTACGGTCTAGATATGCATGGAAGTTGGTATTAACTTATAGTACGTGTTCTTGATACTACATGTACATGCATGGCCATGTTAGTATGTACTATGGAAGGTAAACGTATGATTTTAAAATGAAACTTCTAGTTTTAGATTTGAACTTGGACGTATACATAGCATGTATATATTCTGATTTTGTGAGCATGTTTAGATGACTTAGAAATGCATATCGAACATGTCAACCTATATATAGATAGCATAAACATGTTAGGTTTTGTTAGTGAGCTTCACTAATGAAAATGCGAGCTTTGAACGTGGACGTTAACATGTTACCTTAAGATTTGGGATTTGGGCGTTTATGGACATATGTGATAGCACACTTGGGCTCTCTCATGTATCATATATGTATATATATACCATGACTACATATCATGAAACCAAGTTTAGCAGTAAACGAAGCATGTCTTCAAACTAATAATTGTGATAGTTACATGCATGAAGTATGAATATTCATGAACATGCCCAATATGAGTTATATAAATACTTTATGTGTTTAAAGAACTAGCATGATAAACTTTGTGATGTTCATGACCTCCAGTGGCCTTTAATTGTTAGAATGTTGACTTAGAACCTATATCATGTAAATTGAACGTGAAAAGGTTAAACGAGCATGAAAGTATCCTTTAATGTGTATACATGCTATGTAGGACCATATGTTAATACTTGAATCCGACTTCGACGGTTAATAGCGTATATTTGCTTTGTTATGGTCTTATGTGTTAGTAATGATATATGAGAATGATTAACTCAAAAGATGGACTACACTAGCTATATGTAAATAGATTAGTGGTAGACAGGCATATGTATATGTAGAGAATGGTAGTAAGTACGTATGGTTAAAGTATACTTATACGTACATAGTTATTCTAAGAATATGATAAGAAAGTAAGACGAAGGTTCTAAGAACCAAGTTAGACAACAATGTAATACTAATTATTATATTGAGAATATATGGAAGTGTATAACTGATAAGTGTGATCTCTATGATTAATATAACTGTGTAGGATTACACGAAGTGCAGATATTCTTAAGCAGTTAAGTCGTAGTTGTTAAACTACGAATCAGGCAAGTCTTTCAGTTCCTATTTGATATATGAATTCAATAACTGTTAGTTGAATTATATTATGTTGTGATAATGTGAACTTGTATATGAACTGTATATGAGATATAAATGAGATTGAAAGTTGATCTTTGATGATATACTTGTTATGTGAAAAGTAACATGCGTAGTAAATATAAACTGTTTATAAATGCATGAACTGAGTATGATGTTATATGCTATGTGATGCATGAGTACTGTTAGAATTGCTGAGCTGTCGAGCTCACTCTTGCAAATAACCACTTTTGCAGGTTAAGGATTCACGGTAAAGATTTCGTGCTTCTTGATTGATAAAGATAGATAGTATCGCATTGAAGAATATTACTTAGATTATTGTCTGGACCATGTTTAGATTCTAGATGATGTACTCGATAGTTGCTTACACTATTTAATACTTGTTGTATTGTAAGACTATATTAATTAATACATAGAGGATATCGAGTTGAGTTGTAAATGTTTATACGATAACTCAGATAAGAAGGAATCATATTATATAGTTGATTCAAGATTTGTAATTGGTATCAAAGTTATGGAATCAATAAAAAGATTTTTATTCAAAGGATATTGAAAAGTTTAAATTATTCCGTATTTTAGTAATATCGAATATGATGTAAAGACGAGATCTTGGATATGAATAGAATTTATATTCTAAATTGTAATAAACAAAGTTGTATTCTTTTACTAATGATTAAAAGATGTAATAGTTTGACGATAGTAGTATCGTGACTGCACCGAATCCGAGGTTTCGAAGGAACGTGGATTTGGGGGCGTCACAATACATGTTGGCCTTTTTCCTAAAAAACCCTCCAAAACCTTTTTCCTAAATAAAAAGAGTGAGGGTAGAGATAACTTAGGAAAAGAGATAAAAGATCCGGGTTATAACCCAACTCTTTGATTCATTAACCGACGTCGACAACGGTACTACTGGGGATGAAGATTTATTTGGTTCATCAGTCACAAAGTTTTGCGACTCTATAACTGGGATGTGGCTGTTTTGGGTAAGCTTTTGTTTTAGGAACTTGATAAAAATTGAATGGTTCTTCGTCGAGTGGTCAACAGACATGCAAGAAAGGTAGACCAGTCCTCTGAGCTTATCTCAGGACTTCTAGCAAGAGTCTCACTTCTTCATTTTCTTCTTAAGCTCCACCACCGCTATATCTTCACTTGATCCTTTCCCTTGTCATCAAGTATAGCTGCCTTCAATGTCTGGGAGATCTAAAGTATTTGCTTCACAGTGCTCCCTTGTCAATCTGAGTACTGCTAGTCTTAGTAGACCATGCTCCTCCTTAGTTGATACTACCATCTTAGAGAAAGATGGACTATCCTTCTTTACATACATAAGTAAGGTAGCCTTGCATATCTCCATCTAACTGAAATCTTCAAGGTTGAATAAGCTCCATTAGATCATAGAGTGATTTCTTCAGAACTGATCACTCTACGGTTACTGACTAGTCACTATGAACGTAGTTTCTATCATTCAGACTTTAGCATCTTTTGGACTAGTGGAGCTTTGCTTCTATGATGCATACTTCATAACCATCGGTTGATGATTCCTTGATATGAGCTTCATTGATGTTCCTTTTGAGATGATATGCTTTGCATGGATAAGCATAGAATATCTCTTACATCTTGACATGAATATCCAGCTTCCTTATGATAATCAACAAAAGATTTTGGAATCCATTTAAGTTCATGTGATCTTCATTCATGGGGACTCAGCAAATCTTCAAGAGCAAGCTTTGGCATTGGATGACCTTGAATTATAGCATTGCTGAGATATCTTTAAACTTGCAGAGTTTATTGAGTCTTTGTAACTGAAGTCATCTGTTTTAGTTTTCCTTAGTGAGGTCAGATATACCAAGTACTTGCAGGTTAAACAAATTTCTATCTTGGTACCCATGGTTACTTGGGTCCTGCTAGGTTAGTTTTCATAAAATTCATATTCCTCATATTCTTGGATTTACATCATATAAGCATCAACAATCATATTTATACATATATCAAGTTTAGATATGACAGTTATAATGAATGATTGTGAGTGTGTGTATGATTAAGCATTTTCTTATGATAATCTTCTTATTTGGTTGTTACACCCTTTGCTTTGCCATGTTCACAGATTTTGAATGTTCATAGAGTAAGGATCAACTCTATTACTTATTTGCATCTGGTTGGTTCGTGGAGTTGATCAATTTCTAAGAACCTTCAAGATACTCCTGTAGTGTTGATCATACTCTACGTTTTATCAAAAACACAAAACATTGGCTTGTATGTATTTATACATACCAACCCATCAGAAAAGGTAAAGCAACTAAAACTTCTTAGATCATAATTTGGCTTATGGCATATTTCAGACTTCTTTCAAAAATTTATTTTCAACCTAAAATATGGGTGAAGAGAAAGTTTGTTAGCAATAAGTTTCCAACCTCAATGTACTTTCTCTCTTTCCCTTTTTAGGAAGAACATGATCTCTTGATAGAATACTGTTATAGTACATAAGGTGATACAATATGATGTATGTGTATATTAATGAGGAAACATACCTTGACACTGTCAGTTTCTTGACAGTTATTTGTCCTGCTTATATGCATAATGATATTAGACATCGATGTGCATATCTTTGCATTTAGTGCTGACAGCTTGTTGCTCCATATGGCCTTAGATCAATCAAGCACAGTCTTGGAGTTATAATCAGAGGAAAGTCTTGGCAGCTTGAATTCTTTGACACCCTCAAAACCTCAAGGTTCAGATCCATGCAATTAGCCAAATATATATTTGAAGAATTCTCATTTCTCCTCTAGATAAGAATCTCATTGCATGTAAAGGCATTTCATCTTTTAGAACATTGGAGGTCAAATCCTTTTCTCTAGATGCTTCTTGACTTCCCATCACTGGGCTTCAGACTGCTAATTAACTATGGGCAAGGATTGGCCTGATTGCAATAGCTTTTAAGGACAGGTACTAATCTGAACAGCATCAGGTGTGACACCCCCAAATTCGGACCGCCACTTGGTCACTCGAATTTGGTTCGTCACGTCCTCACAATAATACAATAATAATATCTAAATCATACATTCATAGCGGAAGATCTAATCTAAAATAATATACAATGATTTATTATAATTCTTCCCCCAAGTCTCGCAACCTACAGTACTTAATAGATTACACAATAATATCAAATAAAGACTTATTACATAACCCTACTAAAGCTTAAACATAGTTTGGAAATAGTCTTAATACAACACCAGAATTTAAAACATAAAGGGACAAGCTAGTCGGTAGCCTTGCTCTTGCCCTTATCTTTCCCAGAGACACCTCCCTGTTCTGCCTTAACTGAACGGTTTTAAAAAAGCAAGAATGAGCACAAATTGCCCAGCAAGTATTAAATAATAAGGGTAAAGTGTGTTATAACACGAGTTCGAAATATCAAAGTAAAATCTCGATGATAATTCAGAGTTTCAAGAATAATATCATGAATAATGAGTATCAATAATTCTCAAATCAAATCTTTGGAATATGAAATGATAGTTCAATATAGATCGACAGATATATATGAATTCAAAGGCAATCAACGTACCCAACTGGATAAAGCAATTTATGCTGAGCAGTCACTAAGGACTAATGAACATCTACTAGAAACATCAATATTAAACTGATAACCCAAAAGGAATAAGCACGATAGATGATCAGTCTACAATACCTTATGTTATGCATAACACCATAGTAATTTTCACGCGTGTGTTGGGGCTTCCAACAATATACACTCCCCTACCATAAGGGCTGTTCAACTCAGTTTTCAAAGATTTCGCACCAGTCAATTGGTTTGGATAGTTTTCTAAACATGCATATAGTCTAGCCGAATCAAATGGCATAGACACACCCACAATATTCAAGAACAATACCAAGTTCAACATGAATAACAACTTTCACAAGTCTCAAATGAAATAAGAGTTTAAGTATACTAACTCAATTTAAAACGAGTAAGTAAGAAACTTGCTTACGATATTCTCTGAATAAAGTAAACACAAGGATAGAATACTTGCACCGTAAAAGAGTGTAAGTTAGAGAAAACTTGCATCCAAAGAGATAATGTTTAGAAACTTGCCTTAAGCGTAGTCTATCCACGTAAATTAATCAACACTTTTGAGTCCTATTATAGTGTATTATATGTATAGGATGTTCATTAGCTAAGCACATTCAGTACACAAGCTTGATATGAAATTCAAGTATACACATATGATTTAGTCATATAATCCTATACGTATGTTACTATGTTCTTTAATATGCACATAGCACCACAAGATTCGTAATCGTTATCATTACTTTATGAAAGTTTATAAACACGTCATCAATTCGATATGGTTTCTAACATAACATGTTCATTGTTACTGCGCTGGACATATATTATAGAGTAGGGTAACAATATAAACATGTACTAAGTTCATATTATAATTAAACAAGTTCTGGAATTTCTGCATAAGGGCGTGGCCGCGCTTGGTTTACACTAATGAGCAGCGCGGCTGCGCGGCTCCTGGTGCAGACCAAGATAGGGCTGCTCCTGCAGAAACTCAATACGCATCGCACGCATAAAAGGATCATGATAAATACACATGTTAGGAACTGACAACCAAGTTCAATTCATTATCTATTCTTATCAAATCAAAGCTTTAAGTGTTCAAGTAACAATATCTCTTTCGTTTAATTGCTATACATATGCCATGAGGTCTCTATGTCTCAACTATATATGCTCACGTTAATTTAGTCATGAATTTCAAGTTATAAGGTTCCACCTTCTTTAACACTTGACTTATTTTGCGTTCGACTAGTTTACCATGCATAAGGCTAGTTAGGCATACATTTTTACCATGTCTAGAGGCATATGAGACCCTATCAAGATAGTCAAAATTTTCAGAATACATGCAAGGTGTTTATCCACTAAACTAGTTTTCAAACTATTAAGGTTTCTCTTAAAAATCTCATTTTAACCCTCCAAGCATGCAAAGCTACTACGCATATCACATTTCATACTTGTTCATACACGATCATACCACTTAAGCATGCTTACAATTTTCAGAACTTAAAGGACATATAGCTCATTAAGTTCTCATTTGAAACTCTACGTTGCCATTAGAATGTTATAAAAATCATTTAAGCATGCAAGGTAAATTCTTATATCATGTCTTCATATACTCATAACTAGACCACATAAGCATGCTCATACGTTCGAAACATAGTTCATTTACACATAACTAGTTTAGTCATTTACTATAAATTTTCCTTTTTAAATCATGCTTGAATAATACCATCTCTAACATATTGGTCACATGTTAAGACATATCAAAACGTATTACATTTGTACATAAGGTCAGAACATATATTACACAATGTTTATCAAAACTAGTTTTTAAATCTTTATACTTTCTTTGAAATACTCAAGCTAAAACAACTAATATGGCTTACTATATACATAGCAACCTTATTGCACATGTCATGGTGATTTATATGCATATCCTAACTAACATAACATGCTCAGAATAACTCCAGTTCAGCAAGGTCAGTATTCATGACTGGCAGCCGGCGCGGCCGCGCATCATTTGTACTAGGGAGTGGCGCGGTCGCGCCACTCCGGTTCTGGACCAAGAAGTGTTTTGCTATTGCAGAGCTTCAGCCAATTCCTTCATTACTTCATGAAACAAGCTTGCTAACTATCACATTGCACTTACAATATAACTATATACTGTCCTAGCATGTTAATCATCATTTCATATAACCAATTCCAACTAATCATGCTAATTTCTATGAATTGAACTTCAAGTGGGTTTAAAGATTATACCTCTTGAAGTCTTGAATTTGCTAAGACTTGCTCCCTAATCTCAGAATTCTCTTTATGCAATATCCTCACTCTCTCAATAATACTTAGCAATTAGTCTAGCAAAATGAAATGAGAAGGGGCGAGTTCAATTTATAGAGAAATGAATAACCATACAATTGCTTTGCCCAATGAATCAAACCATAGGAGGAAAGGTGAATACATTGGATAAGGAAGGTTTGGTAGCATAGTGTTCCAACCACCACCTCAACCCATTCCATTGGTTATCATCACCATCATTGCTAGCTAGATTGAGTAATTTGAGAGATGAAGGGGATAGGCTAGCCTTAGGCCAATGGCTTTTCACGTGAAAGAGGAAATGGACACTCTTTTAGGGACAAGCTAGTGTATCTTAGCATTTGACAATCCCACATACTAAGGTTACATGTATAATCCCACTTAGGTTATATAACATACACTTGAGTTAAATAAGCATATATGTATTACTTAGGTTTAAAATTCATTTAGGGGTATTCATGGACCTAATGTGTCTCAACAACATTACATGGTAGCAAATTGAGGTACAAGTATACACATTGATATATAATCTATGTACATTTTAATAATATCAAATTATGAGTTAATTGAATAGTGACATACTATATTATCACAAACCACATTACTACAATTATGAAACTTATTGAAATAATTGTTGCTATTAATTATTCACATACTTTAATATCCCATACAGTAGACATTAATGTATTATACCAACCACATGATCACAAAGGCATTATTTATGTAACTCATATGATATAGTTTCCATATTGCATGTTCTCACTAAAGTGTCACACTACACTTTATAATATAGTTTGGTTCCCTATTGTATAATGTACATACAACATGTATTCTCATAAGTCCAACCATGTGACTCACTTCCTTTATTATATAGTTTCTATATTACATAGTTATGTTAAAATGTCACATTATACTTTATATTATATAGTTGCTGTTACTATATAAAATATGCGATTATGTAACTTTACACTAAACAATTCATTGAACAAATATTAATCCCAATATTAATTAACTATTTATTCATTAATATGTTATTACTCATAATAACCATTAATTAATAATATATTATTAATTAATTATCCACTCATTAATTCTTTCTTTAATTAATTTAAATCATCGTAATTCTCTTCACTGTGCCACATAAGGCATTCATCGAGCTTATCGTAACTCCACATTCTTTCTTAATTTTTATAAATTCAATTTAATATAATTGAGTTAACTCATCTCATAGCACAAAATTATTTATATTCAAATAAATATTCATTTCCATTCATTTAATAATATTTGGAAATTCTCGGGTATTACATCCTCCCCCCTTATAAAAATTCTGTCCCGAAATTGCTACAAGATTACACAAATAGATGGGGATAATCCCTCATTATCCTATCTTCTAACTCTCACGTAGCCTCCTCGACATCGTGGTTACATTAAAGTAATTTTACAGATGTAATAATTTTATTTCTCAAGGTTTGCTCTTTCCTATCTAGTATTTGGACATGAATTTCTTCATAAGCTAAGTTCTTCTCCACTTGAATGGGCTCATAAGAAATCACGTGCTTATAGTCGGCCTTGTACGGTCGCAACACGAAAATGTGGAACACGTTGTGGATGTGCTCCAACTCGGGTGGTAATGCAACTTTGTATGCCACTTCGCCCACTCGCTTCAGTATCTCGAACGGTCCTATGAATATTGGACTCAACTTTCCTTTCTTGCTGAAATGGATCTTTCCCTTCCATGGAGATACCTTCTAGAATACGAAACTGCCGACTTTAAAGTCTCGGTCCTGCCGATGCAAATCTGCGTACTTTTTCTGGCGGTCTTGAGCTGCTACTAGTCTGGCTCTTATCACTGTTACCACGTCCGCTGTTTGTTGTACTAACTCTGGTTCGAGTATTCATCGCTCTCCGACTTCGTCCCAATATAATGGCGTTCTGCACTTTCTTCCGTAAAGAGCTTCGTACGATGGCATGCCAATACTCGCATGGTAACTATTATTATACATAAATTCGACTAAGGGTAGGTGGTCGTCCTAATTTCCCTTGAAATCCATCACGCGAGTCCTAAGCATGTCCTCCAACATTTGTATAGTTTGTTCACTCTGGCCGTCTGTCTGAGGATGATAAGCGGTACTCAACCTCAACTGCGTTCCCATCCTCTCTTGCAAGCTTTTCCAAAAATTTGAAGTGAAGTGTGGATCTCGATCAGAGACAATTGACATCGGCACTCCATGTCACAAAACAATCTCCTTTACGTAAAGGTTCGCTAACTGATTCAAATTGTAGCGGATCTTGATTGGTAGAAAGTGTGCGGTCTTTGTTAGTCGATCCACGATAACCCAAATGGCATCATAACCTTTCTGTGTGACTGGAAGTCCTACCACGAAGTCCATCGTAATATGCTCCCATTTCCACTTTGGTATTTGTTGTTCGATTTATGCAACGACAATTGACGCGCAAGTATACGCGGTCAACAAGTAATATAAGATAAGTAGGGTGTCGTACCCACGAGGACGAAGTCTTAAATGCAAATCAAATACTAATGTAAGTTATATACTGTCTTATCTAAACAAATGATTGGAGGTGGTATTTTAAACTATGCGATTACAACTAAAGGAAGCGGGAGAAATTGAAGTAATAGGGAAACAAGCTAGGATTACAATTTCCCTAATGCGTCGCCTAATCTCCTAACTCTCCACAATACAAACAAATCAAGGAATGGTCAGCCGAGAATAGAACTATGCATATGCTTCTGTCGAAGGCCAAATGCACACCCCTAGCTAGATGAATCACAATATATCTATCGATGAAAATAACTAGGCTAGGGTCATTAAGCTCAGTCTCAAGGCTACACAAGGCAAATAGAGATATGTCTATCCTATTAAGTAGTTTATGCACACCCTCCTTTAGGCAAGGGCATAACAAGTGTTATTGTATTTTAAAAGCCAGATATTAATGTCCAATATTCAATATCCATTAATATCACTGCCAAAAACTCTGTCAAGCATTTAGTTAATAAGCAAGAAATACAACAACCCATTCCCAAAATGATTCATTAATATAAATAGGAGAGAAAGTTAATTAGGCTAAACACTAGGTTCCATTGCAATCCTAAAAGGAATTAGTTCATAACCATGGTGCTAATACACATTTCTATCACATTCAACATTGCTAAGTAATACACAAATAACTAAGAGATTTAGAATAAGAAAACTCCTGTAGTAAGGTTTTCTGTCTCCAAGTCTTCTCTTCTCCGTGTAACTCCTGAGCTATGTATGAAGCAATAACTATTCTCCCCTAAAACACAGCTTCTTTCTGGTCTAGAATCTCTACCAAATATTCTCTGTTATCACTCTCTATATATCCCCTCTTTTTCCTCCGTTATTTTTAGGTCATTAAACGCTAACCACTGGCTAGGCACCGGAGGTGACGCTGCGGCGCGGAGCCCATAACTGCTTGGTGGCGCTGCGGCGCCACTCACGCTACGGCTCGAGAATAAGAAGGACCGGGTTGCTGCAGCGCCTGTAATACCTGAGAATTTCCATATATTATTAAATAAATATATTAATAGAAATGAGAATTTATTTGAATATAAATGATTTTGTGTTATGAGATGAATTAATTCAATTATATATAATTGAATAATTATAATAATTGAGAAATTGGTGGAGTTTGTGATAAACTCGTTGATTGCCTTGTGTGGCACAGTGACGTAATATAAGAATGATTATATTAATTTAAGAGAACAATTAATCTATATTAATTGTTAATCGAAGAATATTAATTAACTGTTATAAAATACTAATGAGGATTGATTAATAATATGTGATTATTATTGCAAGAAACATAATAATAATGAGCAACGTGTTTATAAATATAATAAGATTTATATCAAAGTGATAGTTAATCATATAAAGGTTAATTAAATTGTTATGGAGGTTAACAATTATATTGATTGATGTAGGATATGTGTATATTATTAATTAATATTCAATTTATAAGATGAGAAATTATATGTGCAAGCATGCGAATTAAATGTATAGTAACTATATGTTATGATATGTGTAGGTGACAAATGATGTGTGGATATACATTAAAATAATGTATCATGGATCTATTATAAATAATTGTTGAGTAATACAATTTAATAATATATGATATAATGTAATGTGGTAGTATCCGATTGTATTATATCGGTAAGATAAAATGTACATAGATTATATGTATTCAAATTGCATTTATTACATTGTGGGGAGAACATTGTAATTATAACCTAAGAGCACATATAATATATAACATAAGTGTAGCATATAGTCCATTTGAAAGAATGCTGAGATTTGCTTGGCTTGTCCCAATATAATAGTCACTCTCCTTTCCCTCATTCACGTGCACAGCCATTATGGCCTAAGCCTATTGCTTCTCCTTAAACTCAGTAAATTTCCATAGCCTTGTAGGAATGATGAGCAAGGGAGTGGTTTTAATGATGGATTCTAACAACTAAATACCTACCATTCTATAACCTTCATGCAATTTGACAATCCGTTAGTTTGATTTGGGAGTTAGAAGCTTGGACTGTGTATTCATTCTTCTATATAAAGGAACTCCCTGCACCTTCATTTCATTGCTGAAATATTTCTAAGAGAAGAGAGTATACTGTGATTGTCTATTTAGTTCAGAAGGAATTTCTATAGTAGCATCAGCAAGCTTACTCCATAACAGAGGTATAAATCCTCTTCGTGTCTTCATTTTCATTTTCTGTCAAAAGAACTCCATTGTTGTTCTCTGAGTTTTGTTGAAATTCTTGATTATGCCAAATTGGTTCATGATTGGTTTGTAGAACCCTTATATTGTTGTTATATGAACATACACACATGATGGAACCACTGAATAGTCTTTCATTTCCATTGTTCCTCTTCAATTTCTGTAAATACATGAAATTCGTAAATTAGTTAGAGTTCATGAAATTGGGAATTGATAATTGCTATTGACTGTTATATAAGCATATATGTATGTGTTAGTAAGTTAAACAAGTCTAATATCTGGGTATGTTGAAATCGATGAAATGGGAGGTTTTGGGTCGGTTTTCGCTGCAGTCTGAACTGCAGAAAACTGCCTCGACGCCGCAGCTCCGCAGCTCGCGCCGCAGCGCCACACGCGCCGCAGCCCGCGCCGCAGCGCCGCACGCAGCGCCACTCGCGCCGCAGCGCCAGTACTAAGCTACTGTTGCCGCGCCGCAGCGCCAGCCTCTGTGTTCAGTTTTCTGCATTCTGCAACAAAACTGTTATGTACCAATTGTTTGATTTTTGTTTAAACAAGCATGGGAGCATGATTAATACATATATATAAACCTAATGAGGCAATGTAAGCATGTTTTAGTATATTAGCATGCATGGTTAACCAAACGACACATAGTTTGGAAATGAATTTAAAGTTTCATAAACGACGTTAACATATATGAAGCATGTATACATTCTGACTTTTCGAGCATGTTTATAGGGCCTTGAAATACATGAAAAGCATGTTAACTTACATATGTAGGTTTCATAAGGAAGCATGAACATGATAGACCTTATTAATGAACTATACTAACAAAGTATAAGCTTTGAACGTGAACGTTGGTATGTTATGACGAGAATTAGAATTTGACATTTATGGACACATGTGATAGTACTCGTAGACTCATTCATGTGTCATGCATGTATATATACCATGATTAGTTGCCGTGATTAATGTTTAGCATGAACAAAGCATGTTTTCAAGATAATAACAATGCTAGCTACATATATGCAATACGAGTACTCATGAGCATGACTAATACAAGTTATATGAATATCTTATGTGTTTAAAAGCAATCATGTTAGACCATATGAGTTCGTGTCCTTGAATGGCTTTAAGTATTAACTTAAGAACCTATACCATGTACGATTGGATTTGGAAAAGTTATACAAGCATGAAAGTATCCTTTAAATATGAATACATGCTACGCGATATTATATGATGTTACTTGAACCCTATTTTGACGGTTAACTTAAGGAGATGCCGTAACTTGCTAAAATAAAATATATTTAGTATTGATTGTGGTCTTATGTGATATTAATAATATGCAAGCATGTTTGCTAATTGTTGAGATCTTATATAATATGAGAATGCGTTTAAACTCTAAAGAAGGAACGTTAAGGATAGAAATTATATTCTATATAACTGTGTAGCTAGGTAAAACTTAGCTTATGTGTTGATCGTATATTCAAAGAGAAAATGTGAAGTTAAATTATATGACTAATGAATATCATATATATACGTAACTGTATTAGGATAGGAATTCGAAAGTGTTGATTGCTTTTCGTGGATAAACTACGCTAAAGGCAAGTTCTCTTACTTACACTCTTTTAAAGTGCAAGTATCCTAACCGACGCATTTACTTTATGCAAGGAAATCTATGATTGTGAAAGTTTCCTAACTTATACTCTTTTACTATGCAAGTATCCTATCTTGTGTATTGCGAACTAGTTTCCTATTTAATCGGTTGAATCGAATTAGCATACTTGAACTCTTATTTCATTAAAGCTATTATTCATGTTGAACTTAGTATTGTTCTTGAATATTGTGAAAGTGTCTATGTCATTTGATTCGGCTGGACTTATGTTATTGAAAAGCAACCCAAACTAATTGATTGGTGCGGGATCTTGTATTTGACTGAGAAGAACAACCTTCTTTGAAGGGAATATATAATTATCGGAGAACCGACGTGCACACTTGAGTATGATTGATTGTTATGCATAACAAGGGTACTTTAGGCTGATCACCTGTTGTACCGGTTTTTGTTGGATTTTCAGTTTATTACTGTCAATTCTAGTAGAAGTTCATAGTCCGTAGTGACTACTCAGTATTCAATTATTTGAAATCTTGAATTGACTTATTATTGAATCATATTGATACTATCCTGTCCTTAGCGACTGATATTGAGAACTGTTGATATTCTTGTTATTCTTGAACTATCAAATCTTGTTATACCCTTTTGAGAATTGAGAATCTTATTACTCACCCTTATTGTATATTACTTGCTGGGCAATTTGTGCTCATTCTTGCTTTCCCTAAAACATTTCAGTTAAGGTAGAGCATGGTGAACCTTCGGGCGTTGATAAGGGCAAGGGCAAAGCTACCAACTAGCTTATGTCTGTTATGTTTTAAATATATTAATATTGTATGAAGATGATGTAGTAAGACTGGATTTGATTATGTTTAAGCTTAAGTTAGATTATGTAATAAGTCGTTAACTGATATTATTATGTAATCTATTAAGTACTGTAGGTTGCGAGACTTGGGGGAATAATTATAATAAATCATTGTAAATTATTCTAGAATAGATTTTCCGCTGTGATCGTATGATATTTAATTATTATTATTGTGATGTATTACCATGAGCACGTGATGAACCGAATTCGAGAGACCAAGTGGCGGTCCTGGAATTTGGGGGCGTCACAGGTTGGTATCAGAGCCGTAGTTATAAACCTTAGGAACGAGTGTCCTTAGACTATAACTTAGGTGAACTTAGAAGTTAGGAAGGAGATAAAACTCATGTAGAGTTTTCCTTGAGAGACTTAGTCTGTTATGAAATGTAACTTCATTCTATACAATGAACTTATATTTTATTTAACATTCTAATGGAGATGCTATTTCGTGTCTTGTGTTTGTGATTATAGGATGACAGACACAGGTGTACCTAGTAGAGTGGCCGAGGAGGAGCCCAGGGATATACATGTAGTGTACGAGGCACCTCTAGAGGCTACACTAGTGCAGGCTGTTGCACCGATCGAGTCCGACGACGAGGACGAGATTGAGATAGAGACTGATCCAGAGGAGGAGCCGATGGAGGATGAGCCAGTAGAGGACTCTGATGAGGCTACTATAGAGGAGCAGATGCTAGGAGAGTATGAGGAGCGGATCCTAGAGTTAGACTGTAGAGTTCAGGAGCTGGAGGCAGAGGCCCACGAGAGAGAGTCTGAGTTCCAGAAGCTGAGGGACGAGGACCACCAGAGGAAGCTGGCTATGCAAGAGTTAGAGGTGGAGATTGCCTACCGTAGGGAGGCAGGGATCCAGATGGGGACTCTATTTCACAGGTCAGTGGCTAGGAATGCAGATTTGGCAGAGAAGCTATAAGAGGTTGAGCAGAGGCAACTGAGTGAGAAGACTGAGAAAGAGGCACTCCGTACTCAGCTAGAGTTGGAGGTGATGAATAGGTTACACTTCGAGGAGAAGTGGGAAGCGTCCAATGAGAGAGCTGACGACCTTGAGGATGAGGTCAGGTGCAAAAAGAGAAAGATGAACAAGATGGGGCATGTGTTCCGTTCAGCTTTTGAAAGGGTGATTGATGGTGTGTACCACTACCCGGCAGAACAGGGACAGACTCTACATACCTTGAGCCGAGAGCTGTTTGCGTATATAGCACAGTTGGAGTACAAGAGCGCAGTAGAACGCGGGATGATGGGATGAGATTTCCTTAGTCAGTCTAGTGGTAGTACTAGTTGTGCCTTTATGTATTGTATATACTATGTTGTAATTCCGATCTTTTGTGTAAGATGTGGGATGATGATGTAAACCCCGAGTTAGCTTCTGTTAGAGGGGTAGTATGGTAGTAGGTTGGTATATTCCCCGTCTTTTGTGATATTAGGGGATATATGTGATGACATTTATAGCAGTATGCTAGGAAATCATGTAATGAAACGATTTGGCATATGAATATAAATGGAGTTGCTTTTAGAAACGTGTTATAAATTTATTCTTTTAGTATTAAAAGAAATACTTAAGTAATATACTTGAATAATAATAAAATGAAAAAAAAATTGTGATGCAGATAATGCCGCCCAGACGTAGATTGACTGCACCCGAAGAATTCGTTAACAATGAGAGAGAACAAGTAGACCCGATCCAGAAACTGGTAGACTTGTTAGGAGAAGCCTTAAGGGGAAGGAACAATGAACCCGTTCGCCCGAACCCTCAAACTGTGTCAGTAACAACCTTTAAAGACTTTAAGAGTGTAGGACCCCCGGAGTTCGAGGGAACTACCGACCCAATCGTCGCACAAACGTGGATCAAAGAGATCGAAAAAGCTTTCACTATAGCTAGCGTAGGCGAAGATCAGAAGACGGTGTTTGCCACGTACATGATGAGGGGAGAAGCGAACTACTGGTGGGAGGCTAATCAACAAAGAGCTGGAGAAGGGATAATAGCTTGGGATAAGTTTAAGACACTGTTCTTCGAGAATTACTTTTCGAAAAGTATGAAGAATAGGATGGAGGTGAAATTCCTAGAGTTAAAACAAGGTGAAATGACGGTGGCGCAATACGCGGCTAGGTTTAACGAACTAGCGCGATTTGCGGAGCACCAAGTTGGTGATGAAGAGAGGAAGGCTAGACGCTTTGAACAAGGGTTGAAGCCATGGCTGTTCAATAAGGTATCAGTTCTTCAAATTGATTCCTTTATAGCATTACTGGAGAAGGCAATCATTGCGGAAGGTGGCAGTGAGGCCTTAAGTCTGTATAACAAAGATAAGAAAGGAAAGAATACTGGAGGAGAGAATCGTACGGGAGGAAGCAGTAGCGGAGGAAGCAACTTGGGAAAGAGAAAGTGGGAGAACAACAACAACAACAAAAACAACAATAATAATCAATCAGGGAATTTTCGTGGAGGTTTCAAGAAGAGGGCTGAAGGATGCCCGAAGTGTGGGAAGAATCACCAGGGCGAGTGCTGGAAGGGACGTGGCACTTGCTACAACTGCGGACAGGAAGGGCACATCTCGCCCAACTGTTTGAAACCGAAAAAGATACAAGGATGCTTTGCGTGTGGCTCGACGGAGCACCGAATTAAGGACTGCCCAAAGAAGGGAAGTGGCGGGGGTAGTAATCAGCAAGGAGGCAACAAGCTGATGATCGGTGGACCGGCACAATCCAACCGCCCAACCGCCAGAACCTTTAACATGACAGTCCAAGACGCAGTGGCTGCGAAGGATGTGGTGTCAGGTATAATCCCAATCAATGATATAAATGCTTATGTATTATTTGATTCGGGTGCCACCTGTTCTTTTGTATCTGAAGAATTTGCTAGTAGACTTAGTACACCTCGAAAACTATTAGAAAATCCTTTGATCATAGAAGTTGCTAATAAGGAAGTGATCCCTGTAGAATACGTTTATCGAAATTGTCGCGCTAGTATGAGTAAACATGAACTGAGCGTAGACTTGATTCCTATTAGACTGGGAGAATTTGACGTAATACTGGGAATGGATTGGTTGTATAACCATGCTGTGATAATTGACTGTCAGAACAAATGTGTGAACCTTCAGACTCCGAGTAAGTCTAAGGTAATGTTTTATGGTAGCTCATCGCTTAAGCAATCGTGTTGCATTACGATGATGCAGGCCAAGAAATTGTTAAGGAAAGGATGTGGAGGATATTTAGCTTACATCGTTGATACTCGGAAGAAGGGAGTAGAAATTAAGGATATATACGTAGTTAATGAATTCCAAGATGTGTTTCCGGACGATCTGCCTGGTCTTCCGCCAGACAGAGAAATCGAATTCGTAATAGACTTAGCACCGGGAACGGCACCGATTTCGAAAGCTCCATATCGTATGGCGCCAGTAGAAATGAAGGAATTGATGATACAATTGCAAGAATTATTGGATAAGGGTTACATTCGACCGAGTGTTTCTCCTTGGGGAGCACCAGTACTATTCGTTAAGAAGAAGGACGGATTCGATGAGGCTCTGTATCGATTATCGAGAATTGAATAGAGTAACGATCAAGAACCGGTATCCGCTACCGAGGATAGACGACTTATTTGATCAACTGAAGGGAGCAAAGTGTTTCTCAAAGATCGACCTACGAACAGGATATCATCAACTGAAGGTACGGGATGAGGACATACCAAAGACTGCGTTTCGAACCCGTTATGGACACTATGAGTTTTTGGTAATGTCATTCGGATTGACTAATGCTCCGGCAGCATTTATGGACTTGATGAACCGAGTTTTCAAGCCATACTTGGATAAATTTGTAGTGGTTTTTATCGACGACATTTTGATCTACTCAAAGACAGAGGAAGAACACGCCGAACATCTAAAGATTATTTTGGAGGCACTAAGGAAGGAGAAGATGTATGCAAAATTTTCTAAGTGCGAATTTTGGATGGAGAAGGTTCAATTCTTAGGCCACGTGGTGGATAAGAATGGAATCTCTGTAGACCCTGCGAAGGTTGAAGCAGTAAGTAATTGGGAACAACCGAGAACACCGACAGAGGTGAGAAGCTTTCTAGGGTTAGCTGGGTACTATCGAAGATTCATCCAAGATTTTTCTAAGATAGCAACCCCGTTGACCAATTTGACTAGAAAGACGGTGAAATTTGTATGGACCGACAAATGCGAAGAAAGTTTTCAAGAACTGAAAAGGAGATTGAGCGAAACACCTGTGTTATCATTACCAGATGATGCAGGAAATTTTGTGGTGTATAGTGATGCATCGCACAAGGGGCTTGGCTGTGTGCTCATGCAACATGGCAAGGTTATTGCATATGCGTCACGACAATTGAAGGATTACGAAAAATGATACCCTACTCATGACTTAGAGTTAGCGGCGGTAGTTTTTGCATTAAAGATATGGAGACATTATCTATACGGAGAAAAATGTGAGATATACACGGACCACAAAAGTCTGAAATATATCTTCACACAGAAGGAGTTAAACATGCGGCAGAGAAGGTGGTTAGAATTAATCAAAGACTATGACTGCGATATTCTTTATCACCCGGGAAAGGCAAATGTGGTTGCCGACGCTCTGAGCAGGAAAGGAAGGGAGAAGTTGTTTAATTTAACAACTCAGGAAGAGTTGATAAGAGAGATGGAGAAATTGGAGATAGAAGTAAAAGGACCAGAAAAGTCTGGTGAGAAGTTAATTGTAATGGAAGCTTGTCCGACGTTGTTGAATAGAGTAAAGGAAGCTCAGGAAAAGGATGAAGAGTGTGAGAAAATCCGAAAGAGGATCACAGAAAGTGAGGAAGAAAAATTTCGAATGGATAAAGACGGTATTTTGAGATTTGAAGGGAGAGTGTGGGTACCAGCGGTAACCGAGTTGAGGGAAGAGATTTTGCACGAGGCACACAATACGACATATTCCGTTCATCTGGGAGGCACAAAGATGTACCGAGATCTAAGGCAACATTTTTGGTGGCCTAATTTGAAACGGGAAGTCGCAGAGTGCGTCAGTAAATGCTTGACTTGCCAACGTGTTAAAGCAGAGCATCAGCGGCCAAGTGGTTTACTACAACCGTTAGAAATACCAGAGTGGAAATGGGAGCATATTACCATGGACTTCGTGGTAGGACTTCCAGTTACACAGAAAGGTTATGATGCTATTTGGGTTATCGTGGATCGACTAACGAAGACCGCACACTTTCTACCAATCAAGATCCGCTATAGTTTGAACCAATTAGCAAGCCTATATGTAAAAGAAATTATTTCACGACATGGAGTGCCGGTGTCAATTGTCTCTGATCGAGATCCGCGCTTCACGTCCAATTTTTGGAAGAGTTTGCAGGAAAGAATGGGAACGCAGTTGAGGTTGAGTACAGCTTATCATCCTCAAACAGACGGACAAAGTGAGCGAACAATACAAACGCTAGAAGACATGCTTAGGACTTGCGTGATGGATTTTAAGGGAAATTGGGACGACCACCTACCCTTAGTAGAATTCGCATATAATAATAGCTACCATGCGAGTATTGGCATGCCACCGTACGAAGCTCTTTACGGGAGAAAGTGCAGAACGCCGTTATGTTGGGACGAAGTCGGAGAACGACGAATACTCGGACCAGAGTTAGTTCAACAAACCGCAGACGTGGTGACAGTGATAAGAGCCAGACTTGTAGCAGCTCAAGATCGCCAGAAGAAATACGCAGATTTGCATCGGCAGGACCGAGACTTCAAAGTCGGCAGTTTCGTATTCTTGAAGGTATCTCCATGGAAGGGAAAAATCCGTTTCGGCAAGAAAGGAAAATTGAGTCCAAGATTCATAGGACCGTTCGAGATACTGAAGCGAGTGGGCGAAGTGGCATACAAAGTTGCGTTACCACCCGAGTTTGAGCATATCCACAACGTGTTCCACATTTCCGTGTTGCGACCGTACAAGGCCGACTACAAGCACGTGATTTCTTACGAGCCCATTCAAGTGGAGAAGAACTTGGCGTATGAAGAAATTCCTGTCCAAATATTAGATAGGAAAGAACAAACTTTGAGAAATAAAGTTATTTCATCTGTAAAAGTACTTTGGCGTAACCACGATGTCGAGGAGGCAACGTGGGAGTTAGAAGATAGGATGATGAGGGACTATCCCCATCTATTTGTGTAACCTTGTAGCAATTCCGGGACGAAATTTTTATAAGGGGGGGAGGATATAATACCCGAGAATTTTCATATATTATTAAATAAATATATTAATGGAAATGAGAATTTATTTGAATATAAATGATTTTGTGTTATGAGATGAATTAATTCAATTATATATAATTGAATAATTATAATAATTGAGAAATTGGTGGAGTTTGTGATAAACTCGTTGATTGCCTTGTGTGGCACAGTGACGTAATATAAGAATGATTATATTAATTTAAGCGAACAATTAATCTATATTAATTGTTAATCGAAGAATATTAATTAACTGTTATAAAATACTAATGAGGATTGATTAATAATATGTGATTATTATTGCAAGAAACATAATAATAATGAGCAACGTGTTTATAAATATAATAAGATTTATATCAAAGTGATAGTTAATCATATAAAGGTTAATTAAATTGTTATGGAGGTTAACAATTATATTGATTGATGTAGGATATGTGTATATTATTAATTAATATTCAATTTATAAGATGAGAAATTATATGTGCAAGCATGCGAATTAAATGTATAGTAACTATATGTTATGATATGTGTAGGTGACAAATGATGTGTGGATATACATTAAAATAATGTATCATAGATCTATTATAAATAATTGTTGAGTAATACAATTTAATAATATATGATATAATGTAATGTGGTAGTATCCGATTGTATTATATCGGTAAGATAAAATGTACATAGATTATATGTATTCAAATTGCATTTATTACATTGTGGGGAGAACATTGTAATTATAACCTAAGAGCACATATAATATATAACATAAGTGTAGCATATAGTCCATTTGTAAGAATGCTGAGATTTGCTTGGCTTGTCCCAATATAATAGTCACTCTCCTTTCCCTCATTCACGTGCACAGCCATTATGGCCTAAGCCTATTGCTTCTCCTTAAACTCAGTAAATTTCCATAGCCTTGTAGGAATGATGAGCAAGGGAGTGGTTTTAATGATGGATTCTAACAACTAAATACCTACCATTCTATAACCTTCATGCAATTTGACAATCCGTTAGTTTGATTTGGGAGTTAGAAGCTTGGACTGTGTATTCATTCTTCTATATAAAGGAACTCCCTGCACCTTCATTTCATTGCTGAAATATTTCTAAGAGAAGAGAGTATACTGTGATTGTCTATTTAGTTCAGAAGGAATTTCTATAGTAGCATCAGCAAGCTTACTCCATAACAGAGGTATAAATCCTCTTCGTGTCTTCATTTTCATTTTCTGTCAAAAGAACTCCATTGTTGTTCTCTGAGTTTTGTTAAAATTCTTGATTATGCCAAATTGGTTCATGATTGGTTTGTAGAACCCTTATATTGTTGTTATATGAACATACACACATGATGGAACCACTGAATAGTCTTTCATTTCCATTGTTCCTCTTCAATTTCTGTAAATACATGAAATTCGTAAATTAGTTAGAGTTCATGAAATTGGGAATTGATAATTGCTATTGACTGTTATATAAGCATATATGTATGTGTTAGTAAGTTAAACAAGTCTAATATCTGGGTATGTTGAAATCGATGAAATGGGAGGTTTTGGGTCGGTTTTCGCTGCAGTCTGAACCGCAGAAAACTGCCTCGACGCCGCAGCTCCGCAGCTCGCGCCGCAGCGCCACACGCGCCGCAGCCCGCGCCGCAGCGCCGCACGCAGCGCCACTCGCGCCGCAGCGCCAGTACTAAGCTACTGTTGCCGCGCCGCAGCGCCAGCCTCTGTGTTCAGTTTTCTGCATTCTGCAACAAAACTGTTATGTACCAATTGTTTGATTTTTGTTTAAACAAGCATGGGAGCATGATTAATACATATATATAAACCTAATGAGGCAATGTAAGCATGTTTTAGTATATTAGCATGCATGGTTAACCAAACGACACATAGTTTGGAAACGAATTTAAAGTTTCATAAACGACGTTAACATATATGAAGCATGTATACATTCTGACTTTTCGAGCATGTTTATAGGGCCTTGAAATACATGAAAAGCATGTTAACTTACATATGTAGGTTTCATAAGGAAGCATGAACATGATAGACCATATTAATGAACTATACTAACAAAGTATAAGCTTTGAACGTGAACGTTGGTATGTTATGACGAGAATTAGAATTTGACATTTACGGACACACGTGATAGTACTCTTAGACTCATTCATGTGTCATGCATGTATATATACCATGATTAGTTGCCAGTGATTAAAGTTTAGCATGAACAAAGCATGTTTTCAAGATAATAACAATGCTAGCTACATATATGCAATACGAGTACTCATGAGCATGACTAATACAAGTTATATGAATATCTTATGTGTTTAAAAGCAATCATGTTAGACCATATGAGTTCGTGTCCTTGAATGGCTTTAAGTATTAACTTAAGAACCTATACCATGTACGATTGGATTTGGAAAAGTTATACAAGCATGAAAGTATCCTTTAAATATGAATACATGCTACGCGATATTATATGATGTTACTTGAACCCGATTTTGACGGTTAACTTAAGGAGATGCCGTAACTTGCTAAAATGAAATATATTTAGTATTGATTGTGGTCTTATGTGATATTAATAATATGCAAGCATGTTTGCTAATTGTTGAGATCTTATATAATATGAGAATGCGTTTAAACTCTAAAGAAGGAACGTTAAGGATAGAAATTATATTCTATATAACTGTGTAGCTAGGTAAAACTTAGCTTATGTGTTGATCGTATATTCAAAGAGAAAATGTGAAGTTAAATTATATGACTAATGAATATCATATATATACGTAACTGTATTACGATAGGAATTCGAAAGTGTTGATTGCTTTTCGTGGATAAACTACGCTAAAGGCAAGTTCTCTTACTTACACTCTTTTAAAGTGCAAGTATCCTAACCGACGCATTTACTTTATGCAAGGAAATCTATGATTGTGAAAGTTTCCTAACTTATACTCTTTTACTATGCAAGTATCCTATCTTGTGTATTGCGAACTAGTTTCCTATTTAATCGGTTGAATCGAATTAGCATACTTGAACTCTTATTTCATTAAAGCTATTATTCATGTTGAACTTAGTATTGTTCTTGAATATTGTGAAAGTGTCTATGTCATTTGATTCGGCTGGACTTATGTTATTGAAAAGCAACCCAAACTAATTGATTGGTGCGGGATCTTGTATTTGACTGAGAAGAACAACCTTCTTTGAAGGGAATATATAATTATCGGAGAACCGACGTGCACACTTGAGTATGATTGATTGTTATGCATAACAAGGGTACTTTAGGCTGATCACCTGTTGTACCTGTTTTTGTTGGATCTTCAGTTTATTACTGTCAATTCTAGTAGAAGTTCATAGTCCGTAGTGACTACTCAGTATTCAATTATTTGAAATCTTGAATTGACTTATTATTGAATCATATTGATACTATCCTGTCCTTAGCGACTGATATTGAGAACTGTTGATATTCTTGTTATTCTTGAACTATCAAATCTTGTTATACCCTTTCGAGAATTGAGAATCTTATTACTCACCCTTATTGTATATTACTTGCTGGGCAATTTGTGCTCATTCTTGCTTTCCCTAAAACATTTCAGTTAAGGCAGAGCATGGTGAACCTTCGGGCGTTGATAAGGGCAAGGGCAAAGCTACCAACTAGCTTATGTCTGTTATGTTTTAAATATATTAATATTGTATGAAGATGATGTAGTAAGACTGGATTTGATTATGTTTAAGCTTAAGTTAGATTATGTAATAAGTCGTTAACTGATATTATTATGTAATCTATTAAGTACTGTAGGTTGCGAGACTTGGGGGAATAATTATAATAAATCATTGTAAATTATTCTAGAATAGATTTTCCGCTGTGATCGTATGATATTTAATTATTATTATTGTGATGTATTACCATGAGCACGTGATGAACTGAATTCGAGAGACCAAGTGGCGGTCCTTGAATTTGGGGGCGTCACAGCGCCAGATGACATCAGCATGAACCATGAGTTGGCGCTGCGGCGCGGGCTTAAGACTAGGCTCTGGCGCTGCGGCGCCAGAGTGTAAAAAAAAACAATTTTGCCCCTGCAAGCTGAAAATGGCCTAAACAGCCCTGCATCACAGGAAGAGCATAACAACAACAGAATATATACAAAAGCTCAACAAATAAAACAAAAACAAGCAACGTCTTAAGCTTTAGAGAATCTGATATGCGATATAAATACCACACATCAAATAGCCCCAAACTTAAGCTTTTGCTTGCCCTCAAGCAAACTATCTAACATCCACACCTACAATACAGGAAGACGCGAAAGGGAACTACTACTATAGAATAATTCCACGGCTTCAAAGCGTACTTATAGAGCCTCTCCGAGAATAGGACAAACACTGACATGAAAGGGGGCTTAAAATTGAATTTGCAAGCATGAGACTGTACTTGATCCATTCTATGTGAGCGAAAACCAACCATCCAAACTAAACATAGCTCCAAAAAAAACTCGCACAGACGAAAGCTAAAACCAATATGCACACTACGCAACTTACACAATCAACAAGCATTAAGACTAAGATGCAAGCACAGGAAAAGATCAAAAGGCTCTAGCATGAAGACAGAAAAATCTGACTCGGACAGTCCTTAATTACCTTAGGCTAAACAGAGCTACCCATAAATGAGCTTTTGATCAGTGACTCCCAAGCCAGACGGCTTTAGGGCACTAGGCGTGGAACACCCCTATGAATCTAATCACTCGAGCAGCAAAGGCCACGTAATCAACATAAGCCAAATTAGACTTTATGAAATCTGAAGATTATTTGACGAGTGCATTTTATGCTCCATCTCAACATCGGTCCTGCGTTTATGGGCGAGTGCGTTTTACGCTCCATCTCGACCCACCGCAAGACTTTCGATATTCAATCTCCATTTCAATTAATTCTATTTTTATTTATTTTATTCTACAACATGCCAGAGTCCAAGATCCAAAACTGTAAAAGCACCCAAGTCCTTTATTACCTTGCAGAAATGAAAGATTATAAGAATGAACATACTCTCAAAGCATTCAACGTGCGAAATAAAATCAAAAAATAATTAGCTAAAACAATTGATCGGTGCTTGCTAAGGACGGATCAAAAATAGTCTCGACTTATCGATTCACAACCCCTAACACATACATGCTTGACACGACTCTAAGAGACAGCCACAACTACTAGACGCTTGTCATTAGCCACGATCAAAAATTAACAGCTAAAACAGCCCTCACCCAGCATATTTACAGTTACAGAACGGGGTGAAAAGGGGGATCAAAATAAATTAGGTATGAAGCAACAAAAAATAACACCCTGCCCAAATAAGGAGAAGCCATAACACATGGCATCAAGTAAACCAAGTATATGCATATACCCCAAAATATAGCTTAAAATATAAAAACCAAAATAAAGCGCAAGCACTTAAATATTATAAACCCAAAATATACGTTTATATACCTAATAAAACCAACTATGCATCATACATGCATCCCAAAATAAACCGAAAACATAAAACATCCACAAATGATAGTCTGGGGCTATACCGCCCAAAAGAAACATGACAGCAGTTCATATATAAAAATACTTAAAAAGGAAATCTCCCCCAAGCTTGAAATTTGCCAATGACCTCACTGGCCTTCACCCTCTGGAGCACCATCACCTCCGCCATCATCATCAGCCTTATCATCAGCCTGCGCTGGCTCCTCCTCGCGATCCTCTTCTCTGGCTGGAAATGGTGGAGGATAAGGCGCAAAAATTGGAGGCTCTGGAAATTGAAAAGGCATGGACTCTGCGTCGTCTCCTCCCTGAGCATAATAGATACTGGAGACTGTATTTGCGAACTCCGCATGATAGTGATTGAGTTGGCTCTGCCATTGAGCCACTGTATCAACCTTGCAGTGGAGAAAATTAAGGCTACTTAAAATCTCTGCCAAGGCCCCAAATGGCATAGCCTCAGAAGATGGGGGCTCAGGCGCTTGAGCGGAGGTACCAGCCTCTGATGAGGGAGGCGGCAGAGGCCCCGGTAAATATCCCTGACCCTTTGGGTGCGACGGAGGTCCCCCATCCCATACTCCATAACGGGCTATAACGTGATGATCAATGACAGCCATAGGCGACTGAGTGATGTCGTCTTTCTCCCATACCACACCCGTCCTTTTGCATAGGCGTGTGATCAAAGACGGGTTGCTTCCTTTTTAATTGAATCCTGGATAAGAACCCCCACATCAACCTTCATCCCCATAACAATTGTATACAGCAATACTGCCCTCTCTCTTGTTACATCACTCAGGTGGCGTGTTGGCATGATATTAGCACAAATAAAGGAGTACCACGCCTTACCATAACGACTTAAGGCTTGATGGGGGAAAGAAGTCTTTTCACCGTGGAATTCATTGGTTTTCCACACAGTACCAGGCTTGCAGAGCTTGGTTATAATCTCATCTGTATTGTAACTCCGCATCCCAGACTCCAGATAATCCTTACCATCGTAGTTTGGAGTCCCATACACAGCATTAATGGTACGACTGTCAAATTTTATCAACTTACCCCGAACTGGTACCGAAGCAGGACCCTCAGCATTAGCATTTGCGTAGAATTCCTTTACCACCGAAATAACTGCTGATTCGGGCGGCTTGGTGAAGTGAATCCATTTCATGGTCACAATCATGGAATTCATATGGCCGTCCATCTTGTCATCTGGCCTTAGGCCTCTCTCAGGCACCAAACTCCTCTTTAAAAAATTTTGGGCATATCGCTTCCAGGCTTCCTCACTTGGGAATTTTACAGCATCCCAAAGGGGAGGAGAGGTTCTGGACGACGGAGGAGGACCTATACTAGTGCGAGGACGCTTTGAACCCATAGCCAACAAACCCCAAGGACAACAAAAAGAAAATTAACAAATGAAAATCCACTGGTTGCTCTGAAGAAATCCTTACCGCATATTGCTTATAAATAGGATGAATGAGAGTAACTGCAGACGGTTGATGGCCCCAAACGGTGAGAAACCAAAAGGGTGTCGCTTGAATTGCCGCACTCGTCGGAAGAAATGGGGATGTGTGTGAGAGATAAGAGGGGAGAAACAAAAACTGCTGCAAACTGAAACCCAAACGCCTTGCTTAAACTCAAAAACACGGCACTGGCGCTGCGGCGTGGTGCATGGCGCTGCGGCGCGAGATAGGTTCAACTTGGCGCTGCGGCGCCATTTTCGGTGTTGCGGCGCGACATCTTGGCGCTGCGGCGCGAATAATTACAAAGCCCTCAATGCTGCAGCACAACTCTCTAGTAGCTTCCAGCATATGCCGGCGCCGCGGCGTGAGACTTTGTGAAGGGACTGGCGCTGCGGCGTGATAGAGGATTTTGAAAAAAAAAGTATGGCACCGCAGCGCGACAATTAGGCTAACACTTGGCCCTGCGGCGCGAGTACTTTGCTTCTTTTTTTTTTCCCTGCATTCCTGCAACAAACACCCAAAACCTGAATCAATGCAGAATTTAACTACTAGACATAGCAATCATACTAACCATTAAACTACATTCTAACATACTAATTTAACATCTACAATAATTCTAAGGAAAACCAATTGCACTAATGATAACTAAAGAAAATAACACTAAATAAAACCATAAGGAAATTTTTGATACTGAGATGGGGTTGCCTCCCCATCTAGCGCTTGATTTAGAGTCGTCGGCTTGACTTTCGCCCTGCCTTACACCGGGTCTCCCAAGGTGATGGAGGTGTGTTGCCGGTCAACCTCACCGCCCCAATAGTGTTTCAAACGTTGTCCATTGACTTTGAAGGTTTTGTCTGAATGAGGGTCTTCGACCTCAATAGCCCCATGAGGATACACTTTAGCAATTGTGAACGGCCCCGACCATCGGGACTTCAACTTCCCCGGAAATAATTTCAGTCGGGAGTTAAAAAGAAGAACCTTCTGGCCTTGTTCGAAGTTCCTTTCGACAATTTTCTTGTCATGCCACCGCTTTGTCTTTTCCTTATACAACTTAGCGTTTTCAAACGCGTGCAGACGAAACTCGTCTGATTTATTGAGTTGTAATAGTCTTCGTTCACCCGCTGCATCCATATCGAAATTGAGCTTTTGGATAGCCCATTATGCGTTGTGCTCTAGCTCCACAGGAAGATGACAAGCCTTGCCGTAAACAAGCCTATACGGAGACATTTCGATAGGCGTTTTATTAGCGGTGCGGTATGCCCACAAGGCATCATCAAGCTTCTTTGACCAGTCCTTCCGATTAGGATTAACAATCTTCTCCAAGATACGCTTAACCTCTCGGTTAGAGATCTCTGCTTCGCCACTTGTCTGCGGATGATAACATGTGGCTATTTTATGGGTCACCCCATACTTGGCAAGAAGGGCTTCAAAATATTTGTTGCAAAAATGTGACCCTTCATCACTGATTATTGCCCGAGGAGTGCCGAAGCGAGTGAAAATATTTTTCCTTAAGAAATTAAGCACCACCTTAGCATCATTAGAAGGCAAAGCGACTGCTTCTACCCATTTGGAGACATAATCAACCGCGACCAGAATATAGAGATTATTGTAGGATGACGGGAATGGCCCCATGAAGTCAATACCCCATACATCAAACAACTCTACTTCAAGGATATTCTGCAGAGGCAATTCGTGCCTTTTTGAAATGGTTCCTACCCTTTGTCATCTATCACAGTGCAACACATATAGGTGTGCATCTTTGAACAGGGTGGGCCAGTAAAACCCAGATTGGAGTACTTTAGCAGCAGTTCTTTGGCCCCCAAAATGTCCTCCATAATTAGAGGAATGGCAATGATAGAGCACACCTTCGATTTCCTCCTCTGGCAAACATCTCTGCAGAATCTGATCTGAACACTGTTTGAATAAAAAGGGCTCGTCCCAAAAGTATTGTTTTGCATCATTTAGGAATTTCTTCCTCTGTTGATAGCTCAAGATGGGAGGAAGCACTTGACAAGCGACGAAATTGGCAAAGTCCGCATACCACGGGGCTTTGCTTTGGACGGCAAACAGTTGTTCATCCGGGAAGAAATCATTGATGTCTTTGATTGCATCTCCCAAATGAGGAGGGTTTTCCAACCTCGACAAGTGATCTGCTACCTGGTTTTCTGTCCCCTTTTTGTCGCGGATCTCCAGATCAAACTCCTGTAGAAGAAGGACCCATCTTATCAGCCTAGGCTTTGCATCTTTCTTCTCTATCAGATATTTGATGGCCAAATGGTCTGTGTACACGGTCACTTTTGTTCCAATGAGGTAGGAACGGAATTTGTCAAAAGCATAAACCACTGCCAACAGTTCCTTCTCGGTTGTGGTGTAATTTAACTGAGCATCAGTTAATGTTTTGCTGGCATAGTAGATTGTGTGGAACACTTTGTCCCTTCTCTGTCCCAACACTGCCCCAATTGCAAAATCGCTGGCGTCACACATGAGCTCAAATGGGAAAGTCCAATCAGGAGCTACCACGATAGGAGTCGAAATGAGTTTTTCCTTCAAAA
This sequence comes from Panax stipuleanatus, assembly GCA_020205555.1. Taxonomy (NCBI): domain Eukaryota; kingdom Viridiplantae; phylum Streptophyta; class Magnoliopsida; order Apiales; family Araliaceae; genus Panax; species Panax stipuleanatus. Next base: position 138,860 of record JAINUT010001934.1, read on the forward strand.
GTTCAAATGCTCTGAGGCAGGCTTCATCAAACTGAAAAGGCATATCCTTTTCCAATAGTGAACATAGCGGTTTTGTTATCCTTGAGAAGTCCTTGATAAACCGCCTATAGAAACCTGCATGCCCAAGAAAACTCCTAACCCCTTTCACTGATGTAGGCGGCGGTAGACTATTGATGACATCAATTTTAGCCTTGTCTACTTCAATACCACCATCTGATACTCTGTGGCCCAGAATAATGCCCTTTTTTACCATGAAGTGGCACTTCTCCCAATTCAATACAAGATTAGTTTCAACGCATCTTTGAAGAACGGCAGTCAAATTCACCAGACAGTTATCAAATGAACTCCCGAATACAGAAAAATCGTCCATGAAAACCTCGAGGGTCTTTTCGACCATGTCAGAGAAGATGGACATCATGCAACGTTGGAATGTTGCAGGAGCGTTACACAACCCAAAGGACATTTTTTGAAAGGCAAAGGTCCCATACGGACATGTGAACGTTGTTTTCTCCTGATCTTCGGGAGCAATTGAAATTTGATTGTAGCCAGAATAACCATCTAGCACACAATAGAAGGCATGCCCAGCAAGTCTATCGAGCATCTGATCAATAAATGGCAGCGGGAAGTGATCCTTACAGGTGGACTTATTCAACTTTCTGTAGTCCATACATACCCTCCATCCAGTCACCGTTCTGGTTGGAATCAACTCGTTATTCTCATTGGCTACTACTGTCATACCGCCCTTTTTTGGCACGCATTGAATAGGACTGACCCAAGGACTGTCCGAGATAGGGTAGATAATGCCCGCATCTAGCAGCTTAATGATTTCCTTCTGGACCACCTCTTTCATTATTGGGTTCAACCGCCTTTGATGTTCAATGGTCAGCTTGGATCCTCCCTCTAGTAGGATTTTGTGCATACAAAGGGATGGACTGATCCCTTTAATGTCTGAAATCGACCACCCTAGTGCGGTTTTATACTGTTTGAGCACTAGCAGTAGCTTCTCTTCCTGGCCTTCATCTAAAGATACAGATATTATAACAGGTAAAGTGGATGAATTCCCCAAGTATGCATACCTCAGATAATTGGGCAGGGGCTTTAACTCGAGGACAGGAGGTTCTACAACAGATGGTTGGGCCTTTGAAGTAGATGCTTCTGGATCATTCAGCGACTCAAACTGTCTTTGGAACTGTGTAGATCGCTGGGGTGCATCCAGCCAGTTAGCACATTCAACATGGGTGGCCTCCTCCTTAGTACTGGTACCTCTTAGTGTAGCTTCTAAAGGGTCTGTCATGCATGTTTTTGAGAATACTTCCCTGACTGCATCATCAAGCACTTTAATCTGGAAGCAGTCTTCAGGGGTGTTCAGATATTTCATTACCCTAAACACATTGAATGTTACTTCCTGATCCTGCACTCTCATAGTCAGCTCCCCTTTCTGCACATATATAAGGGTTCTCCCCGTTGCTAAGAATGGTCTACCCAGTATTATCGGGACCTCCCTGTCTTCCTCAAAGTCCAGGACAATAAAGTCCGCTGGGAAGATTAATTTGTCAACCTTAACAAGCACATCCTCTACTATCCCCTTCGGGTACGTGAGAGATCTATCCGCCAATTGCAAAGTAACACTTATGGGCTTTGGCTTCATTCAGTCCAAGCTTTTTATATATTGACAGAGGCATCAAATTTATACTAGCCCCCAAATCACATAAGGCCTTGCCAATGAATTGGTCCCCGATAGTACATGAAATCATGAAACTTCCAGGATCTTTCAGTTTTGGCGGGAGCTTGTTCTGTAGAATAGCACTGCATTCCTCAGTCAGAGCCACTGTTTCATAGTCTCCCATTTTCCTCTTCTTTGACAATATGTCTTTCATGAATTTAACATAGCTCGGCATTTGCTCCAACGCCTCTGCAAAAGGGATGTTTATGTGAAGCTTCTTGAACACTTCTAAAAACTTAGAAAATTGCTTATCAAGCTTTTGTTTCTGCATGTGCTGGGGGAATGGCAACTGTGGGATAGGAGGACTAGCTGTGTTCACTATAGGGGTTGGTGATGAAGGTCTTTCTTGAGCATTTACCTCACCCCCAGACTTGTCATCACTCTGCTCCACAATAGGTTCCTCTATAGTCACTTCTTCTTGCACTACAGGCCTCTCTCCACCCTTTTCATTTATAGTTTTCCCACTCCGGAGTGTAACTGCTTTGCAGTGTTCCTTCCCATTCCGTTTCGGGTTGACATCAGTGTCACTCGGCAATGTGCCTTGCGGTCGACTATTCAAAGCAGAGGCCAACTGTCCCATTTGGACTTCAAGGTTCCGGATGGAAGCCTCTTGATTACTGCTCCTTGTCTCATTTTGGGCAATATATCGTGACAAGAGATCTTCCAAACTAGGTTTTCTTTCCTGTTGAGGTGGTGGATGGTGGAACTAATTTTGAGAACTCTGTGGTTGTTGGTTGTACTGATTTTGAGCTTGAAAACCGGGAGGATTTGAGAAATTAGGCCTGGTGGTCGGAGGTTGTGGTTGATTGCTATTCGTGTTGCCCCAAGAAAAGTTTGGATGATTCCTCAAGCCCGGATGATAATGAGTAGGGAGACTTGCGTTTTGCTGCCGCCCGTAGTTGGAAACAAATTGAACTGACTCGGGGCTTATGGCACACTGCTCAGTTGTGTGGCTCCCTTGACACAATTCACACATCAATGAGACACTCTGGACATTCTGCACATCTTGCACTCCCATGGTGTCAAGTCTTTTAGTTAGCGCTGCAACCTGAGCTACTAATTGTGTGACTGGATCTACCTCATATATTCCTGCTGCTCTTCTAGGGGCCTGCCTATCATTTGGCCATTGATAATTATTGGCCGCCATTGTTTCCACCAATTCATACCCCGCTGTGTGATGCTTAGACATGAACGCTCCTCCAAAAGCGGCATCAATACTCGATCGAGTAGCTCCGGATAACCCATTATAGAATGTCTGGATGGGAAGCCATTCTGGCAGTCCATGGTGGGGGCATTTTCTCAGGAGATCCTTGAATCGCTCCCATGAGTCGTACAAAGACTCTGACTCAAACTGAATAAAAGAGGTAATTTCATGCCTGAGCCTGGCGGTTTTAGCGGGTGGGAAGAACTTTGCCACGAACTTTTGAGCCAAGTCATCCCATGTGGTTATGGAGCCTGACGAAAGTGAATGTAGCCAGCTCTTGGCCTTGTCCTTCAACGTGAAGGGAAACAATCGGAGTCTGATGGCATTGTCAGAAACTCCATTGCACTTAAACGTATCGCAGATCTCCAAGAAGTTCATCAAGTGATCGTTGGGGTCATCATTTGGTAATCCCCCAAACTGAATATTGGAGCACATTTGGATGGTGCCCGGCTTGATCTCAAAATTGTTTGCTTGGATTGCGGGCCTAAGAATGCTCGCTTGAAAATCTGCGATGTGAGGCATAGCATGCTCCCTTAAAGATTTCTGAAGTTCCTCAGCCATTGTAACAGGAGTATGTATGTCCCGAGCTTTTTCTCTCTGCAGGCGTCTGTACGTTCTATCAACCTCGGGATCGAGAGGTATTATATTCCGACCCCTTCGAGGTGGCATACACCGTTGAGATCACCTGAAAAGAAAATTAAACAGATAAAGTTAGTCTAAATTAAGATCGTAATGACTTAGCTTTAATATTGATAACAAATAATACTAAGTCCCCGGCAACGGCGCCAAAAACTTGTTGTTCGATTTATGCAACGATAATTGACGTGCAAGTATACGCGGTCAACAAGTAATATAAGATAAGTAGGGTGTCGTACCCACGAGGACGAAGTCTTAAATGCAAATCAAATACTAATGTAAGTTATATACTGTCTTATCTAAACAAATGATTGGAGGTGGTATTTTAAACTATGCGATTACAACTAAAGGAAGCGGGAGAAATTGAAGTAATAGGGAAACAAGCTAGGATTACAATTTCCCTAATGCGTCGCCTAATCTCCTAACTCTCCACAATACAAACAAATCAAGGAATGGTCAGCCGAGAATAGAACTATGCATATGCTTCTGTCGAAGGCCAAATGCACATCCCTAGCTAGATGAATCACAATATATCTATCGATGAAAATAACTAGGCTAGGGTCATTAAGCTCAGTCTCAAGGCTACACAAGGCAAATAGAGATATGTCTATCCTATTAAGCAGTTTATGCACACCCTCCTTTAGGCAAGGGCATAACAAGTGTTATTGTATTTTTAAAGCCAGATATTAATGTCCAATATTCAATATCCATTAATATCACTGCCAAAAACTCTGTCAAGCATTTAGTCAATAAGCAAGAAATACAACAACCCATTCCCAAAATGATTCATTAATATAAATAGGAGAGAAAGTTAATTAGGCTAAACACTAGGTTACATTGCAATCCTAAAAAGGAATTAGTTCATAACCATGGTGCTAATACACATTTCTATCACATTCAACATTGCTAAGTAATACACAAATAACTAAGAGATTTAGAATAAGAAAACTCTTGTAGTAATGTTTTATGTCTCCAAGTCTTCTCTTCTTCGTGTAACTCCTGAGCTGTGTATGAAGCAATAACTGTTCTCCCCTAAAACACAGCTTCTTTCTGGTCTATAATCTCTACCAAATATTCTCTGTTATCACTCTCTATATATCCCCTCTTTTTCCTCCGTTATTTTTAGGTCATTAAACGCTAACCACTGACTAGGCACCGGAGGTGACGCTGCGGCGCGGAGCCCATAACTGCTTGGTGGCGCTGCGGCGCCACTCACGCTGCGGCTCGAGAATAAGAAGGACCGGGCTGCTGCAGCGCCAGATGACATCAGCATGAACCATGAGTTGGCGCTGCGGCGCGGGCTTAAGACTAGGCTCTGGCGCTGCGGCGCCAGAGTGTAGAAAAAGATAATTTTGCACCTGCAAGCTGAAAATGACCTAAACAGCCCTGCATCACAGGAAGAGCATAACAACAACAGAATATATTCAAAAGCTCAACAAATAAAAAAAAAACAAGCAACGTCTTAAGCTTTAGAGAATCTGATATGCGATATAAATACCACACATCAGTATTTCCAATGGTTGTAGTAAACTACTCGGCCGCTGGTGCTCTGCTTTGATGCATTGGCAAGTCAGACATCTACTAATGCACTCTGCGACTTCCCGTTTCAGATTGGGCCACGAAAAATGTTACCTCAAATCTCGATACATCTTAGTGCCTCCCGGATGAACGGAAGACATCGTATTGTGTGCCTCGTGCAAAATCTCTTCCCTCAACTCGGTTACCGCTGGTACCCACACTCTCCCTTTGAATCTAAAGATAGCGTCTTTATCCTTTCGAAATTTCTCTTCTACATTCTCTGCGATCCTCTTTTTGATTTTATCGCACTCTTCATCTTTCTCCTGTGCTTCCTTTACTCTATCCAATAATGTTGGACAAGCTTTCATTACAAACAACTTCTCTTCAGACCTTTCTGGTCCCTTTACCACTATTTCCAATTTCTCCATCTCTCTTATTAACTTGTCCTGAGCCGTCAAATGAAATAATTTCTCTCTTCCTTTTCTGCTCAGAGAGTCGACAACTACGTTTGCTTTACCCGGGTGATAAATAATATCACAGTCATAATCCTTGATCAATTCTAACCACCTTCTCTGACGCATATTCAACTCCTTCTGTGTGAAGATATATTTTAGACTCTTGTGGTCTGTGTATATCTCACATTTCTCTCTGTACAAATAATGCCTCAAAATCTTCAATGTAAAAACTACTGTCGCTAACTCTAGGTTGTGAGTAAGGTATCGTTTTTTATAGTCCTTTAATTGTTGTGATGCATACGCAATGACCTTGCCTTGTTGCATAAGCACACAGCCAAGTCCCTTGTGCGATGCATCATTATACACCACAAAATTTCTCGCATCATCTGGTAGTGACAACACAGGCGCTTCGCTTAATCTCTTCTTCAACTCCTGAAAACTCTCTTCACATTTGTCTGTCCACACAAACTTCCCCGTCTTCCTCGTCAGATTGGTCAACGGGGTCTCTATCTTAGAAAAATCCTGAATAAATCTTCGATAGTACCCAGCTAACCCTAAGAAACTTCTCGCCTCTATTGGTGTTCTTTGTTGCTCCCAATTACTTACTGCCTTGACCTTCGCAGGTTCTACTGAGATTCCATTCTTATCCACCACGTGACCTAAGAATTGAACCTTCTCTATCCAAAATTCACACTTAGAAAATTTTGCATACATCTTCTCTTTCCTTAGTGCCTCTAAAATAATTTTGAGATGTTCGGCGTGTTCTTCCTCTGTCTCCGAGTAGATCAAGATGTCATCGATAAAGACTACTACGAATTTGTCCAAGTAGGGCTTGAAAACTCGGTTCATCAAGTCCATAAATGCTGTCGGAGCATTAGTCAATCCAAATAACATTACCAAAAACTCGTAATGTCTATAATGGGTCCGAAACGCAGTCTTTGGTATGTCTTCATCCCGTACCTTCAGTTGGTGATAACCTGTCCGTAGGTCTATCTTTGAAAAATGCTTCACTCCCTTCAGTTGATCAAATAAGTCGTCTATCCTTGGTAACGGATATCTGTTCTTGATCGTTACTTTGTTCAATTCTCGATAATCGATACAGAGCCTTATTGATCCATCCTTTTTCTTAACAAATAACACTGGTGCTCTCCAAGGAGACACACTCGATCAAATGTAACCCTTATCTAATAACTCTTGCAGTTGTATCCTCAATTTCTTCATTTCTACTGGCGCCATACGATATGGAGCTTTTGAAATCGATGCCGTTCTCAGTGCTAAGCCTATTACGAATTCAATTTCTCTGTCTGGCGGAAGACCAGGCAGATCGTACAAAAATACATCTTGAAATTCATTCACTAAGGATATATCCTTAATTTTTACTCCCTTTTTTCGAGTATCTGCGATGTAAGCTAAATAACCTACACATCCTTTTCTTAACAATTTCTTAGCCTACATCATCATAACGCAATACGATTGTTTAAGCGATGAGCTACCATAAAACACTACCTTAGACTTACTCGGAGTCTGAAGGTTCACACATTTATTCTGACAGTCAATTATCGCAGCATGGTTATACAACCAATCCATTCCCAGTATTACATCAAATTCTCCCAATCTAATAGAAATCAAGTCTACATTCAGTTTATGTTCTCTAATGTTTACGCGACAATTTCGATAAACGTATTCTATAGGGATTACTTCCTTATTCGCAACTTCTATGTTCAAGGGATCTTCTAAACGTTCTCGGGGTGTACTAAGTCTACTAGCAAATTCTTTAGATACAAAAGAACAGGTGGCACCCAAATCGAATAATACATAAGCATTTATATCATTGATTGGAATTATACCTGACACTATATCCTTCGCAGCTACTGCATCCTGGAAGGTCATGTTAAAGGTACGGGCGATCGATCAGTTGGGCTGCGCGGGTCCACTAATCATTAACTTGCTACCTCCTCCCTGACCTCTGCTAGTCCCACCACTTCCTTTCTTTGGGCAATCATTTATCTGGTGCTCTGTTGATCCGCAAGCAAAACATCCCCTGATCTTCTTCGATTTTGGGCAATTCGGCGATATATGCCCCTCCTGGCCGCAATTATAACACGTGCTCTTTCCTTTCCAGCACTCCCCTTGATGACTTCTCTCGCACTTATTACAAGTCTCACGCCTTTTCTTAAAGCTCCCCTGGTGACTTCCACCTTGATTGTTGTTTCTATTATTGTTGTTGTTGTTGTTTTCCCATTTTCTCTTTTCGGGATTACTCCCTCCGCTACTACTTCCTCCACGATGCTCACTACCAGTGTTCTTGTTTTTCTTCTCCTTATGGTACAGACTTAAGGCCTCACTGCCACCTTCCACAATGATTTCCTTCTCTAACAACGTCGCAAAGGAATCAATTTAAAGAACTGATACCTTATTATACAGCCATAGCTTCAGCCCTTGCTCGAAGCGTCTTGCCTTCCTCTCTTCATCTCCTACCTGGTGCTCCACAAATCACGCTAGTTCGTTAAACCTAGCTGCGTACTGCACCACCGTCATGTCACCTTATTTAAGTTCTAAAAATTTCACCTCCATCCTATTTTTCATGCTTTTCGGGAAGTAGTTCTTGAAAAACAGAGTCTTAAATCTATCCCAGGCTATTATCCCTTCTCCAGCTCTTTGTTGATTAGCCTCCCACCAGTAGTTGGCTTTGCCTCTCATTATATATGTAGCGAATACAGTCTTTTGGTCTTCACCTACACGAGTGATAGTGAAGGACTTCTCGATATCCTTAACTTATGTCTGCATAATGATTGGGTCAGTAGTACCCTCGAACTCTGGGGGTCCTACACTCCTAAAGTCCTTAAAGTTTGTGACTGGTACTCCTTGAGGATAGGGGCAAACGGGTTCGTTGTTCCTTCCCCTAAGAGCCTCTCCTAACAGATCTACTAGCTTCTGGATCGGGTCTACTTGTTCCCTCTCATTGTTCACTGACTCCTCAGGTGCAGTCAATCTACGTCTGGGCTGTATTATCTGCATCACAAATTTTCATTTTATTATTACTCAGTTATATTACTTCAGTATTTTCTTTTAATACAAAAAGAAAAATTTATAACACAGTTTTGAAATAAGATCATTTATATTCATATGCTAAATCGTTTCATTACATGATTTTCCCTAGCATACTGCTATAAATGTTATCACATATATTCCCTAATATCACAAAAGATGGGGAACATACTAACACATTACCCTTTTAACAAAAAGCTTACTCGGGGTTTACATCACTATCCCACACTTTACACAAAAAGTTGGGATTTACATATAGTATATACATCACATAAAGTAAATACTACTAAACTACTACTAGACTGACTAAGGGTCTCATCCCATCATCCCATGCTCTACAGCGCTCTTGTACTAGATCTGTGCTATATACGCAACCAACTCTCGGCTCATAGTATGTAGGGTCTGTCCCTGCTCCGCTAGGTAGTGGTATACACCATCGATCACTCTCTCGAAAGCCGAACGAAACACATACCCCATCTTGTTCATCTTCCTCTTCTTGCATCTGACCTCATCCTCTAGGTCGTCAGGTCTCTCATTGGCCACCTCCCACTTCTCCTCGAAGTGTATCCTATCCATCACCTCCAACTCTAGCTGAGTACGGAGTGCTTCCTTCTTAGTCTTCTCACTTAGCTCCCTCTGCTCGACCTCTTCTAGCTTCCCTGCCAAATTTACATTCCTGGATACCGACTTGTGGAATAAGGTTCCCATCTGGATCCCTTCCTCCCTTTGGTAAGTAATCTCCACCTCTAACTCCTGCATGGCCAGCTTCCTCTGATGGTCTTCGTTCCTCAGTTTCTGAAACTCTGACTCTCTCTCTTGGCCCTCGGCCTCCAACTCCTGGACTCTATAGTCCAACTCTAGGATCCGCTCCTCATACTCACCTAACATCTGCTCCTTTACAGTAGCCTTGTCAGAGTCCACCACTGGCTCATCCTCCATCGGCTCCTCCTCTAGATCGGACTCTACCTGGATCTCGCCCTCGTCGTTAGACTCGGACGGTGCAACTGCCTTTACGGGCACAACCTCCAGAGGTGCCTTCGTATACTACATGTATGTCCTTAAGCTCCTCCTCAGCCACTCTACTAGGTACCCCTGTGTCTGCCATCCTACAATCACAAACACAAGACAAACAAATAGCAAGTCCATTAGAATGTTAAATAAAACATAAGTTCATTGTATAAAATGAAGTTACATTTCATAACACACTAAGTCTCTCAAGAAAAACTCTACATGAGTTTTATCTCCTTTCTAACTTCTAAGTTCTCCTAAGTTATAATCTAAGGACACTCGCTCCTAAGGTTTATAACTACAGCTTTGATACCAACCTGTGACGCCCTCAAATTTGGACCACCACTTGGTCACTAGAATTCGGTTCGTCACCTCCTCACAATAATACAATAATAATATCTAAATCATACATTCACAGCGGAAGATCTAATCTAGAATAATATATAATGATTTATTATAATTATTCTCCCAAGTCTCGCAACCTACAGTACTTAATAAATTACACAATAATATCAAATAAAGACTTATTACATAACCCTACTTAAGCTTAAACATAATTTGGAAATAGTCTTAATACAACACCAGAATTTAAAACATAAAGGGACAAGCTAGTCTGTGACGAACAAGATTTTTGTAATTTAATTTGAATATTTATTGAATTAAATAAATATTTTTCGATAATTTAATTATTGAGTTAAATAATTAATTGATGAAATTGTGGTAGAATAATTTAATTATATGTGTCACATTAGTTAAATTAATGTGGTGAATTTTTATATTCAAAGTATGTATTTAATTGAGCTTATTTGATTAATATATTAATTAATAAGCATAATATTATTCTAATTAATTTAAATAATTAATTAGAGATTTAATGATTTGCATAATTAATGAATGAGATTTTTAATTATGTGACTATGTAATTTAATGTGGATTTATGCTATTTAATTTAATTGATTTAAATAACATTATTTGATTAAATTGGGTGTGACATTAATTAACTATATAATAAGAAGTAATTAAATTAATGGGAAAGGAGGAATAAGGGACAAGCCAAACACGGCCTTAGGGGGAGTTAGCCAGTTAACCCACTAAGGGACCAACTGACCACTCACTCTACCCACTTCCTATATTACGTATATACATATTATATTATACCGTATATACATATCATATCAGTTCTATATTAATATTCACATTTCAGAGAGAAGCGTAGAGAGAAATACACAGAGAGAATTGAGATATTGGAACTAGAATCCATATCATCTTCACAGAGTTTGCAAGGGGTAATTCCTTTGTCCCAGTTTTATTTCACGTACTATGTTTCCTTCATGAACATATATTATGAGTTCCCTGTGCATGGAAAAAAAATTAGCAATTTTTGATTATATGCTTATATATGTGTTATTATATCATTATAACACATTTTGTATTCGGTATGAATGAATTAAAATAATCGAATTCATGTAATTAGGCCTTAATTGGGTTTTCAAAATTTTACAGAGTTTTTCCATTTACGTGCTTTAAAAATTCTCTGTGAATGGAAAAATTAATATTTGTTCATTATATCTCTATATGTGTATTCATATTTGTTTATAACATATTATATGCCATATATGCATAACTTTCAGTGATCACACAATGGAATTTTGTTGATAATTGGGTTTTCAAAAATTACAGAGTGTAGAAATTGTACATATGGCCCATATGGCCCTTACGTACAAAATTTACACGCCTTATACATTTATTTAACTTAAATTGATACTTGCATGTAATTATGTACGTTTAAACGAACAAAATGGAAGTTAAACGAACGGATTCGGTGTTATAACGAATCCGTAACGTTGAATTTCTTGTTTTCCTTCAAAACTTTACAAAATATTAAAAATAGTGAAAATAGATGCCTTGGATTGTGTAAATACGTGATTTAAAATGCTAAGATCATGCTAGAAATGTTATATAATGTTTCTGTGGAGTTTTTACATTATGGGTAGCCTTATAATTCATTACGTTAGTTTAATTTGGATTTATTTGGGCTACTCTGTGTGTTCATCGCGAACCAGGGAGTGCACCAGCAGGAGGACCCGCCCCAGCGGGTGTTCATGGGCATTAAGACCCGCCCCAGCGGGTATAAGGGCTGTCCGGGAGCCTTTTTTTTTTTGATTTCCGAGACTGTTTTGACCTCCTGTAGTAAAATAAGCATAACGTTTTCATACGAACTCCGATTAAGGCTATTCAAGATTATTCGGAAAGATAACGAGTAGACGTACAACTTTCATTCTTTAAGTTTTTCAATTTGAAATAGTTAAAATGGGTAAAAATGGCCATCTTTGTGACTGATGCGTATTCGGAGGCAATCGGAGGGTTTCGGACATGCACGCACACAAGTGTAGTGTTCTCGATAATAAAAGATGTTGTTTTAAGTTACATACATGAATATTATATGATTTAAAGTTTATGATTAATAAATTAAGTTATTGACATGTATAAGATAATGTGAAGGTTCAAGTTAACAAACTAAGTGCGAACTTGAATATCGTAATTGTAAAACTTGATTATGATTGTTTAAAGGGCTATACATGTGTGATATGCATGTTGTGAGTTTATATTCATGTTATGTGGTTAGTCATTGAGTAATATTATAAACCAAGTTGTAAGTCAAACTTAAGTGAGTTAAACATGGTAGTTATGAAAACTAATCGATGTCGTATACATAATGTAATGTGTAGGACGTTGAGGAAGTGAATTGTAATTATATTCGTAGCTTGTGCAAGAGGCAAGTATCCTATCCCTAACTTATTGATTTAGCAAGTTCCCTAAATTCTAATTTATTTATTTAGTAAGTCTTAGACTTGTGTTTCTATATCGAGTAAGCTCGTGTTCTTAATTGTTCCAGTTCGAAATTCATATTACATATTGTAACTCTTTTAAAAGCATGATTCAGTTATACAATACTTATTCGATTGTATACTCTTGAGATTTATTATTCAAGTTGAATATCGATGTTATTGTTGAACCTTATAGGACTAGTGAACCCTTATTGATTCGACTAGTCCATAGTTGATGAACGTTCTAAATTCCAAAATACTTATTGAGCTTATCCAAACCAAACTTCCTTTGGTGCGGACTCTGATGTCAAAACTGAGATGAACAACCCTGTAAAAGGGGATTAATTATGCTTTAGCGTTGAGATACTGTGCACAGTATGGTACTAAGAGCTGATCCCCCTAAGTACGAGAAGTAGAGTCCATAGTCTTATGACTGTTAAAGGTTTAAAGTATAAACACTTTACAACCTAGGACATAGTTCAAGGTCTTATGACCCTCAGATGTTATTTTGATTCCTGTTCTTTATCCTCGAGTCAAAAGTTGAGTTTCTTTATTCAGATGTCTTTGATTCACTCTCATGTTATTATATTGTTGTTATATTATTATACTTGTGGGCAGTCGTGCTCACTCTTGCGTAATAATAACATTGCAGTTAAGAACGAAAGGTCCGAAGAGCCTTCTACTAGCAAAGGCAAGGGCAAGGTCAACAAGTGATGAAGACTTGTTGTTTATTTATATGTTTATGTTTCAGCTTTATGTTAGTTGTGTAAGACTATTTATTTATTATGTTCCACACAGATGTTTAAGGTTAGTATGACCTGGGATTTATTTTATTTATTACTCAGATGTTGTAACCCCATAAGGGGAGGATTTAATTCTATTTATTGCATGGTTTGCATTTACTATGGGTAGATAGATAGATGATATTCGTACAGTGAACACCAAGTCCCGTGGAATTGAAGTACCCGAATTTAGGGGTGTCACAGGTTGGTATCAAAGCTGTAGGTTATGAACCTTAGGTGGGGGAAAACCTTAGGATAGTAGCCTTTTTAGAGATCGAGAACATTGTAATGATAACTCTTATCGAGTTCTAAGAAAGATAATAACTTACCTTATATGCTATGTGCTTATACTTATATATTCGAGTATCGATTAGCATCACGTAATTACTAAAACTTAAAATTTTATTTGTCAGGATGACAGATGCTGGAGAACCTAGTCAGTCCAGGGACCTTGTACCCCTAGAGTCTACAGAGGAGGAGCCCCGAGATATACACGTAGTCTGGGAGCAGTTAGTCCAACGAGAGCCATCACCCTTGATCACAGTCATTGGTCAGGAGTATGTGCCGGTGTCTGATTCAGAGGAGGACTCTGAGGAAGACCCTGAGGAGATTGAGGTTCAGGCTGAGGCAGCCGAAGAGGAGGAGGAAGACCCTGAAGAGTTCCCACCTGAGCTCTATCAGTGCGGAGATGTATGATGAGCTGTATGACCGTAACATAGAGTTACGTGATACTGTTCAGGAGCTAAGGGATATTGTTCAGGAGCTGAGGGAGCGGTCGGTTACTCAACAGTCTACCATCGAGCTGAGGGATAGAGAGGTTGAGGCTCTTCACACACGTTTGGGAAATGTAGAGTGGAATTTGGTTCACGAGAAAGGCCAAACTGAGCAAAAGTCAGAGGAAATAAAGGAATTGAAGAATGAACTGAAAGAGAAATCAGCAAGGCTGGCCATAGCAAAGGAGGCCTGGGTAAGCGAATCACGATGAGCAGATCTCGCAGAAGATAACTGTCGGGCGAAGAAGGCCAAGCTTGAGGAGACGTACTCTACGCTTCAGTATGCAATTAATGAGGCCCAGGATCAGGTTATGAGGTACCCAATTCAGTTCGAAGGACTACCGTCATACATGCTAGATCGCAGGACGATGTCTCGGATTATGGAAGAAGAGCGTGGCAAAGCTGTTCGTCGCCTTAATGGGCAGTGATAGGAACATTTGATTTTGTGAAACCTATCTGGTAGTTAATAATGTAAATTCCAATGTGTTTATAAACAGAGGAATATTTTATATTTTAAATCCTATAAATTCTTTATCTCGGGATAGTTGATGTAAATAGCAGTGATGCTATCGTATTATGTTAAAACTTTTGATTTAGTAATATATCAGAGTTTATTTGAGATAATGTGTTGACTGATTGTGTCTAAATGTTTAAGTTAAGCCTTAAATATTTAAAAGATTGAATAAAGTTCTAATAAGCGTATATCTTAACAGAAATATGCCGCCAAGGAGAAGACCAAACCGTCGACCGACCCAGGAAGGGTCAACTAACAACAACAACGACGCCAATGCTAACCCCGTTCAGCAGTTGGCGAACTTACTTGCTGAAGCGCTTAACAACCAACCTCAAGCTCTACCGAACACAACGTTCAAGGACTTCAAGGCGGGGGGATCGCCAGAGCTTAAAGGCACCATGAACCCGATAAAAGCTCAAACCTGGGTTATGGAGATGGAAAAAGTTTTCGACGTAGCCAGAGTTAGAAAAGACCAGAAAACCGCCTATGCAACGTTCATACTGAAATTCGAGGCCAGCTATTGGTGGCAAGCGAATAAGGTCCGGGGAGGTGAAGGTGTGATTACCTGGGAGAGGTTCAAAGAGATGTTCTTCAAGATGTACTTTCCGACCAGCTCGCAGAATCAAACGGAGATTCAGTTTCTAGAGCTGAAACAAGGGAATATGTCCGTACCAGAATATGTGACGAAATTCAATGAGTTGGCTAGGTTTGCCACGTATCAAGTGTACGCCGATCAGAGAAAGGCAAGGAGGTTTGAGCAGGGCCTGAAGCCCTGGTTGTATAGCAAAGTGTCAATGTTCCAATTAAACACTTTTGCTGGAGTGTTGGAGAAGGCCATTCTCGCTGAGGGCGGAAGTGACGCTGTTACAAAGTATAACCAAGATCAAAAAAGAAGAAGAGTGAAGGTGAAGGAGTTAACAAGGCTAGTGGTAGCAACACGGGGGGAAGTAACAATCAGAAGAGGAGGTGGAATGATAACTCATCAACTGGGAATCAGCAAGGAGGTCAAAAGAAGAGTATCGAAGCTTGTTCAACCTGTGGAAAAGCTCACCTGGGGGTCTGTATGAAGGGAAAACGAGTATGCTACAATTGTGGTCAGGAAGGCCACATAGCACCTAACTGTCCGAACCCAAAGAAGGGCGCTTGCTTCACTTGCGGCTCAAAGGACCATCTGGCAAGGGACTGTCCCAAGAAGGGATCTGGAGGGGAAGGATCAGGAGGGAACAGGGGAAACAGCGGTGGAAGTGCTCTAACTATCACGGGACCAACCGCAACCAACCGACCAACCGCCAGGACCTTCAATATGACCGTGCAGGATGCTGTACAGTCTCGCGATGTGGTGTCAGGTATCATTCCGATCAATAAAGTTAATGCTTATGTACTATTTGATTCGGGTGCTACTTGTTAATTTATATCCGATGACTTTGCTAAGAACTTACAACTTCCTATGGACGAGTTAGAATACCCCATGAACATAGAGATTGCGAATAGTGAAGTGATCCCTGTTAAGTATGTACACAAGAACTATAGAGTATATATTAAGGGTAACATTATGAACGTAGATCTTATCCCGATTAGACTTGGGAAATTCAATGTTATTCTGGGAATGGATTGGCTAATCAATTATGGGGCTGTAATTAATTGCCAGAGGAAGTGTATCAACCTTATGACCCCGTCAAAGGTTGTGTTTTATGGCAGCAAATTGCCTAGACAAGCGAGTTGTCTGACGATGATGCAGGCCAGGAAGTTATTAAGACAAGGCTGTGTAGGATATTTAGCCTACATAGTCGATATTCGTAAAGAAAACCCGAAAGTGGAAGATATACCAGTCGTGAGGGACTTCATAGACGTATTTCTGGATGATCTACCAGGACTTCCGCCAGACAGAGAGGTTGAGTTTGTGATCGATTTGGCGCCAGGGACGGCCCCAATATCGAAGGCACCATACCGGATGGCTCCGATAGAGATGAAAGAGTTAATGGTACAACTACAAGAGTTACTAGACAAGAAGTACATCCAACCGAGCGTATCGTCGTAGGGAGCGCCGGTGTTGTTTGTGAAGAAGAAGGACGGGATGATGCGGCTTTGCATCGACTACAGAGAACTGAATAAGATCACAATTAAGAATAGATATCCATTACCGAGGATCGACGATCTGTTTGACCAATTGAAGGGTGCAATATACTTTTCAAAGATAGACTTGCGGAGTGGCTATCATCAGCTGAAGGTGAGGCCAGAGGATGTTCCAAAGACAGCATTTAGGACTCGATATGGTCACTACGAATTTCTGGTAATGTCATTTGGTCTAACGAATGCTCCTGCAGCATTCATGGGCTTAATGAATGGAGTGTTCATGCCGTTTTTGGACAAATTTGTGGTGGTCTTTATCGACGATATTTTGGTATACTCGAAGACCAAGGAAGAACATGTAGAACATCTGAAGTTAACATTAGAGGCGTTGAGAAGAGAGAAGTTGTACGCTAAATTTTTGAAATGTGAATTCTGGATTGAAAGAGTGCAATTTCTTGGACATGTGATCGACAAGGACGGAATTTCGGTAGTTCCCTCTAAAGTCGAAGCTGTGATGAACTGGGATCAGCCGAAAACACCGTCAGAAGTGAGGAGTTTTCTTGGATTAGCGGGTTATTATAGAAGATTCATTCAGGACTTTTCCAAGATCGCAACTCCGCTGACGAATTTGACTAGAAAATCGGTGAAATTCGTTTGGACAGAGAAGTGTGAGGAAAGTTTCCAAGAGCTTAAGAGGAGGTTGAGTTCAGCACCTGTGTTATCCCTTCCGAACGACACAGGAAATTTTGTGGTTTATAGTGATGCGTCGCATAAAGGACTTGGCTGTGTGCTTATGCAAAACGGCAGGGTCATTGCGTATGCGTCACGACAATTGAAAGACTATGAGAAGGGGTATCCGACCACTTGGAGTTAGCTGCAGTGGTATTTGCTTTAAAAATTTGGAGACACTATCTTTATGGGGAGAAGTGTGAAATATATACAGACCACAAGAGTCTGAAATATATTTTTATACAGAAGGACTTGAATATGCGCCAGAGAAGGTGGCTGGAGTTAATTAAGGACTATGACTGTGAAATCTTATACCATCCGGGTAAGGCTAATGTGGTCGCCGATGCCTTAAGCAGGAAGGGCCGGGAGAAATTGATGATGTTGACTGCTCAGGAGGAGCTAGTTTCAGCAATGGAAAAATTGGGATTGGAAGTGAAGTATCCGATGGAGATTGACGAGAAGTTGTTTCAGATGCAAGCTGGTACAACCCTATTGGATAACGTTAAGGAAGCTCAACTTCAGGACGAAGAATATGAGAAGGTTAAGAAAAAGATATCTGAAGAAACCAAACCGAGATTCAAGATAGACAATGAGGGACTACTGAGATTTGAGAACAGAGTGTGGGTACCGTCAGTGCCAGAGATTAAGGAGGACATTTTGAGCGCGGGTCATAGCTCACGGTACTTGATTCACCCCGATAGTTCCAAGATGTACCAGGATCTTCGACAGCACTTCTGGTGGCCGAATTTGAAACGAGATGTTGCTGAGTAGTGTTGCAAAGTGTCTGACCTGTCAAAAAGTAAAAGCAGAACATCAGAGGCCGAGTGGTTTGCTACAACCCCTGGAAATCCCAGAATGGAAATGGGAACACATTACGATGGATTTTGTGGTCGGCCTTCCGACGACTCAGAAAGGCTACGACGCAGTATGGGTTATTGTTGACCGACTGACGAAATCATCACACTTCCTTTTGATCAAAATCAGATTCAACTTAGACCGGTTGGCAAGGTTATATGTGAAAGAGATTGTTTCGAGGCACGGAGTTCCGATGTCAATTGTTTCCGACAGAGATCCGCGCTTCACATCAAACTTCTAGAAGCGACTACAGGAATGCATGGGGACACAGTTGAGAATGAGTACGGCTTATCACCCTCAGACAGACGGGCAGAGTGAAAGAACGATCCAGACATTGGAAGATATGTTGAGAGCATGCATCATGGATTTTAAAGGAAATTGGGATGATCACCTACCGCTTGTGGAATTCGGTTACAACAACAGTTACCACGCTAGTATTGGCATGCCGCCGTACGAAGCGTTGTACGGAAGAAAATGCAGAACTCCACTATACTGGGATGAAGTTAGCGAGAGACAATTGCTAGGTCCAGAGTTGGTACAACAGACAGCAGAGATAGTCAAAATGATCAGGACAAGACTAGTAGCCGCTCAGGATAGGCAGAAGAAATACGCCGATCCACACCATAAGAACGCCGATCCATACTATTTAGACCTCCTGTAGTAAAATAAGCATAACATTTTCATACGAACTCCGATTAAGGCGATTCAAGATGATTCGGAAAGATAACGAGTAGACCTACAACTTTAATTCTTTATGTTTTTCAATTTGAAATCGTTAAAATGGGTAAAAATGGCCATCTTTGTGACTGATGCGTATTCGGAGGCAATCGGAGGGCTTCGGACATGCACGCACACAAGTGTAGTGTTCTCGATAATAAAAGATGTTGTTTGAAGTTACATACATGAATAATATATGATTTAAAGTTCATGATTAATAAATTAAATTATTGGCATGTATAAGTAATGTGAAGGTTCAAGTTAACAAAATAAGTGCGAACTTGAATATCGTAATTGTAAAACTTGATTATGATTGTTTAAAGGGCTATACATGTGTGATATGCATGTTGTGAGTTTATATTCATGTTATGTGGTTAGCCATAGAGTAATATTATAAACTAAGTTGTAAGTCAAACTTAAGTGAATAGTTCAACAGTTAAACATGGTAGTTATGAAAACTAATCGATGTCGTATACATAATGTAATGTGTAGGACGTTGAGGAAGTGAATTGTAATTATATTTGTAGCTTGTGCAAGAGGCAAGTATCCTATCCCTAACTTATTGATTTAGCAAGTTCCCTAAATTCTAATTTATTCATTTAGTAAGTCTTAGACTTGTGTTTCTATATCGAGTAAGCTCGTGTTCTTCATTGTTCCAGTTCGAAATTCATATTACATATTGTAACTCTTTTAAAAGCATGATTCAGTTATACAATACTTATTCGATTGTATACTCTTGAGATTTATTATTCAAGTTGAATATCGATGTTATTGTTGAACCTTATAGAACTAGTGAACCCTTATTGATTCGACTAGTCCATAATTGATGAACGTTCTAAATTCCAAAATACTTATTGAGCTTATCCAAACCAAACTTCCTTTGGTGCGGACTCTGATGTCAAAATTGAGATGAACAACCCTGTAAAAGGAGATTAATTACGCTTTAGCGTTGAGATATTGTGCACAGTAAGGTACTAAGGGCTGATCCCCCTAAGTACGAGAAGTAGAGTCCATAGTCTTATGACTGTTAAAGGTTTAAAGTATAAACACTTTACAACCTAGGACATAGTTCAAGGTCTTATGACCCTCAGATGTTATTTTGATTCCTGTTCTTTATCCTCGAGTCAAAAGTTGAGTTTCTTTATTCAGATGTCTTTGATTCACTCGCATGTTATTATATTGTTGTCATATTATTATATTTGTGGGCAGTCGTGCTCACTCTTGCGTAATAATAACATTGCAGTTAAGAACGAAAGGTCCGAAGAGCCTTCTACTAGCAAAGGCAAGGGCAAGGTCAACAAGTGATGAAGACTTGTTGTTTATTTATATGTTTATGTTTCAGCTTTATGTTAGTTGTGCAAGACTATTTATTTGTTATGTTCCACAAAGATGTTTAAGGTTAGTATGACCTGGGATTTATTTTATTTATTACTCAGATGTTGTAACCCCATAAGGGGAGGATTTAATTCTATTTATTGCATGGTTTGCATTTACTATGGGTAGATAGATAGATGATATTCGTACAGTGAACACCAAGTCCCGTGGAATTGAAGTACCCGGATTTGGGGGTGTCACATAGTCGGTAGCCTTGCCCTTGCCCTTTTTTTTCCCAGAGACATCTCCTTGTTCTGCCTTAACTGAAAGGTTTTAAGTAAGCAAGAATGAGCACAAATTGCCCAGAAAGTATTCTATAATAAGGGTAAAGTGTGTTATAACACGAGTTCGAAATATCAAAGTAAAATCTCGATGATAATTCAAAGTTTCAAGAATAATATCATGAATAACGAGTATCAACAATTCTCAAATCAAAGCTTTGGAATATGAAATGATAGTTCAATATAGATCGACAGATATATATGAATTCAAAGGCAATCAACGTATCCAACTGGATAAAGAAATTTATACTGAGTAGTCACTAAGGACTATTGAACATCTACTAGAATCATTAATATTAAACTGATAACCCAAAAGGATTAAGTACGATAGATGATCAGTCTACAATACCTTATGTTATGCATAACACTAGTAATTTTCACGCGTGTGTTGGGGCTTCCAACAATATACACTCCCCTTACCATAAGGTTCAACTCAGTTTTAAAAGATTTCGCACCAGTCAATTGGTTTGGATAGTTTTCTAAACATGCATATAGTCTAGCCGAATCAAATGGCATAGACACTCCCACAATATTCAAAAATAATACCAAGTTCAACATGAATAACAGCTTTCATAAGACTCAAATGAAATAAGAGTTTAAGTATACTAACTTAATTTAAAACGAGTAAGTAAGAAACTTGCTTATGATATTCTCTAAATAAAGTAAACACAAGGATAGAATACTTGCACCGTAAAAGAGTGTAAGTTAGAGAAAACTTGCATCCAAAGAGATAATGTATAGAACATTGCCTTAAGCGTAGTCTACCCACGTAAATTAATCAACACTTTCGACTCATATTATAGTGTATTATATGTATAGGATGTTCATTAGCTAAGCACATTCGGTACACAAGTTTGATATGAAATTTAAGTATACACATATGATTTAGTTATATAATCCTATACGTATGTTACTATGTTCTTTAATATGCACATAACACCACATGATTCGTAATCGTTATCATTACTTTATGAAAGTTTATAAACACGTCATCAATTCGATATGGTTTCTAACATAACATGTTCATTGTTACTGCTCTGGACATATATTACAAAGTAGGGTAACAACATAAACATACACTAAGTTCAGATTACAATTAAACAAGTTCTAGAATTTCTGCATAAGGGCGCGGCAGCGCTTGGTTTACACTAAGGAGCGGCGCGACCGCGCGGCTCCTGGTGCAGACCAAGATAGGGCTGCTCCTGCAGAAACTCAATACGCATCGCACACATAATAGGATCATAATAAATACACATGTTAGGAACTGACAACCAAGTTCAATTCGTTATCCATTCTTTTCAAATCAAAGCTTTAAATGTTCAAGTAACAATATCTCTTTCGTTTAATTGCTATGCATATGCTATGAGGTCTCTATGTCTCAACTACATATGCTCACGTTAATTTAGTCATGAATTTCAAGTTATAAGGTTCCACCTTCTTTAACACTTGACTTATTTCACGTTCGACTAGTTTACCATGCATAAGGCTAGTTAGGCATACATTTTTACCATGTCTAGAGGCATATGAGACCCTATCAAGATAGTCAAAATTTTCAGAATACATGCAAGGTGTTTATCCACTGAACTAATTTTCAAACTATTAAGGTTTCTCTTAAAAATATCATTTTAACCCTCCAAGCATGCAAAGCTACTACGCATATCACATTTCATGCTTGTTCATACATGATCATACCACTTAAGCATGCTTACAATTTTTAGAACTTAAAGGACATATAGCTCATTAAGTTCTCATTTGAAACTCTACATTGCCATTAGAATGTTATAAAAATCATTTAAGCATGCAAGGTAAATTCTTATATCATGTCTTCATATACTCGTAACTAGACCACATAAGCATGCTCATACGTTTGAAACATAGTTCATTTACACATAACTAGTTTAGTCATTTACTAGAAATTTCCCTTTTTAAATCATGCTTGAATAATCTATACCATCTCTAATATATTGGTCACATGTTAAGACATATCAAAACGTATTACATTTGTACAAAAGGTCAGAACATGTATTACACAATGTTTATCAAAACTAGTTTTCAAATCTTTAAACTTTATTTGAAATACTCAAGCTAAAACAACTAATATGGCTTACTATATACATACCAACCTTATCGCACATGTCATGGTGATTTATATGCATATCCTAACTAACATAACATGCTCAGAATAATTTCAGTTCAGTAAGGTCAGTATTCATGGCAGGCCGCAGGCGCGGCCGCTCGTAATTTGTACTAGGGAGTGGCGCAGCTGCGCCACTCCGGTTCCAGACCAAGAAGTGTTTTGCTATTGTAGAGCTTCAGCCAATTCCTTCATTACTTCATGAAACAAGCTTGCTAACTATCACATTGCACTTACAATATAACTATATACTATCCTAGCATGTTAATCATCATTTCATATAACCAATTCCAACTAATCATGCTAATTTCTATGAATTGAACTTCAAGTGGGTTTAAAGATTATACCTCTTGGAGTCTTGAATTTTCTAAGCCTTGCTCCCTAATCTCAGAATTCTCTCTATGCAATATCCTCACTCTCTCTATAATACTTACAATTAGTCTAGCAAAATGAAATGAGAAGGGGAGAGTTCAATTTATAGAGAAATGAATAACCATACAATTGCTTTGCCCCATGAATCAAACCATAGAAGGAAAGGTGAATACATTGGACAAGGAAGGTTTGGTAGCATAGTGTTCCAACCACCACCTCAACCCATTCCCTTGGTTATCATCACCATCATTGCTAGCTAGATTTAGTAATTTAAGAGATGAAGGGGATAGGCTAGCCTTAGGCCAATGGCCTTTCATGTGAAAGAGGAAATGGACACTCTTTTAGGGATAAGCTAGTGTATCTCAGCATTTGGCAATCCCGCATACTAAGGTTATATGTATAAGCCCACTTAGGTTATATAACATACACTTGAGTTAAATAAGCATATATTTATTACTTAGGTTTAAAATTCATTTAGGGGTATTCATGGACCTAATGTGTCTCAACATTACATGGTAGCAAATTGAGGTACAAGTATACACATTGATATATAATCTATGTACATTTTAATAATATCAAATTATGAGTTAATTGAATAGTGACATACTATATTATCACAAACCACATTATTATAACTATGTAACTTGTTGAAATAATTGTTGCTATTAATTATTCACATACTTTAATATCCCATGTAGTAGACATTAATGTATTATACCTACCACATGGTCACATAGGCATTATTTATGTAACTCATATGATATAGTTTCCATATTATATGTTCTCACTAAAGCGTCACACTACACTTTATAATATAGTTTGGTTCCTTATTGTATAATGTACATACAACATTATTCTCATAAGTCCAACCATGTGACTCACTTCCTTTATTATATAGTTTCTATATTACATAGTTATGTCAAAATATCACATTATACTTCATATTATATAGTTGCAGTTACTATACAATATGCGATTATGTAACTTTACACTAAACAATTCATTAAATAAATATTAATCCCAATATTAATTAACTATTTATTCATTAATATGTTATTACTCATAATAACCATTAATTAATAATATATTATTAATTAATTATCCACTCATTAATTTTTTATTTTATTAATTTAAATCATCATAATTCTCTTCACTGTGGCACATAAAGCATTCATCGAGCTTATCGTAACTCCACATTCTTTCTCAATTATTATAAATTCAATTTAATATAATTGAGTTAACTCATCTTATAACACAAAATTATTTATATTCACATAAATATTCATTTCCATTCATTTAATAAGATTTAGAAATTCTCGGGTATTACATCAGATGTGTATGCATATTTACTTGTACACATAATTTTCATCGTGTGAGCTCATCTATATTCACAAGTGACTTACTACTAAAACTAAGTTTAGAACTTTGTCTGTGCCTAGGACCAAACTCAAAGCGTTAGCTTTAGGATATAGCATGAGAACCTGCTCTAATACCAATTGTCAGTTCCCAGAAGGCACACAATAGATCTAAAAGGGGGGTTGAATAGATCCTTTTTAATTTTAAAAGCTTTTTCCATTTCTTCAGTATTGTTAAGTAATTAGCATATGACAAACATAAGAATCAGTTCATGCACAGCGGAATAAGTTAAAGATCTCCTTCAAAGATATCTTGTTAAACTTAGTTCTAATGTGAGTGTAGGTGTAAGAGGTTATAGCAGTTATAGCAGTTATGGTGCATAATGTAAATAACACAGGGGATTTTAAGTGGTTCAGAGGCTCAAGCTCCTTGTCCACTCTTCTTCTTCAACAAGTAGGAATTCCACTAAGGAAAGGGTAACTCTTGAATCACTAAGATTCCATCAAGGCCAGCAGCCTTGGAACTCCAGTTCACTAAGATCTCTTCAAGCCCAGCAGACTTGGAACTGTAAACTAAGCCCGGCAAACTTAAAATCTCTTGTACCCTCCAGTACTCAGCAAGCCTAGCAGACTTGACTTTGATTTAGTCATGAAGACAAGGACCCCTCAGGCCCTGGTTGTTTGTTGGTTTGTTGTTGTTGGTGCTGAGCTGCTAAGATGACTTTAAGCTTGTTCATCTTCTGGTACTTAGCAACTTGGTGTGATCTTCTGGCATTCTGCATTGCGACTAGATCACCACTGATGGACTACTAAGATGTACATAACGCTTGACATCTTTGAGTACTTAGCAGTCTATGACTTCTCCTTGGTGCAGCTAATCTTTGTTGATGATACTTGACTTCATCTGATTTCAGTATAGCACACTGTCACCATTGAGGATCTGCTACGTCTTTGCACTTTAGGTAGACTCCATCTAGTACTTAACATCCCTTGAACACTGGTTGACATCTGTACAGATTCTGCTCTGCAACTACTTCTCTTCAGCTCAGGTTGTCCATAGTGAATCGTAGAGTGGCTTTGGAGATCTGCCTTCTATCTCTTCTCTTCTTGGCCTTCCCGACTCCCAACATAGATGCCATTCTGGTTGGCATTATCTTTCATGTTGAGTGAAGCCTTTAGCAGTTGAAGCTCTTTATCAAATCTGCTTCACTCCTACTATTGTAGTCTCACTACCACTGAGACATTTTTTGTTAAGCTCTATAGAACTCTTGTAGAGTCAAAAACTCTTCACCTTTGAAGCTTCAGTTGTTATATACTCCTCCATCAGGTTCCCGTTGGAATATAGCAGTTGGAAGCTATTTGAGTAGCTTCATAGATTCTGAGTTATTTGGTGCAGACTGCTGATTTGACGTGACATCACCTTTTTTACTTTCCCGACACAGCAGTCTGCTACTTCACCTACCACCTCTGAGATGTCACTTTCACAGGTCAGGCTGGTAGTCACCTTTACTACTCCTTTATGTTTCCTCGATCTGATCCAAAAGAGTTGACTTACTGCATCTATGCTCTCAAACAGCAACGTTCAATTATCAGTCTTCATATTGAAACATTGCTTAGATTTAATAATTAGACGACCGAACTCCACGATTCTAATGCAGACGTCCAGGTGCTTGATCGTAGTTTATCTGTGGATGTTGCACGTTAACTAGTTTTGACAACACTACAATTCTGAGAGTGTTCTTTGGATTGACAATGTAGAACCTCTCGCTCTTCAATCTTGCAGTGCTTTAACGATTCTGCTTGCCTTGACTCGCATCAGGAAAAGATAACTTGACTGACTGCTTAGGCCCTTCTGGTTTGCAAGACTCTTCTGATTAGTCATGCTCAGCTCTCTCAACATTCTGCTCTGTGATCTCCCTTTCACTCTTCATGGTGAGGCTGAGCATAGACAATCCTTTTCGGTTGTTCTCTATAGGTTGGCCAATTAACTCTGTATGTGCTACATCAGTTTTTGCTGCTCGTTTGGCAAACACCACGATCATAGTTAGCACTACGATCGTTGTCTTTTTTTGGTTTGACAGACTCTGCAATCGTTGTCTTCCTTTTGACAGTCACTTCATTCGTTGTCTTCTAAAGATCGCTTGTAGAAGACTTCTTCTGAATGGCTTCACTTGTCAATCAGTCTTGCTGATAGAGTTGGTGCTCTGATCTGCTGTTTGGTTTCAGGCCATTCAAAGAATGCTCTTTGATCTTCTTTCGGTAGACTGCTGTCTGAACCTTGACTTCTCTTTCCAGAGACTACGATCATTTGTATACTTCAGTAGTGCTCAGTTGATGAGAATCGTGGAGTGCTCTACGATTCTTCCTTGGCATTTGTGAGCACTTGACTTATCTGCCCGACTACGATTTCTGCCTCTGATATGATCTGCAGGATCCACGACTTCGAGTGAGGCCTACGATTCTTGACTGGGCTCGGCAGGCGCTACGATAGGCTGTCTCCATGATTCTGAACTTGACTTCCTTAATAGGCTACGGCTTCGAGAAAGTATACCTCGACACACCACGATTCTGCCGTGTCTCTCTTGACAGACTACGGCTTTCGAGAGTGACTATCTTTACAAACTACGGTTCTGCCTTGATAGACTCTGATTCTTCCTTGTCTCTCCTGGCAGACTACGAAGGCTGGTGCAATGCTCGACGATCAGACTGACCTATATGTTACAATTTATTAGATCAACCTAACAAGTTTGACCTTTCTATTCATAGTCCTTGTACATTGTAATCTTTTGAAGGACTTCACAAAGTTGTTCATTTAAGTAGGATCAACCTAACACATTTGATCTTTTCAGTCTAAGTCCTTGTACATATATCTATCATCTATTAAAGACTTTACAGCTTTCATCAATGCAGACATATTTGCATATTCATTCATTAAGTTCATAATCAAGTCTTATATAAATGGGAATAACATTCTCATGTATATTCCTAACAGAAAGTTTTTCAGCAGTGAGAACAATTCTCAAATTTCTTAACCAATCCGTGTAATTCGGTCCAGTCAACTTGTTAGCATCAAGTATGCTACACAGTGATAGTGAGTGTGACATTTTTTAAATTCTGCATGTGAAATAAAATAACATTTTAGCATACATTCATTTAATTAATTATCAAAATAAATTAGGTCTTATTTTAAATTGGTATCTCCCACTAATTTCATCAAACTATATTACCCTCATATTATATAGTTCACAAACCTAATTAAAGATTTGCTAGTGAGAATAAGGATCCTATTTCAAATGTATATAGCATTGTGTGTGCACAACAAACTATATATAAATAAATAGGTAGACAACTTTTGTGAATTACATCATTAAGTAACTCCTTGTATTTTGCCTCTTAGATCATAATGGTCAAGTGTGTGCACATCTGAACCAAAACGATATTAGTTAAGTCCGACCCAGCATTTTCATATAAGTGAAAAGAAAACTACAGCCCTTGTGTGTGCACAACAAAGCTGGTAATGTTCAATTCCTTATAATTATCATATGTAATAAAATAACATATTAAATATTTAATAATTGTCTTATGTGTGCACAACAAATTCATATTAAATATTCAATACTCTATTATTTTACCATGTTAGAAGGCAACGTTCAATATTTCAAATATCTTTGAACGTTACAACTTAATATAAATTCTTTGAAGGATTTGTTATTAATTATCTCACCTTATTTAGCGTGCATGCACACACACACAAACACACACACACACACACACACACACACACACACACACACATATATATATATATATATAAAATACTCGTTATATTAATTGACATACGAAGTATGTTGCATAATATTATATATATTGTGACGCCCCCAGAATAGGTCCAGCCAACCCAACCCATTCTGAGTCGCCAAATACATGGTACATAATTCAAATACAATCTTTTATATCAAAAGGTAGTGAGCAGGACGACCATACAAGCTGTGAGTGTCAATACAAACCGTATATAATACGAAAAATAAACACTCAAATTCAGTCTTCAATAGTTACAATTATTATCACACTATTATACAGAAATAGTGAGGACTACTACGGCATGCTCTAACTCTGCCCATCACTCTGTTTCCCGACTAGTCCCTGCAACATTCTCATTTCTTGAAGAGGACAATAGATGAAAAGGGTGAGCTCAACTAGCCCAGTAAAGAATATTATGACTAAGATAATAAAGAACAATTTATCGTTAGTCTTCAACAAAATTAGATAAAATATGATGGATAACAAGTTTTAGATCAACAACTGTATCGAAAATAACAATTTATCAGAAGAATTAAGTAAAAAATAATGCCTACTATATTTTATGATTTAAAAGTCCATCATCAATATTTTATCCCTGTTAATCAATATATATCTCAAATCAAATATTCATCTTTGCACTACGGGCCAAAGATATTCATTTGTATCACCAGTTGGTCATGTTTATCTCAACACCTGTCCATCTTTGCACTACGGGCCAAAGATATCAACAGGTAATCGTTCATCTTTGCACTACAGGCCAAATACATTCATCAAAAAATCATTCATCTTTGCACTACAGGCTAAAGATATTCAGTTATATCACCATTTAGGAATGAAGATGATGAAAAATAATATAAATAACGAATCTAGTGAGATAAAGGACAAAGATTAGAGATTCGTAATTTAATTTATCCAAGTTCAAGAATACTCTATAATAATCAACTGTGGAGCAAAATTTAAGAATGAAGATCAAAACTTGGATCCAATCAAAGATAGGAACCATAATAGACAACTTGGACAAAAAAAATTTAATTTTTTTGTGAATAGTACCGTATTCATGAATAGTGCCGTATACGTGAATAGTGCCGTATATGTGAATAGTAACCTCGACATAAAAAGGTAGAAATTTTCATTAAAAAAAATTATACTTCGTGAATAGTACTCGTGAATAGTACCGTATTCGTGAATAGTGATGTAT
The DNA here is from genome assembly GCA_020205555.1 of Panax stipuleanatus. NCBI lineage: Eukaryota > Viridiplantae > Streptophyta > Magnoliopsida > Apiales > Araliaceae > Panax > Panax stipuleanatus. The sequence goes on from JAINUT010001934.1 coordinate 168,235, forward strand.
ACGTGAATTGTAATCCCGACAGAAAAGGTAAAAATTTCATAATAAAATTCATACCAATATTTTGATAAAATAATATTGAAAATAATAACATCATTTACGAAAAAAATAACATCCCTTATCTCAAAGAATAGTACTTCTGATTGGAATATCAGATATAATGCTAAAGAAAACTTACACTGTATAGCAACATTCAAAGTATCTAAATACTCACAAAAATACGCTCGATATTATAGAGAGAGAAAACTTCTGATTCTGGTGTGATTTTCAATTCTAACCTAAGCACCCTATTTATAGAAAAATGCTTAGAACGCCAAAGCAGAAAATTTAATAAAATATTAATATTTTTTAAAAATTTCCTACGCACACCACATCACTTTCGCCAACACACACAAGTGGGTCCCACCCACATTAAAAACATTTTTTGTGAAAAAAATATTTATAACCCAGAAATCAATTATTCCGGAACTTCAATAATTCATAATAAATAGCCCTTTTATTAGAAAAATTCAAATCTTATGTCCATTCCATAGGAAATTTAATTCTCTACAACTTTTTAGAAGAAAGTTTTTCCAAATTTCAAACAAAAAATAACCAAAATCCACATACGGATGATTTTCCACACCTCCATTCCGACAAAATACTGATAAAACACCTCAGCATTAATTCCTTCATTTATATCCACAATAAATAAATATTTTCTTATCATATAAATCAATAATTAATTATTTATAAATAATATTATAGAACTACAATATTAACAACCAGGTTGTTCCCAGGAAAGAGGGGGCTTTTCGATAAGAATTTCTCCTTACTGGCGCACAATTAGGTGACCAAACCTCTCCTAGACAGAACTTCCTTAGACATTGCCAATAATGCTATCTAATAATATTATTCAAATAATATGAATTATTGATCTAATAATGGGAAATACTGTGCAGTAACAATTATTGAATTAACAATAATATAAAAATACTGTGCAATACCGTGTGCTACTGTGCAACAACACGTATTACATAACTTTAACCATCGGGTATTCCAACAGTGTTAACGGTAACCGTTACGTCGTTATTTATAGAAAACTCATTCTTATCGTTTTCTTCATCCGACAGTTTTCCGTTATGGAGCCCATAAATGGCTGCGCCGTCGTACGAATATTCTCCGACAGCAAGAATATTCCACAACCAAATGAATATTCCCCGACAACAATGAATATTTTATAACCACTTGCTTATTTTAAAATATTTGCGTATTTTACCCATAACTTACCACATTAATCAAATCAACCTCTTACTATTTTAAAATAATATATAGAGGAAATTTAATTTTATTCATAAAAGTCGGGGTCTTACAACCTCCCCTCCTTATGAAATTTCATCCTCGAAAATGACGTGCGTGCCTGGTTTTTTGAAAAGGTGAGGATACCTCGCTTTCCTTTCAAATTCCAACTCCCAGGTCATTTCCTCAATAGCATGGTTCCTCCACAAAACTTTGACTTGTGGTATAACCTTTGTGCGTAGGACATGTTCTTTCCTATCCAAGATCTTGACAGGTACCTCCTCATACGTTAAATCTTCGGCTATCTCGTCTGGTTCTATCTCAATAATGTGGTTCGGGTTTTTCACATATTTACGTAGCACGGATATGTGAAACACGTTATGAACATGAGACATGCTTGGAGGTAAAACGAGTCTATAGGCCACATTTCCTACTCGGTCAAGAATCTCAAATGGACCAATAAATTATGGGTTGAGCTTTCCTCTCTTCCCGAATCTTGTAACTCCATTCCATAGAGCAACACGTAATAACACATGATCCCCAACATTAAATTCCACGTCCTTTCGATGAAGATCCACATAACTCTTTTATCGATCTTGTGCCGTTTGTATATATTGTCGGATCATTTGAATCTTTTTCGTTGTCATACGTACCAACTCTGGTCCCAACAATGTTGCTTCACCCACCTCATCCCAACATACTAGAGAATGATATTTTCTCCCATACAATGCCTCGAATGGAGCCACGCCTATACTTGCTTGATAACTGTTGTTGTCGGAGAATTCCACCAATGGTAGGTACTTATCCCAACTCCCTTTGAAGTTTAGAACACATAGTCTCAACAAATTTTCAAGAGTTTGAATAGTACTTTTCGATTGCCCGTCCGTTTGAGGATGATATGCCGAACTGAATTATAAATCCGTGCCCATAGCTTTCTGCAAGCTAACCCAAAATTGTTAAGTGAATCTTGGGTCACGATCAGAAACTATGGATACTGGCATGCCATGCAATCTCACAACTTCATTTATGTACATACGAGAAAGACGTTCAAGGGAATAAGTCTCCCGTATCGGTAAGAAGTGAGCAGACTTGGTTAATCTATCAACAATAACCCAAATCGCATCTATGCCTTGAGAAACCTTGGGAAGACCCGTAACGAAATCCATGGTAATGTGTTCCCACTTCCACTTTGAAATCTCAAGTGGTTGCAATGGACCCTTTGGCACTTGATGTTCCGCCGTTACACTTTGACAAGTTAAACACCTCTAGATAAACTCTGCGATCTCTCTCTTCATATTGTTCCACCAAAGTGTATATCGAAGATCACGATACATTTTGGTACTCCCAGGATGGATTGCAAACGGTGTGTTATTTGCCTCCATCATGATTCTATGCTTTAAATCAAAATCGTTAGGAACACAAAGTCTGGAGTTGACTTGGAGTATTCCTTCTTCATCGATTCTTGCTTCTGGAACCGCACCTTCTTACACCTTCTTCTTCATCTTCATCAGCTCCGGATCCGTAGCTTGAGCAACTTTAACTTTCTCAATCAAAGCTGGTTCTACGCATATACTTGACATCATCACGTGGGTCCCTGGAGTCTTGAACTCTATCTCCATCTTTTGTAAGTCACACAGAATATGCCTTTGTGTTGACAGCATCACACTCATTCCCGCATATGATCTTCTACTTAACACGTCAGCTACCAAGTTCATTTTACCAAGATGGTATTGGATGGTATGGTCATAATCTTTCAACAGCTCAAGCCAACGTCATTGTCGCATGTTGAGTTCGTTCTGGGTGAAGAAATATTTGAGGCTTTTGGAGTATATTAGGATGTCATCAATAATGACAACCACAAAATGATCCAAATATTTCTCAAATATTCGGTTCATTATGTCCATGAACGCAGCATGGACATTGTTCAATTCGAAAGATATAACTAGCAATTCGTAATGCCCGTATCGAGTTTTAAAGGCAGTCTTTGGAATGTCATCAGTTTTAATCTTTAACTGATGATATCCAGAACGAAGATCAATTTTTGAAAAGAATTACGCATCTTGTAACTGGTCAAACAGGTCATCAAAAGTGAGGTAACAGATACCTATTTTTGATGGTGACATGGTTCAACTCCCGATAGTCAATACATAGTCGCATACTACCATCTTTCTTCTTTACGAATAAAACAGGAGCACCCCAAGGAGACGTATAAAACCTATGTCTAACAACTCCTGTAGTTAGACCTTTAACTCCTGAAGTTCAATAAGATCCATTTGATATGGACTTTTAGAAATGGGTTTTGCACCGGGTTCAAGGTCAATAAAGAATTCAACTTCACGTTCTGGGGGTAGATTGGGGAGTTCTTAGGGAAATACATCAGGAAACTCATTAACAACAGAAATATTATTCAAATCTGACGTATTCTAGTTTAGATTAGTGACATGGGCTAAGAAAGCTTGACATCCATTTTTCAATAAACGAATAGCTTTATGACTTGAAATGACATTGATTGATTTTAGTGGTTTGGTGGTTTGAATTTGCACAACAGGTTGGTTAGGAATATAAAAACTAACAACCTTATAAAAATAATCAATTTTGGCATGATAAGTGGTTAACCAGTCAATTCCTAAAATCACATCAAATGCAAGTATTTTCAAGGATATAAGATCAACAGGTAGGGTGAGGGTGCCAATCTGAATCAAGCAAGATTTGTAAACTGTAGATGTAACAAAAGTTTCACCCAACGGAGTTTCAACAGATAAGTCAAAGTCTAATTTCTCAGGTGTCAAATTTAAACGTTGAGCACAAGCAAGTGAAATAAAAGAATGGGTAGCACCGGTATCTAACAAAGTGTAAACTTCGCAAGAGTTTATGATTAGCTTACCCGTGATCACCTCGTTCGTGTTCCTCGAGTTTTGGGCAGTCACGACAAATGCTCTTTTAGGAACCACCGACTTTGACTTGTCCGGAACGACCTTCGGAATCACCACCCCAGCTGGACATGGTTTCACTACGAGACACTCTCGAGCTATATGACCTTCTGTTCCACAGTTATAGCACACGTTGAATTGTTGTGGGCTGTTTAGGCTAACGTGTCCCTCTTTTCTGCATTTATAACATATGACCGGTGGTCGTTCTCCTCCCCTAGAAACAGTTGATGTTGGTGCTGACGTCTTCACGTTGTCGTTGTTGTACCTTCTCTTTTTAAAATCTCCCCCGACTCGCTTCTTCTACTATCATGGCTACGATTACCACCAGAGTGGTTACCGCTTCTGTCATGATACTTTTCTCCCCGCTGGTTGTCATTGCTCCGATGACTGCTGCCACCAGTACGACCTTGGTTGTGGTCCCTCGGTTAAACAGACTCATTATCTAGCTCTAATAATTGAGCCCTGTTCACAACATCTGAATATAGAGAAAATTTGTGAGAAATGAGATATTAACGTATTTTGGGTTTCAAACCTCTTAAAAACATCCGCGTCATATGTTCCTCATTCTCTACTGAATGAGGTGCAAACCTGGACAACTCCGCGAACTTAGCCTCGTACTGGGACATAGTCATGTTGTTTTGTTCTAGTCTGATAAACTCTACCTCCTTCATATGACGAATACTTTCAGGAAAGTACTTGTCATTGAACAGTTTCTGGAATGCTTCCCAAGACATCTTGAGTACGGCAGTCTGGGTACGCTTCATAGATTCCCACTAGTAATCTACCTCTCCACGGAACATAAAGGAGGCGAATGGAACCTTCTGTTCCTCCGTGCATCCCAAGACATCAAATATCTTGGTAATTTGCTTAACCCACATCTCTGCCTTTATCGGATCGGGCTTTCCCAAAAACTCTGGTGGTCCCAACTCTTTGAACTACTTGGTAGTGACAATCCGCATGTTGTTATTATTTTCACCTGTATTTTGCACACGAGTCTCCCTCGTCTGGTTTTGCATGAACTGCAAAAAGATTCTAAGCATCCCATCATTCATCGTCTGATCAGTAGTGTTGTTTACGGGAGGAATATTGCCTTCCTATTGCAATTTCTCCTGGTTGGTGATCAAAGGTGTCTCAACGGTCTCATTCACTCCATTGTTAACATTTTCAACTGTTATTCTCAAATACTGCCATAAACAAGGGTTAATTAAACAAATTAACATATCACATATTAACTCTATATGCTCCGATCGACCAATTAAATACCAAATAAGCTTAGCTAGGACACACTAGTGAAGGATTTCCTCGTCTCTCCCCTCCTAGTTTTATTCCACGATCTCCGCCAGAGACCATATAACTTGGCTCTGATACCAACTATGACGCCCCCAGAATATGTCCAGTCAACCCAACCCATTTTGAGTTACCAAATACATGGTACGTAATTTAAATACAATCTTTTATACCAAAAGGTCATGAGCAGGACGACCATACAAGCTGTGAGTGTCAATACAAATCGTATATAATACGAAATATAAATACTCAAATTCAGTCCTCAATAGTTACAATTATTATCACATTATTATAAAGAAATAGTGAGGACTACTACTGCATGCTCTAACTCTTCCCATCACTCTGTTCCCCGACTAGTCCCTGCAATATTCTCATTTCCTGAAGAGGACAATAGATGAAAAGGGTGAGTTCAACTAGCCCAGTAAAGAATATTATGACTAAGATAATAAAGAACAATTTATCGTTAGTCTTCAACAAAATCAGATAAAATATGATGGACAACAAGTTTTAGATCAATAACTGCAGTGGAAATAACAATTTATCAGAAGAATTAAGTAGAAAATGATGTCTACTATATTCTATGATTTAAAAGTCCATCATCAATATTTTATCCCTGTCAATCAATATATATCTCAAATCAAATATTCATCTTTGCACTACGGGCCAAAGATATTCATTTGTATCACCAGTTGGTCATGTTCATCTCAACAGCTGTCCATCTTTGCACTACGGGCCAAAAATATTCATCAGGTAATTGTTCATCTTTGCACTACAGACCAAATATATTCATCAAGAAATCATTCATTTTTGCACTACAAGCCAAAGATATTCAGTTGTATCACCATTTAGGACTGAAGATGATGGAAAATAATATAAATAACGAATCTAGTGAGATAAAGGACAAAGATTAGATATTCGTAATTTAGTTTATCCAAGTTCAAGAATACTCCATAATAATCAACTGTGGAGCAAAATTCAAGAATGAATATCAAAACATGGATCCAATCAAAGATAGTAACCATAAAAGACAACTTGGATAAAGAAAAGAAAATCTAATTCTTCTGTGAATAGTACCGTATTCATGAATACTGCCGTATACGTGAATAGTGTCGAATACGTGAATAGTATCGAATACGTGAATAGTAACCCCGACATAAAAAAGTAAAAATTTTGTAAAAAAAAATCATACTTCGTGAATAGTACTCGTGAATAGTACCGTATTCGTGAATAGTGCCGTATACGTGAATAGTAACCCTGACGGAAAAGGTAAAATTTTATAATAAAATTCATACCAATATTTTGATAAAATGATATTGAAAGTAATAACATCATTTACGAAAAAAATAACATCTCTTATCTCAAAAGAATAGTACTTCTAATTGTAATATCGGATATAATGCTGAAGAAAATTTATACTATATAGCAACACTCAAAGTATCAAAATACTCACAAAATATGCTCAATATTATAGAGAGAGAAAACTTCTGATTCTGGTGTGATTTTCAATTCTAACCTAAGCACCCTATTTATAGAAAAATGCTTAAAACGCCAAAGTAGAAATTTTAATAAAATATTAATATGTTTTTAAAAATTCCCTACGCACACCTCATCACTTTCATCAACACACACACACATGGGTCCCACCCACATTAAAAATGTTTTTTGTGAAAAAAATATTTATAACCCCAAAAATCAATTATTCCGGAACTTCAATAATTCATAATAAATAGCCCTTTATCAGAAAAATTTGAATCTTATGTTCATTCCATAGGAAAGTTAATTCTCTACAACTTTGTAGAAGAAAGTTTTTCCAAATTCCAAACGAAAAATGACCAAAATCCACATACGGATGATTTTCCACACCTCCATTCCGACAAAATACTAATAAAACACCTCAGCATTAATTCCTTCGTTTATATCCACAATGAATAAATATTTTCTTATCATATAAATCAATAATTAATTATTCATAAATAATATTGTAGAACTACAATATTGACAACCAAGTTGTTCCCAGGAAAGAGGGGGCTTTCCGATAAGGATTTCTCCTTACTGGCGCGCAATTAAGTGACCAAACCTCTCCTAGACAGAACTTCCTTAGACATTGCCAATAATGCTATCTAATAATATTATTCAAATAATATGAATTATTGATCTGATAATGAAAAATACTGTGTAGTAACAATTATTGAATTAACAATAATATAAAATATTGTGCAATACCGTGTGCTACTGTGCAAGAACGCATATTATATAACTTTAACCATCGGGTATTCCAACAGTGTTAACGGTAACCGTTACGCCGTTATTTATAGAAAACTCATTCTTGTCATTTTCTTCATCTGGCAGTTTTTCGTTATGGGGCCCACAAATGGTCGCGCCGTCGTGCGAATATTCTCTGACAGCAAGAATATTCCACGACCAAACGAATATTCCCCGACAACAATGAATATTTTATAATCACTTGCTTATTTTAAAATATTTGTGCATTTTACCCATAACTTACTACATTAATCAAATCAACCCCTTACTATTTCAAAATAATATATAAAGGAAATTCAATTTTATTCATAAAAGTTGGGGTCTTACATATATAGTATAAGCATGCATATATAATACTATATTCTACCAGGATTGATTATGGACTTTATTCTAGTTTGGTTCACTTGAGCCACCAAGTGAACCAAAAAGTCAAACCTAGGGATGCAAAAATAAAATTTAAATATAACTATTACATTTAAATCCCGGGCTCCATTACAAACGTGTCTTCATGCGCTCCTTGCTCATTGGTCTCCAATTCTTCAAGTAATCCTAACTAATCCTATTACAAATACTATTTACAATAAATAGAAACCTTGATCAGTAGTCAAGGGGAAGTACATAGGAGAAAGATAGAAATTACATCAAGAAAAATTAGAGAAGACGAGGTATGCAAACCCCGTTTAATAAAACCCGTACATTCAAGAATCCAACTAAAATAAAATTCAATCACATTGGTCAATAGTCCATAACAACCCCATTTATTATCATACATATCACTATATGCATCAATAAAGTACATTCATCTCATGAATTCTAAATCCATTCCATATATACATCGATATCATTTAATTGGAAATTTAAGTTGTATTTTAATAAAATATACTTCTTTATTTCATTTTGTAAAACTTCACAAAAAATAAAAATTAAGGTTTTTGCTGGTCCGGCGATCCCCGCGTCGTACCTGCAGAAACCAGCGCTCCCTGCGCCGTGGTGAATTTCTGGACTTTTTGTTTCTCTTGCAAAACGCGATTTTTAATCTTTCATCCAAAAAAAAAAGATTTCATACAACAAATTATGCCCAATAAATTGTTCTAAACACTTATCCATACATATATGGAATCAATAACAATTAATAATCAGCATAAAGGTTTGGCTCTAATACCACTGTTAGGTTTGTAATATCTATGAACATGCAACAATTACATACACAGCGCAAGCGAGATAAATCAGAGTTTTAAAATTTTTACAAACTATAAGCTCGGATCATCCTTTATGCGCAATTATTAATTAAATGAAAAGATGAAGAATAAGATTCATACCCTTGAAGATACGAGCTTCCTCATGTACGAGTTCAACTCCAAATCCTTTCCTTGTTCAACTTGAATCTACCAAGTGTGATTCCTTCCTTTGATCAACGTCAGCCACCCAAGTGTTTGGCCTCTAGAGGTAATCCATCAAGGATGAAAAAATATTAAGAAGATGAGTGTTTTGGCTAAACCCTAGTTTTCTTCTTTTTAGAAAAAGTGTGATCTCCCAACACTTGGAATGTAGTGTGTGTCTAACCTTGTTCCATAATAAGACTTTCTTATTTATAGATGTAGGCAACCCTCCTAAACTATTTAGGATTAGGGTTTTATATTAAATAATTAAACCTTTTTAATTAATTAAGCTTTCCAATCCTATTGGGAATAATTAAACTCTTTTAATTAATTAGCCTACTAATCTTATTAAGAATATATATATATATATATATATATATATATGAGAGTATCTTATTAATTAATTCTCAAACTTCTTTAGGAATTAATTAATAATAATAATAGTAATAATAATAATTAGACTCATCTTATTAATTTATATTTAATATTTCTAAAATATTAAATAATAAATATTAAGCTATTTAATTTATTTTATCACCAAAAATCAAATTAAATATACTTAACTTATTATTACGATTATGTCATTTTCTTTTTTAATAAATATTCTTCCTTTTATGGTGTGACCCTTTAGGTTCTCCATATTAAATCGGTTGTGAATAAATCAATTAGAATAATTCTAATCTTATTTAAATAAATAAATTAAACTAATAATTCATTTAAATAAATAACATTTATTCTACAATAAAGGTAAGCCCTCTTATCGCTTAACGACTTTCTAGATAATATAGATTTCAACATTAATCATAAAAGAACCTTTGAGTAAATAGTTACCATACAATTCATTTTTTCCACCATAATGTCCCAATTAAATATAAGACATAGAATTACTATCAAGTCTTATTTTATTTAATTATATGTATTTTGATTCTAAATGCACAAACTCCAACAATGCAAATTAAAAACTACTTTCTAATTTCATTATGTCTTGGCCAAGGACTACCGAGTTGTCATTTATCGAATCACATAGAACATTATCTTCTTTTACTAGAAGTGCTAGATTTTTTATTGATCATTCATTATCTCCATGTATAATTAATTATACCCAAGCATACCATTTGATATACCCTTAGGGTCTTAAGAGACATGCCAAAGTATAACTTATCATACACAAGATACTAAGATGATCTCTGTCGACGTTGGAAAATTTAAGAACCTCGTGGGTCGGTTCGTAGCCCGAGTTTCCTCAAATCGATCTCCCTAAGTTCTCTCTACCCTTATTCTTTTTATTTAGGAAAAAGGTTTTGAAGGGTTTTTTAGGAAAAAGGCCAACATGTATTTATGTCAACGATTTGAATGTTTAACAGAGTCGTCAGTTGGTAGATTTGAAAATGATTGTACCAACTCAACCGAGTTTAATTTGAAAAGAGGCCCAATTGCTGGACACTATCGAAACTTGATCTTTAAAATCAGAGTTTTGAGTTCAGGGGCTTAGTTAAGTGTGGGGAAGGTGTTAGGCACCCCACGACTCCCATGTAAACACGGTACCGCATCTTTTCAATATTTCCCTTAAAACTATGAATGCGTGAGTGAATGCTATTTGAAAATTGGGCCTATTAATTTAATTGATTTAAAAGTAATGCTTCGCTTCGTTGAACCTATATACGAAGGGTTTGATTTGACTTTGAAAATCAGTCTTTGATTTGATTTGCAAAAGCATTTTGATTAGATTTGCAAAATCTTTAAAATTAAATTGATAGTGATGTTTTGAAAGCTGTTTATCAAACCCCTACGCTGACATAGGAATTGAAGCCTTTTGATACTTCCAAATTTTATCTTTTATAGCCTTAAGGCTGCATGCAAATGCTGATTTGCCTGGCTGCGAAGCATCCTCGACCACAGAAATATACTAGTGTTGGTCTCCTCATAGGTATGAAAACCATCGGAGGGACGTTGACACGAAAATTGACATTTTTTCATTATATTGAGACCTTAAATCCGGATAACCGTTTTAAGGTCCGTGTATGTACATTTTACAGAAAAACTGGCAGGGTACATCTGTAAACTGGAGTTTGTCCATCGTGGGAATCAGGTCCCGATCGATTTGATCGTGAATCCCATGATTCCTAGGCTCACATATGAGTAGCCAATAAACCTGAACAGTTTAAATTTGCACAGAAATGGAGATATATGCATCATCATGTCGCAATGGAACCAAGGATTCATCAATAAATTATGGCTGCGAATGGCCAAAGCGTCTCGTTCCCACTAGATAGCGATCTAAGGGACACGAGTTTACTTTCAAAGCTGAAACTATAAAAATAACTAGATTTAAAGAAATCTCAGCCCTTATAGTTTCCAGGTTCTATCGTGACCTGTTTGAATCGTTAAAAGCTAGAATTGGCGAGATTTGGATAAATCTAGTCCGCCTGCAGATATGTCAGTGCAGATTCATATACAAATGAATATTAAATGCAACAGTTGAATAAATTGAGTAAAGCAATATATATAATTATATATATACAAAAGCTGTAAAAGGGTGATGGGTTTTCACTCGCAAGCCCGGACTCGAATTGAAATATATATATATACATATATATAAACTGTAAATAGCCACGAAATAATTCAGGCTGTGATAAAAATATATATATATATATATATATATATATTGACAGAAATATAGTCAACCAGGACTGATATGAGTACCAGTGATGGTGAAATTTGCTTATATATGCGTAAATATATATAAAAGTGGTAAACTACCACAGATTTGACATCCGGGCTTGACAGAATTGAAATGTTAGTACATTTGCAGTTAAATATATACAAAAAAAGGGCCAAACTCGGACTGGGAAGACAACCCAGTCCGGCGGAGTTGCCAAAAATGTGTGTGCTAGTGCATTGAAGCTACTGAAGCTGACGGATCGTCAATCCGAGTTGTAGAAATGCAAAAAAACTGCGTTTATGTACAGGAATGTAACAAATTTTGACGAAAACGGCCACAAAACTAAGCTCCGGGCATATTTAGAAGATGAAACTTCATGTGTAAGTGAAAAACAGTGCAAAGTAGTAGTATTGACTTTCTGATCGTAAAAATACTTACAATGGACTGCGATACGGGCTTTTGCCAAATCATAGGCTTTAAACGTCCAAAGCTACCGGTGGTTTTTTGATATGTGGTAGTATATGGGTTTGTCTACATGTTGGAGTAAAAATATTTGGGTTTGGAAGAGATGTAAAAGTCAGAAAATCAGACGGGCAGAGCTTCACAGCGTTTCTGAATTATGAAAATAAAGGGGGGTGCATGTTTGTTTATAGGCTAGAGAGCCTTAGCTTCACCTGCGGCTGTTTTAGGTAGAGGTGCGGCTCCCCAAATGGGGCTCGAGGTGTCGGGTTCTATCATCTCGAAGTACGTGCACTTCAGTCAACGCGCAGTTGAAGTCGAAACTTTAAAACTTTTGATCGGAGCGTCCGTTTGAGGCGTGCGATACCTTTTCGGAAAGCCCTCCCTGAGAGTGTCGCAATAACATGGGATAAAACATTTTCTAGGTCTGAGAAGATGGGTTCATAACCAGGTCATCGATTCACCGCAGTATATCCGTTGAGCTGTCTTGCGCTGTTGGCACTCGGGATCGTTGTTGTGGTTCATTCTGACTTCGATGGCATCAATTCAGCTTGAGTTTTACCGAATTGGTTGAGCGTTGAATAAAATGACCGTTTTGCCCCTTTTGGGGTTGCCTGTGGTGTTGGCACGGTCTTTGATGGATCTGGCTTCCAGGGTTGTCTCTGGGGCTAAATTGTACTTCCCGGGCTGAGATCGGGGATGACTTGACATATCTTGGGTTGATGTCCAGGTTGACATGTACCTCCTATGTTGAGACCGGGGCTGACCACACGGCCCGATGTGAAGATCGGGGTTGATTGGTATCTCCCATGTTGCTAACGGGACTGATTTTAAGGCCTGATATTAAGATCGGGGTTTGAACTGATGGCTTGATTAGAGATCGGAGCTGGATAGACGGTCCGATTGACTATCGAAGCTGGATAGATGGTTCGATTGACTATCAAAATTGGATAGTCGATCCGATTAGAGATCGGAGCTGGATAGACGGTCTGATTGACTATCGGAGCTAGATTAACGGTCTGATTGACTATCGAAGCTGGATGGATGGTCTGATTGACTAAAGAAGCTGGATTAACGGTCTGATTGACTATCGGAGCTGGATTGAGTACCGACATTGATGATCAGATTTGGCTAAATTACATATATTGGGGATCAGATTTGGCTGGAGTACAGATATTGGGGATTAGATTTAGATTACCGATATTGGGGATCGTATTTAGGTTTTAGGACCGGCATTGGCGGCCGATTTTGAGTTAAAGGACCGGCATTGGCGGCCGGATTTAAATTGATTGACGGTTTTGCCCTCCTACAGTGTTAGTATTGGAGCAAGGAAAATTTTGAGTGTCTACAGATGCCCCTCTTTATCATGTCCATGCAATGTAATGGAATGGATAGGATAAAGATTAGTAAACACTGGAAATAAAAAGTGCCAGAGCTGCTTCGAAGGCTGGGCGTCTTTGAGTGGAATGGGGCTTCTGTTAGCTGCCTACGTTATCACTCTGCTGGGGATAACGTTGTCATATACAGCCATTGATGTTGTTGGGAAGTTACCGCGAACTAATTTTGTAATTTCCTATTGGGGATGACATCATTCACGATAACTTATTTGATTCTGATGGGGATGAGGTTATCGAAGATGAGATATCACAGATTGTCCAAGTCTGGATCTGCTGGGGATGACGTTCTCCGCGATAGATTTGTAGATTCTGATTGAGGTTGATATTATTGATACTACCTCAATGATCCCTTTGAGGATGTGTATAACAGATTCCATCATTTGTGATGGATTATTATAATTGCTTCCGTCACCAGATCCTTTTTGTTGCTTGGCTGGGGTTGAGCCGACAGTTGAAACGTCATTGGGGTTGAGCCAATGGTTGGACTGTATTTCGATATGTACCCAAACTTCGCTGGGGCTGAGCCAACGGCTGAAAACTGCATCGGTCAGTACCTGAACTTCGCTGGGGCTGAGCTAACGGCTGAAACTGCTTCGGTCAGTACCCGAACTTCGCTGGGGCTGAGCCAATGGCTAAAACTGCTTCGATCAGTACCCGAACTTCGTTGGGGCAGAGCCAACGGCTGAAATTACTTTGGTCAGTACCCGAACTTCACTGGGGCTGAGCCAACGGCTGAAACGGATTCGGTCATTACCCGAACTTCAAAAAATGATAATTTTCGGCAATTTTGTGCAATTCTTGCGCATTTTTTTTGCAGTTTGATTTGTTAATCACCGGACATTGTTCCGGGATGAATACCGAGGGTCTTCGTGGAATTTCCCTCTCCGTCAGGATTACGCTGCTTAAATGCAAGATTTCTGGCCAAACCGCTCAATTGCGTAGCGATTTCTCTTTAAATTTGACTTGGCAGCCCGTTTAAACTCCATTTTGACTCGAACTGACCCGGGCCCGGGAGAAGTGGGACCCACCTGAGCTGACGCAGGTGGAGGTGCGGCAGCCACAGGTGGAGGTGCGGCTACCTGATTTATTTAATGTTTTTGAAAGGATTTCGATCTTCTTTTTCATATCTACGGAGATTGGACAGCTATTTTCTAAATTCGTCAATTCCTACGCGTTCAGCGCAGCACAGGTAACGTTTTACATGCTTTTTTCATAGTTTTTGACAGTTAAAAGCATGCGAACCGCCTAGGGTGCTTTCAAACACAATGTATAAAAAATGTAAGCCTATATGACCTGTAAAAAATTTTCTGACTACATATGTATGCATATCTTACTGTAATGCATGTTTGGATGTAAGAAAATTCAGGTTCTGAGACAGTCAATTTTTACACTTTTTGATCAGTTTAATCATCCTTTTTTAGACCTAGTGAGCCTGGATTTTCAACTAAAAATGTTCATGGTAATTTGGCTACCATGTGAAGTTGATTTTTGATTTTTTTTTTCATAAATATGAACTGTTTCTATTTTTAGATAGGTGTGCTACTAAATGGCCACCTAGGCATGCCTGTGTGCATGTGGACAGTCCATTTTATAAAGGAGACTCTGGCGAAATTTTTCCAAAATCTTAGGCTTTAAAAAACATGCATTTTTAACTCTGTGGGGAAATTTTTTACTGACCCATGCATGTTTTGAGTTGCTAGGTTTTGAAAACATGCAATTTTGACTTTATTGGGTATTTTTGACTGACCCATGCATGTCTTACTACCTAGAGATATATGCTGGACTGATTAAAAATGATAAGTCATAGGTTTTAGGCTTATCGCACCCTTTCTGAGGTGATTTGGAGACTTGTTGCCGTAGATGGATCTTGACAGACCCGACAGTTACAGTAGGGTCTCCTCCGGTATTAGACGTAGGAGGGCTTCTGATGTGCCACAGCCATGTTCGGCTCGGACGCCTCGTAGACTGTTAGAGGGCAGGATTTGTCCCGCACAAGACGAGCAGCCATTGCATATTGATGATGAGGAGGCTCCGTTTACCATTCCTGCTCCCACTCAGGCTCCACGTACGGAGGTCCCAGACATTGTTGTGCCTACTCAGGAGCTACTGGCGATTTGATTCGCCATCCTTCGAGATATCTTCACGCCAACGAGGTGACTTGAAGCCTTTTTTCTCTCTGGATTCTTTTCTTCCTTTTTGCCATTCTTGGGGCACATATTTTTGACTTGGGTTGGTTTTTGATGCAGGTTCCCAGCTTTACGCAGCCTCGAGGGAACTTGTTTAGCGTGCACTCCCTGTATCACACTTTGCATGAGGATTACAGGGAGATTATAGATGGTTGGGGATTTCAGGCCTTTTTCTCGATCCTTCCCCGCCATTGCCCCTGGGGGTATATGAGGGCTTAGTCTGAGCGCTGGTTCTACCAGACTCAGTCCCTTCATTTGTTGGATTGCGAGGTGATGATGACTCCTATGGACTATAGATTTATCACCGGTATTGAGTTTGAGGGCGAGTTAGTGCCTGTCATGACTGGCATTTCGCCCACTATCGTTCGGTCCCTGCTGGGAGTCCCGACGACGACATTCAAGAGTCGGGCAGTCCGATCTGGTCCCTTGAGTATAGATGCCCAGGATGGGACTTTGCAGTTTCCTTCGCCTGATGACCAGAGGGCTAGAGATCGCATTTTGAGGCCATTGTTTTTGTCAATCATCAGGGGTTATTTTGTGGCGGACAACTCGTCTACTGTGTCCTTCACTTTGATCAGCTCCACTCGATATATAGAGCACCTCGGTGACTATAATCGAGGCTCCTATACCTTTTCCTATTTTCTTCGTGGCATGCGCATGCTTTCGGAGGGTACGACGGAGGCTTGGTTAGGATTTTACCCATTCCTGCTGGTGAGTACATCTTTCTGTACCTTTTTGATTTCAACATTTTTATCAGTCTTGATCACTAAGGACTTTTGATATTTGCATGATCAGCTTTGGGCATTTGAGAGGCTTCCTCGCTTACGGCCTGCTACTGCTTTAGGTCTGGAGACCTATCCTCGAGGACGGAGATGGAATCACTCCACTTTGACGGAGGTCCCTGTTGCTGAGGGATTCACTCATGCCCATCTTCAGTTGGAGCTTTTGATGGTGGGTTTGATCACCTGGGCTCCGTACACATTCGAGCACTTGACCGTCAGATTCAAGGGAGGTATCCTTACTGGCCAGCAGTTTGACTTATCGACCCGCAGGGTACCGCTGTTGACGGAGGGAGGCTGGGAGCTCTATCTTGGAGAGCGTGCTATTAGGAGCATCACGGGGGAGATCCGCATTCCCATTATTCCTCCAGCTTGACATCATTGGCCATTGACTGTGCCTTTGACAGACATCCCTTTGGAGGGCATTGATGGCTTCACCCTATCAGACGGTTCGTACATCCAGGAGGCATTTGGCAGATGGTGGAGCTCTCGTACTATTGGAGCTCAGACCTGTGCTACCTATTTTATGGCAGACATGGTGCCAGGATCGATGATGATGATGGATTGGATAGCTTTCCTTAGGGAGCCGACTCATGCAGACCAGATAGCAGATCTGACCAGGGAGTTGGAGCAGGCTCGTTTCTTTATCAGGCTCCTTGGCTGAGATCCATCAGAGGCATCTTCTTTTGACCTATCCAACTCAGGAGCAGGTCCCTCTTTAAGTCCATTTAGTAGCAGTTATACATGGGTAGATCCTCCCTTATACCGCCCAGATATGCCTGATCCTAGCAGCTTTGTGCAGATAGAGGAGATGGAGCAGGTTGATCGATTCGTCACTGATGTCTACGACTTCTTTTGATAGCTATTGGAGCTATACTTTCTGGTCAGCCACTGTTTTGGCTATTCGGCATTTATGCCATTATTTTGATAGACCACTGTAGTAGTTGGGTGGTGGTGCCCCATTTTTCCTGTATTCTTCCGTTCACTTTGTATCAAGATATAGGGATGTTGTATGCAGTAGATAGCTTTTTGTAGATATTCCTGCCATATATTATCTTCTGCATCATGTTTATATTACTGTCACCATGTATGTATTATGTCATGTGTATGCATTCAGACAGCTGTGTTTTAACTTGACCTCTGGACGGTCTTGTGGTACGGTGCTACAGATGACGTCGTCTGCAGTCAACCGTATTGAGCATTTACCACCATCTACGGTGGTAGCATCATTGAGGTCCTGGTATGATAGTTTACCCTTTCCTGCTAAGGGGACTGTGGACCAGATGTTGGGGCATTCATTGGTCCTTGTGAATTTTTGGGTTTCAATTAAATTTGTTGAGGGCCTTCTACCCTGCTGGATTACAGACAGGCAGGTGTTTCTCTTTGGACAACGTGAGCTGACGCCGACTCTGGAGGAGTACCAAAGATTTATTGGCTTGGATTTAGAGTTACCGTGTGCTCGGACGGCGATTAGTGATATGAGGAGGCCGTTTATCAGGCTGTCCGGTCTCCGTCAGAGTGTAGTTATGGATGAGATCATTTCGGGGCACATGATCTCTATGGACTTCTTGATTGAGCGCTTTGGTGAGATTGACAGCTATGGTCACCATGTCGAAGATTTCATTTGTTCAGCAGAGGCATGGCATGCGGCCAGGATAGACATCCTGCTGATGTGTGTTGTGGCATATGTCTACATGCTGTTGCGATTATATCATCTAGATGTGGGATTGGTAGTAGTGGTTAGAGCCCTTAGACAGGGTAGCACCATCATCCCGATGATATTGGCTGAGACATTTAGATCCGCTACGTATTGTAGTACCCATCCAGAGGGGTTTTTAGGGGCATCTCGATCTTGTTGTATATATGGATGATGTCTCATATATGACCGATTGGATCCTTCAGGCCTAGGGGTTTTTGCTTTACTCACGAGACATCCAAAGCTTTCTCTTTTCAACCTGCGAAGTGCATTGATGCAGAGTCTTGGTCGGCATTTCTGTTGGATATTGAGCATCCGTTTGTGATCTTGCCATGCTCAGGGCTAGAATCCCCATATAGCTTTATCACTCATGCATCTGGCCTGGATTATTTACCCCTAGCGGGTTTGAGAGGAGTGACTACCTATCATCCTTTGGCAATCATGTGTCAGTTTGATCAGCTGTAGAGTTTGCACCATTTCGGGGGGTCTTCTGATAATAGGATGTCGGCTTCTTCCATGTCATCCGCCAACTTGGTCAGAGTATACGAGTGTTGGACTCATCGAGAGAGGTCTGATTTCTCCAGTAGACATCCAGGCTATTCTCCGAAGTATTCTGTGTGGTTGGAGGCAGAGACAGGAGTGGTAGCAGAGGCTTCTTCATCTCCTAGTGTGGACTCTGACGAGGAGGAGCCCATGGAGGATCCAGATTCTCCTAACGAGGATGAGCTGTTCACGGGCTTGACCACTGCTCTGGTTAGCGATTCCCCGAACATTAATGTGGGGATAGATCCGGCTTTAGTAGACTCACTATTCAGGATGACCTTTGAGCGAGACTCATTTTGAGCACAGATGTTGGCTGCCTTGTCTGGTAGAGATTTAGCTTTTGCTAAGAGGGATGGTCTCAGGGCTACTTTGGATGCTGGATTGATTGAGCGGGAGAAGCTTCGCTCTGCTCTGGATACTGCAGTTGTAGAGCGAGACGAGATTCGCTAGACTTGGGATCGAGGAGACTTTGATTGCTCGAGACGCAACTTTTATGGAAAGAGATGAGGCTATAGCTTCTCGTGATTTCCACATTGCTGATAGTACTTCTCTTCGATCTTACACCCATGGTTTGGTCACCGAGATGAGTGCTTATATTGATGACCACAGTGCCACCTTGCAGATGATTGTGGATGTTCTGGGCCGTATGGAGGCTGAGTGGACTGCACTTACGGCTGCTCCACCATCTTCAGAGAGAGATGCCATGCTGGCATTGTTGACCCGTTTGTCCCTGGGTCCATAGACTAGCTTTATTTTTCCTGCACAGACTAGATCAGCCATTTTTGTCATGTACAGGGCATTATGTATATAAAGCAATTTTATATATCAGAGAAATATATTTTTGATGCACTTCCCTAACTGGAGATGTATTGTCATTGATGAGTGATTACCACTTCTTTCATGACTCGCAGTTGTTGATGTAGCTTGAGCTTCTCCTTGATGGACTGACAGTTGAGATGTCATGGAGTATCTCAGATAGGCCTGTTGACCAGGATAGGATTGATAGAATTTAGCTTTTATTTGTCTTTGGTGTCTTGGAATTGGTCTTTTATATTATTATTATTATTATTTTCTTGAAGGTCAAACCGCACCGTAGATGGCTGCCTACGTACTCCCGGGTTGAGGGAGATCAGGTCATTCGTAGTTCCTGCTAGTTTGGTTGGAGAGGTTTGAAAAGAGTTTATCTTGGATTTTGAGTCTTGTTTGATGAGTTTTTGAGTTTTTATTTGGTTTGACCGCACCAGAAATGGCTGCCTACGTACTCCCGGGTTGAGGGAGATCAGGTCATTCGTAGTTCCGGCTTTGTAGTGAAAAACTAAACCTAATTTGATTTGTAGGACCCGGATGTGGGTATGCATGTGCTTCAGATGTAATACCTTTTCACGGTGTCTGAATTAATGATTTGGGGAAAATCGGTCCCATCCATCTCTTACAGTTTGATAGCGCCCCCAGTCAATACTTCTTTGTCAATGAAAGGGCCTTCCTAGTTTGGGGAAATTTTCCTTTGGCTTCATCTTGATTGGCCAGGATTTTCTTTAGCACCAAGTCGTTTTCTCTGAATTGCCGAATTCGGACCTTTTTGTTGTAGGATCTGGCGATCCTTTGCTAGTATAACTGTCCGTGGAAAATGGTCCTAGCTCTCTTTTCATCTATCAGAGACAGCTGATGATACCGGTCTTGCAACCATTGATCTTCATCTATTTGAGCGTCGATCAACACTCGCAAAGATTCCATCTCTACTTCTATGGGAAAGATTGTTTCCATGCCATAGACTAACGAGTAGGGGGTAGCCCCAGTAGAGGTGCGCATTGATGTCCTGTATGCTAACAGAGTTAAAGGCAGCAGGTCAGGCCAGTCCTTGTGATTGGCGGACATTTTCTGCATGATTTTTTTGATGTTTTTGTTGGCCGCTTCAACAGCATCGTTCATCTTGGGCCGATAGATGACGGAATTGAGATGCTTGATGTGGAACTTACTGCACAGATCCACCATCATTTGATTGTTCATGTTTTTGGCGTTGTTTGATACGATCACCTCCTGTTGTCCATATCGACAGACGACATTGTTTCTGATGAAACTGATGATGACCTCTTTTGTGACTTTGGGAAAAGAGGCTGCTTCGACCCATTTGGTAAAGTAATCGATCATAGTGAAGATGAATCAATGACCATTGCTGGCTTTAGGTTCCACTGGACTTATTATGTCCATTCCCCACATAGAGAAAGGCCATGGTGAACTCATATTATGCAGCTCATTTGGAGGAGCGTGAATGGCATTTCCATGTATTTGGCATTGAAAGCATCTCTTGACGTGATCATCGCAATCAGTTTTGAGCGAGATCCAGTAATGTCCTGTTCTGATTATCTTCTTGGCCAGCAGATGGCCGCTCATGTGTGGACCACGGACTCCGCCATGGAATTCATCCATTAGTCTTTTGGTTTGCTCATTATCGAGGCATCTTAACAGGCCTATTCCAGCATCCCTTTTATAAAGTGCGTCTCTGTTCAGATAGAACATCATGGCCATTCTAAGAATTCGTTTTCTCTCTGATTGGCTTGCACCAGCGAGTGTGGATCCATCACGGAGATATTCCTTGATATCTTGAAACTAAGGCTGCTTGACAGAAGGTATTTTATCTGATAATTCTCCCACATAATTCCCATATGTCGGAACTTTTTGAATCGTGAACTGAATGTTGGGAAATCCACTCTTATCGAACATGCGGATTAATGAAGACAACGTTGCTAATGCATCAGCAAAGTCATTCCGACCCCGAGGAATGTGAAAGAAGGTTATTGCTTCGAATTCCTGAGATATTTTCAGGACTTGTCGATGGTAGGGCAGCAAATGCAGTTCTTTGGTGAGATACGCACCAGTAGTTTATCTGATGACCAGCTCGGAATCTCCGAAGACGAGTAGGTGTTTGATAGACATGGATTGGGCTAGCTTCAACCCCATAATACAGCCTTCATACTCGGTCGTGTTGTTGGTGTTGCCAAATTAAAGTTTGGTAGCCACAAGATATTGATCACCTGTGCCAGAGATGAGGACTGCCCCAGCTCCGGCACCTTCCATGTTTACCACTCCGTCGAAATACATTTTCCATGGTTGGACTGTATTCTTAGACTGGATTTGTTGAATTATCATGTTCCCATCATCCGGGAAATATGTCTCCAGGGGCTCGAACCCTCCTGAAGGTGCTTCTGCTAATTGATCTGCAATGCCTTGACCCTTGATTGACTTCTGAGTCACGTAGACAATGTCGAATTGCTGTAGGATCAACTGCCATTTGGACAGTTGGCAATTCAGAATTGGTTTGTTGAATACATATTTGAGCGGATCCATGCGGGATATGAGGTAGGTCGTGTGCCCATACAAATAGTGTTGCAACCTCATGGCGGCCTATACTAATGCACAACATGTCTTTTTGATCAGGGTGTATTTCTGTTCCCCACTGCTAAATCTTTTACTGATGTAGTAGATGGCTCTTTCCTTGCTACTATCATCCTTCTGTCCTAACATGCAGCCCATTGCATTGGCATTGACGGACAGGTACATGAACAAAGGGACTCCCTCCCTTAGGGGTATCAGAACAGGAGCTTCAGTCAGCTGTTTCTTGATGGCAAGGAAGGCTTGTTGACAATCCTCATTCCACATGGTGGAGGAATTCTTCCTTAACAGCTTGAAGTTGGGCTCATAGGTTGCTGTGAGCTGGGAAATAAATCTGCTTATGAAGTTAATCCTTCCCAAGAATCCACGTATCTTCTTCTCTGTACGAGGTACGGGCATTTCAGTAATGGCTTTAATTTTGGTGGGGTCAAGTTAAATGCCCCGATTGCTCACCAGGGATCCTAACAGTTTGCCTGCTTTGACGCCAAAAGCATATTTGGCGGGATTTAGCTTGAGGTTGTACTTGTGTAACCTGTTAAACAGCTTCCTGAGATGGTCTATGTGATCATCCTCCCTCCAGGATTTGATGATGATGTCGTCAACATAGACTTCTATTTCTTTGTGCATCATATCGTGAAAGAGGGTCATCATGGCTCGCTGATACCTTGCTCTGTCATTGATGTGGCCGAAGGATAGTCGTCGATAGCAAAAAGTTCCCCAGAGAGTGATAAAGGCTATTTTCTCCCAGTCTTCCTCAGCAACCATGATTTGATGGTAACCAGCAAAGCAATCCATGAAGGAATACATGCCATACCGCGCAGTATTGTCGATTAGAATGTGGATGAAAGGTACTGGGAAGTTGTCCTTGAGGCAGGCTTTGTTCAAATCCCGGTAATCCATGCATACTCGTACCTTCCCTCTCGGTTTAGGTACGGGGACTATGTTTGTTAGCCATTCAGGGTAGGTTTCTACCATAATGATCCCAGCTTTGAATTTCTTAACGACTTCTTCTTTGACTTTGAGACTCCACTCAGGTTTCAATCGCCTGAGTTTTTGTTTGACTGGTTTGAACCCTTCTTTGTTTGGGTTTGTCTTCGACCCATTCCTTGATCTCCTCTGGCACCTCATAGTCATCTTCCTCCTCTTGATCAATATCCATCAGGTCGAAGTTCAATTCTACATCCAAGTCGGAGTCATCTTGACAGGTTGGCATCTCATCAGCAGAGACACACACATCAAATGCTTGGGTCCTGAAAACAAAAATGCTTTCATTAATATATACAACTGCTTAAATATACATGGCATTTGCAAAGCATGACAAAAGTTACTGCTCCAGCTGTGCAATCAAAAGTAAGCAGTAAATGAAAGCATGATTAAGGGCAGATGTACCCTCTGCCCCTTTACCCTTTTTGACTTTGGCAAGGGACATTGTTCAAGTTATCCAGTGTCAGATTCTCATGAATTGGGAGAATTGAGGAATTGTGGTCGTCCACCTCGTCCTAGATGATGACTGAGACATCCTTGAGAATAAGGCCAAGGCTTTTCTGTGGATTGTTCCTCTTTTTGATGTGAGGAATTTGGACATGGTCGTCGTCACTGTTGGGGAGTTCATCATTCATACCCTCATAGTTGAGAATGACTCTCATATTAGCGAATGGGTCTCGTCCTTCGTACAGGATCTTTTCTTTTCCCTTTTCCCTGTTTGCCTCATGCTTGAGGGTTTTTCTTTCATGGACAGGTATGATTGGAGGAAATAGTATGGCTAATACCGCAGTCGGGACTTTCTTCGTAGGTTTCACCCATCCGGCATTTGTGAGGTTTGGGAGCAGAATCGTGGAGGCATGAGCCTTGGGATGTTTATGTGGATTCTGGTGTCTTGACCCGAATGAATATCCCAATCCTGCTCTTCCAATCTGACTTGGGATTTGGACTGGCATCTTGATACCTTGCTTATCTTTTCCCAACCCTTCTCCAGGTTGGAAACCCGAAGATACCATTTCTTGGCCTACGGTCATTACTTCAGTGGAGACTTTAGGCTTGAGGGCTGGTGCCCAGATTGGTAGATATTGAGTATCGCTCACCTCGAGAGCTTAAAAACTTGCAGGTTCAATCCCCGCGTCCAGGGTAATCACTGGCATGTCCCCATATATATAGGTAGGGTATTCTGGTTAGGCATTGACTGTTATGAGGCTGCCGTTAATGATGTACTTGAGTTGCTGATGGAGGGTGGATGGCACTGCCCCTGCCATGTGGATCTATGGTCTGCCCAGCAGCAAATTGTATCCAGTGGCGATGTTGAGCACCTGGACAGATACGTAGAAGGTGTGTGGACTAATTTCTAAAGGAAGCTCGATTTCCCCCATAGCCTGGCTGCGAGATCCATCGAAAGACCGGATGACCACATGACTGGCTTTGATCCGGATTGGATTGATCTTCATTCTTTCCAACGTGTCGTATGGACAAATGTTGAGGGAAGATCCTCCATCAATAAGAACTCCTCCGATCACGTATCCGGAGGATATTATGGCTATATGCAGGGACTTGTGGTGGCCCCTTCCCTCTGCCGGGATATTATCGTCTGTGAAGGAAATCACATTGCTGTTGAAGATGTGTTCTATCACGTGACAGAATTTCTCTGTGTCTACCATGTGTGGCAGACGGGCTTCTTCTAGTACCTTCACTAGAATGTTACGATGGTCTTCTGATGATAAAACCAGGTCGGGGATAGACAATTGCTTGGGTGCGTCTTTCAAGCTTTGCACTATCTTGATTTCATTGTATCCCATTTTGTTAAGGAAGTCTCTGATCTTTTCTTCAGCCACCTTTTCTTTTGCTTCGGTAACTGGTTTAATCACCCGCTGAGGTAGGTACAATGGATTATCGTTTGACATGATGGAAATGTTGTTTGAAGTAGAGCTTTCAATGTCCCCGTAGTTCCATGGGACCTTCTTCAGACTGATGATTGGATACTGAGGTCTGAAGGGAAAGAGTAGAGGTTGAGGTGCAGCCACCTTCACAGGATTTTGGACTTCTTGGACCTCTTTCCCTGTCAGTACCAGGGGTGTGAGGATTGATTCCTTATCGTAGGATACGACAGCCACTGTGTCCTGGTACCATGCATTGGGGATCCAGAGGCTATTTTTGTCTGAAATATCGAGGATTTGTTCTCCTCTGATTAGGTCACCTTTCTCAATCAGGACTTGAATTAGATTACGAAGTGCCCAACATTCTTCTATATCATTGGCCGGGAGAGTTGAAATGGTACTGATATATTTGGTCAAGTTTGAATTTTTTGGATTGAGGGTTTAATGGGGGTAATAGATCTGCAACCATCCCTTCGTTGATCATCATTTGGAGGATTTCTTCCATTGACTAATTCAGATTGGTGAAGCTCCTTTGAAACAAGAATTTTCTACCTTCTCGGGTGTACTCATTTTTGACAATTGGTTGTTCGTGCAATTGGTAATGATCCCTATTGGGGATGGAATTGACTTTCGCCGGAGGAGAATGACTGCCAATGGATTGATAAATTTGCTTCAACATCTTCCTGGTGAGTTGATGCCGGTAGACGACCAGTTCAGCCAACTGCTCGATTTGTTCCTTGAGATACTTGATATCTTGCTCCATCAGGAATCGCTTCTCAAAAGTTTCCCAACTCTCTAGGCTACTGAGATTGGATTGACTTGGTTCCTCAACGTAGCGGAGGTACTTAGATCCTTCTCCATTTGAGGTACTGATTATGTTGACATTTTCCTCTTGGTGCTGTGGGCGAGGATTGTGTTGGACATGGGGTTGGTCAGGATTTGTTACCACAATTTCCCCGCGGTCAATCAAGTCTTAAATTTTGTGCTTGAGAGACCAACAGTCTTGGGTGTTATGGCCTGGAGATCCAGAATGATAAGCACATTTCTTGTTAGGGTCGAAGTTCCTTCCGTTAGTGTTGGTTGGTGGAAGAAGTTGAACAATCTTCTTCTGAACTGTTAGAAGTTTTAACACATTCTCGAGGGAATCCCCTAGTGGGGTGAAATTTCTTCAACGCCTGATGATAAGTACATAATATTCGATAATTATTATTCTTTTATATTTAGTTTTATTACATGTTTCATGTGGATATGAGCTTATTATTGTGTTTATTGATTTCAGGATTATATGGAGCTAATATATTGAAACGGAACGAATTGGAGTTTAATTTGGGTCCAATTGAGCTGAACTAATTCGGCAACAAGGAGCTAGCAATTTAATTACATGGGCTCACGAATTGATTGGGTCCAGCAACTTAATTATTCGGTCCAGCAGCTTAGGAGTCCTAGTAGCAGTACTATTCCTAGCAGGTCACAAATTTCCTAAGCAATCCAAGAGCAGTTGACGGTCCTAGCTTTCCTAGAAATCAAGTGAGTCATGTGCATGTGATATTTCCAAAGTGAAGAAGGTTTTCATGCATTATAAAAGTCCAAGCAGCTCACGTTCCTAGCACTCACGGATTGGATAATGGGATTGTAATGGAGTTGAATTTAGTGGACTCAGCAGCTTGTTAAGTAATTAAATTATATGTCCACTTAATAAAGTACATGGGCCACGGTTTGGTACAAGCTAGCAGCTCGCGAATTAATTATCTACATGGGCCACGGATTTGATAGTTGCAATGACAAAGGATTCCTAGCAAATCACTAAAAGAATATTATATGGGCCACGTGCAGCAGCTTGCTTAGCCAATTGGAGCATGGGAATTATAGCAGCTTTAGAAGTCTAGCACTCCACGAATTAAGCAAGAAAAAAGGCAAAATAGCATAGCATGAAGTAGCCGGACAGTGGGTGTTCCCGCTGGGGCGGGGCATTAGCTAGTGAACCTCCCGCTGGGGCGGGTATGCGGAGAAATCAGCCATATTTTCCTTTCGTAATGTGGATTCGGCAGCAAGAAGGGGAAATATTAGGGCTGCTGTTATCTTAATAATATAAATAGGAGATCAATTCTCTTGTATTGGATATCATCATTATTATTATTATTCATCTTTTATTGCTTGGAGATTTGGAGCATGTCAGGCTAATTCTTTCAATTCAGTTCTAAAGGGAGGTGGAACCTTGTTACAAGTAATTGATTAATTAAGTATTATTATTTATTCCTTCTTGTATGAAATTTCTTCTAATAATCTGTTTTCATTGATTATATGCTAATTGATCTAATCAATTTGATATGGCCAATTGAGTTAATTTAATCATTATCATATGCTAGATTAAGATTGGTATTACGTGTAATTGATATCTGTCTTCATCCCAAGTAGCAAATTAGTGATACTAATTGTGGACAAGCTTTTGTGTATTACTAAGATTATTAGAAAACAAGTTAAATAAATCGAGCTTATGTGTTTGTTGCCTGGATTAGCCTAATTCTCTATCTCTTAATGCTTCCATCATATTAAATCTAGAGAGCTTGTTCTAGGTTGTATGCTAGTTGAATCTGGTGAAGAGCTTGTTTCATAAAGTGAATATCTACGGAGAATTTCGGATAACAGAGCTTATTGTTATCTAGGGTTAATAGTTTCATTGAAGGGTAAAGAATAATAACTTGATTAATTGATTGCTGTGCTTAGTGAAACTGAACTACAGAACTGAAGTTTTTACATATTTGGTTAATCTCTTTATTTAAATTCTATTTTTCTTAGTTTAAAATAATTTCAAAAATCCCCCATCTTTATTTTCTGTTAAAATAATAGGATAAATATAAAACAAACTTATTCTCTGTGGGATCGATCCTTGCTTACTACTGTGCTAATTGTTTAAATTCGTGAAGTGGAAGTGAGGTTAATTTAGGAGTGTCAACGACAGCTCCCAAATTTTGGCTCCGTTGCCGGGGAGTAATTGTGCGTTTTGTTTTTATTCTATTATTTCTTTTGTTTTTGTTTTATGACTCGATCTTCTCAGGCTACTATATTAGATTTTGATCCAGAGATTGAGAAAACTGCAAGGAGGCTAAGAAAGCAAAAAGTTCAACTGTCTACTGCAGATTTAGACGAGGCTTCTGCATCATCACCGGGCCTCAACTTAGCTTTGGAATTACTTTCTGACAAATCATTCACCGAATCAGAAGAAGAAAAGATGGCGGAGCTCAACAACAATTGGACATTGAAACAATTGGCTACTCCTAATCTTACTCATCAACCTTTGTGCATTGAATATCCTGCTTTAAATGCTGCATTTGAACTTAAATCTGGACTAATTCATCTTTTGCCTACATTCCGTGGTCTTACAGGTGAAGATCCAAACAAGCATTTGAAGGAGTTCCATATGGTGTGCTCGACCATGAAACCACATGGAATTTCAGAGGAACAAATCAAATTAAGAGCCTTCCCATTCTCCCTAGCAGATTTAGCAAAGGATTGGTTGTACTATCTCCCATCCGGATCAATAAATTCATGGAGCGACATGAAAGGGCTATTCTTAGAGAAATATTTTCCTGCTTCAAGAGTGGCCAACATAAGGAAGGAGATTTGCGGGATCCGACAATTTAGTGAAGAGACACTGTACGAGTACTGGGAGAGATTCAAGAAATTATGCTCCAGCTGCCCTCCCCACCAAATCGATGAGCAACACATGATTCAGTACTTCTACGAGGGATTGATTCCAATGGAAAGAAGTATGATTAATGCGGCTAGTGGAGGAGCATTAGTAGACAAGACACCAGAGGCTGCAAGAAATCTGATTGTAAACATGGCTGCTAACTCACAACAATACGGGACAAGGAATGATCATACTCAGAAAAGGGTAAATGAGGTAAGCACGAGTGAATTGGTACAACAGATTTCTAACTTAACTGTTGTGGTGTAACAATTAACAACAGGAAACGTGCCGGTTGCGAAGGCTTGCGGATTATGCTTAATGGCAGGGCATGCTACTGAACATTGCAAGAGGATGAGAATGCACAGCAAGCCAATGTAGTAGGTAACTACCAAACACAACCAAAGAAATATGATCCCTACTCAAACACTTACAATCCAGGCTGGAGAGATCATCCGAACCTTAGTTATGGAGGGAACAGGCCACAAACACAAGGAGTGTTCCCACCGAGGCAGCAGGGCTTCCAACCAGCCCAACCTCAATATCAACCTAAGCAAGCAGCACCTGCACCTACTGGAACAACATTGGAGGATATGTTCAAAGCATTCATGGGACAGACACAACAGTTCATGAATTAGACACAACAGTTCCAGCAGGAGACAAAAGCTTTGGTTCAAGATTTGAAAAACCAAGTAGGATAGCTAGCTACAACTGTGGGGATATTGGAATCCAAAGGCTCAGGAAAATTACCATCTCAAACAGTAGTCAACCCAAGGGAGAATGCAAGTGCCATAACTTTGCGGAGTGGAACACAGTTATATACACCACCTACCCCCGTAGAGTTTGAGGAGGAAGCAGCTAAAGAGGAAACAGAAAAATCCAAGGTACAACCTGACCCTCCTAATCAGCTTAAAAACATTCCTCTTCCATTTCCTCCCAAAAATTCTAAAACCACAAAGAAAGATGAAAAAGAAAAAGAAATTCTGGAAACTTTTAGGAAAGTAGAAGTAAACATCCCTCTCCTTGATGCAAAATTTTTAAAAGAATTATGCACTAATAAAAGAAAATTGCAAAATGATGAAAGAGTTACTATTGGAGAAAATGTATCTGCTGTCCTTCAAAGAAAAATGCCTCCTAAATGTAAAGATCCAGGAATGTTCACAATCCCATGCAAAATAGGAAACACCAGATTTGAGAAGGCCATGCTAGATTTAGGAGCTTCAATTAATGTTATGCCTTTATCTATTTATGCCTCTTTAAATCTAGGTCCTTTGAAAAATACTGGTGTGATTATTTAATTGGCAGATCGTACTAACACTTACCCCCAAGGGGTAATTGAAGATGTCTTAGTGCAGGTGAACGAACTAATCTTTCCTGCAGATTTTTACATTGTGGACATGGAAGATGATATATCACCAAACCCTTCGCATATCTTGTTAGGAAGACCATTCCTAAAAATAGCAAGAACCATGATTGATGTACATAATGGGACCTTGACAATGGAATTCGATGGAGAAAAGATTCAATTTAACAACTATGATGCCATGAGGTACCCTAGTGATATAGGGCAGGTTTTTGCTATTGATGTGAGAAATTCCTTAGTTCATAGAGCTTTGGAAAGAATACATAGGGATAGTTTGGAGGTTGTCATCACCAACAGTATGGATATGGACAAGGAAGATGAAGTCGAGCGAACTCAGGAATTGAATGAAATTGAGGCTGCACTACACTCATTGCCGAAATTCTCAGATAAGTCAGCAGTACATTCTATTCAATTACCTGTTTCTCATCAAAAGTTACTACCATCTGTTGTGCAAGCTCCAACCCTAGAATTGAAACAATTACCTGCACATTTGAAATATGCATATTTGGGGACTAATGATACTTTGCCTGTTATTATTGCTAGCAATCTAACTAAAATGCAGGAAGATAAATTGTTGAGAGTCCTAAGGGACCATGTCACAATTTTTGGTTGGACAATAGCGGATATCAAAGGTATTTGTCCTGCGATGTGCATGCATCGGATATTGTTAGAGGATGGAGCTAAGCCCACGAGGGACGCACAAAGAAGATTGAATCCACCCATGATGGAGGTGGTGAAAAAAGAAGTGCTCAAACTGCTTGATGCTGGCATAATCTATCCTATTTCTGATAGTCAATGGGTGAGTCCAGTGCAGGTAGTCCCAAAGAAATCCAGAATCACTGTTGTCAAGAACGATGATAATGAGTTGGTGCCCACACGGATGCAAACAGGATGGAGAGTGTGTATTGACTATAGGAAATTAAATGCTGTAACAAGAAAAGATCACTTTCCTATTCCTTTTATTGATCAAATGTTGGAAAGATTAGCTGGGCACACTTATTACTGTTTTCTAGATGGTTTTTCAGGATATAACCAGATTGTGATTGCACCTGAGGACCAAGAAAAGACCACATTCACATGTTCCTTCGGCACATTTGCATACCGACGTATGTCATTTGGACTCTGTAATGCTCTCGGTACTTTTCAGAGATACATGGTAAGCATTTTTTCAGATCTTTTAGAAAACTGCATTGAGGTCTTTATGGATGATTTCACAATACATGGTGATTCTTTGGATGCATGCTTAGATAATTTGAGTCGTGTTTTGGATAGATGCATGGAAACTAATCTTGTTCTAAACTGGGAAAAATGTCATTTTATGGTAGAACAAGGAATAGTACTTGGTCATGTTGTATCATCTAAGGGTCTCAAAGTTGATAAAGCTAAGATAGATATTATTTCTGCTTTGCCTTACCCCGTCAGTGTGCAGGAGATTCGTTCTTTTCTTGGTCATGCTGGATTCTATCGAAGGTTTATCAAGGAGTTCTCGAAGATTGCATTGCCCTTGTGTAAGTTGCTACAAAAGGATGTGGACTTTCAGTTTAATGATGAGTGCAAGGAAGCTTTTGATATTTTAAAGAAATTATTGACCTCTGCCCCTGTGATCCAACCACTGAATTAGAAGTTTCCATTTGAAATCATGTGTGACGCAAGCAACTATGCAGTGGGGGCTGTTTTGGGACAAAGGATTGACAAAGTTGTTCATGCTATCTACTATGCTTCTAGAACTTTGAATGGAGCTTAGATAAACTATTCCACAACTGAAAAGGAACTTTTATCTGTGGTTTTTGCTTTAGATAAATTTTGATCATATTTGCTTGGCACTAAAGTTATAGTTTATTCTGACTATGCTGCTCTCAGGTATTTGCTAACTAAGAAGGACTCTAAACCTAGGATTATTAGATGGATTCTCCTTTTGTAAGAATTTGACTTGGAAATCAAAGATAAGAAGGGTGCGGACAACTTGGTAGCGGATCACCTGAGTAAGTTGTTGAGAGAAAAGGATGAACTACCCTTGCGTGATTCCTTCCCAGATGAGCAGTTACTTTCCATCCATGCTGAAACTCCATGGTATGCAAATCTGGTGAACTATTTGGTAAGTGCATATTTTCCTAAAGAATTTTCCAAATCCCAGAAGGAAAAGCTAAAAAGTGATGCTAGACACTATGTTTGGGATGATCCATACTTATGGAAATTCTGTGCTGACCATATAATTAGAAAATGTGTGCCAAATAATGAATTCCAATCTATTCTAGTTTTTTGTCATTCTTAGGCTTGTGGAGGACATTTTGGCCCAAAAAGAACTGCTAACAAAGTTTTGGAAAGTGGTTTTTATTGGCCTTCACTTTTTAAAGATTCCTATTTGTTTTGTAAAACATGTGATAATTGCCAAAGGACAGGGAATATCTCTCAAAGAAATCAAATGCCCCAAACTCCTATTTTAGTTGTTGAGATTTTTGATGCTTGGGGTATAGATTTTATGGGACCTTTTCCTTCATCCTTTTGGAATGTATATATTCTTTTGGCTGTTGATTATATCTCAAAATGGGTGGAAGCTAAAGCAACTAGGACTGACGATTCTAAAGTTGTTGTAGATTTTGTCAGGACTAACATATTTGTCAGGTTTGGAGCACCACGGGCCATCATTAGCGATCGCGGAACTCACTTTTGTAATAGGGTATTAGCGGCTTTGTTCAAGAAGTACAATGTTTTGCACAAGGTTTCTACATCCTACCATCCGCAAAGTAATGGCCAAGCTGAGGTGTCTAACCAGGAGATCAAATCCATTTTGGAGAAGGTAGTCAACCCAAGCAGGAAGGATTGGAGTCTGAGACTAGATGATGCACTTTGGGCCTATCGAACGGCATTCAAAACTCCTATTGGGATGTCACCATATCGGATTGTGTTTGGGAAACCCTGCCACTTACCAGTTGAGTTAGAGCATAGGGCTTTTTGGGCAATCAAGTAGTGCAACATGAGTTTGGAAGTAGCTGGAGTACACAGGAAGTTGCAATTACAAGAATTGGAAGAATTAAGGAATGAAGCCGAAAGTTCAAAGATTTACAAGGAAAAGACCAAGGCCTTTCATGATAAGAAAATTGTGCGAAAAACCTTTGTTGTGGGACAGAAAGTTTTGTTATATCATTCTCGGCTTAAGTTATTTCCAAGTAAATTGAGATCTAGATGGGTTGGTCCTTTTGTTATCACTAATGTGTTTTCTTATGGTGCAGTCGAGATTCATAGTCCAAGTACAGGAAAGATTTTTAAAGTGAATGGACATAGATTGAAACCGTTCTATGAGGGACATCAGGTGGAAAATATTGAGATGGTGGAGCTTGATGATCCGGTCTATGAAGAATGAGAATGGAGACATGATGTCAAGCCAATGACAATAAACAAGGGCAGCTGCTTGGGAGGCAACCCAAGAATCCAGATTTGATCTTTCTATCCCTTTACTATTTAGTTTTTTTTAATTGCATGTAGTTCTTTCTTCTTTGCACGATTTTCTTACATTGGGGACAATGTAAGGTTTGAGTGCGGGGGGAAGATTTAGGTTTTTTTTTTTTTGTTTTAAGGATATTTGATATGCCAATTTTGAGAGGAAATAGGACTATCTTGAAAATCCTTGAAAATTTTTGAAAAATAATTTGAGTTCCATGATTCTATTTGCCTATGTGTTCAAAGGTTAAAGTAAAAAATTGGAAATCAATGCTAAAAATTCAAAATATGTTTGATGCTTAGTTGGTTAAAGATTGAGAAAAACTAAGTCATGATACATAGTAATTGATTTAAATTGAATTTGTGTCTCATGAGTACTTGAACATGGGAGATATGCTTAGTTGGCTATGTTATCTGTGGAGTTATCTATGTGCACTAATCTCATGCTCTAGAAATATTGAACTGCTTATGCTTTTTGCAAGACCATGTGAAAATATCAGAAAAGTTGAAAATCAAAGAGATTGTTAAAAAAGTGAAAAAGTAAAAGAGAAGTCATGTGGTGGGATGAGATGAAGCGTAAAACGCACTCTCCCATAAACACGTGCGAATAAGTTAGATGGAGCATAAAATGCACTCACTTACAAAAGAATGATTGAGAAAGGTGAAACGGAGCATTAAAATGCATTCACCGAAAATAAATAAGAAAATGAAAGGGTCCTGGGAAAAAATTAAAGCAGGAAAAATAAGTTTTGAGTTTTTGAGTGGTGTGCACGGTTTTTTCTCCATGGTAACTATGTTGAGTAAGTATGTGGATCATAGAAGAGGGCTTATGTGGTTACAATTTAACTTAATGAAATTCATTGGTGAAGTGGCAAGGTGGTTATCGTGAGTTAATTGATGAACATTGATCATGCTTTTGTGGGTTTAGTATTGATAATTATAATTTGGTCTTGCAATCTTGTTGACGTAATGGTTGAGTAGAGTTTTTGGAAATCAAACTTTTAGTTTACACGAGGACGTGTAAAAGCTAAGTGTGGGGGAATTTGATAAGTACATAATATTCGATGATTATTATTCTTTTATATTTAGTTTTATTACATGTTTCATGTGGATATGAGCTTATTATTATGTTTATTGATTTCAGGATTATGTGGAGCTAATATATTGAAACGGAACAAATTGGAGTTTAATTTGGGTCCAATTGGGCTGAACCAATTCGGCAACAAGGAGCTAGCAATTTAATTACATGGGCTCACGAATTGATTGGGTCTAGCAACTTAATTATTCGATCTAGCAGCTTAGGAGTCCTAGTAGCAGTACTATTCCTAGCAGGTCACAAATTTCCTAAGCAATCCAAGAGCAGTTGACGGTCCTAGCTTTCCTAGAAATCAAGTGAGTCACGTGCATGTGATATTTCCAAAGTGAAGAAGGTTTTCATGCATTACAATAGTCCAGGCAGCTTATGTTCCTAGCACTCACGGATTGGATAATGCAATTGTAATGGAGTTAAATTTAGTGGACTCAGCAGCTTGTTAAGTAATTAAATTATATGTCCACTTAATAAAGTACATGGGCCACGGTTTGGTACAAGCTAGCAGCTCGCGAATTAATTATCTACATGGGCCACGGATTTGATAGTTGCAATGACAAAGGATTCCTAGCAAATTACTAAAAGAATATTATATGGGCCACGTGCAGCAGCTTGCTTAGCCAATTGGAGCATGGGAATTATAGCAGCTTTAGAAGTCTAGCACTCCATGAATTAAGCAAGAAAAAGGCAAAATAGCATAGCGTGAAGTAGCCGGACAGTGGGTGTTCCCGCTGGGGCGGGGCATTAGCTAGTGAACCTCCCGCTGGGGCGGGTATGCGGAGAAATCAGCCATATTTTCCTTTCGCAATGTGGATTCGACAGCAAGAAGGGGAAATATTAGGACTGCTGTTATCTTAATAATATAAATAGGAGATCAATTCTCTTGTATTGGATATCATCATTATTATTATTATTCATCTTTTATTGCTTGGAGATTTGGAGCATGTCAGGCTAATTCTTTCAATTCAGTTCTAAATGGAGGTGGAACCTTGTTACAAGTAATTGATTAATTAAGTATTATTATTTATTCCTTCTTGTATGAAATTTCTTCTAATAATCTGTTTTCATTGATTATATGCTAATTGATCTAATTAATTTGATATGGCCAATTGAGTTAATTTAATCATTATCATATGCCAGATTAAGATTGGTATTACGTGTAATTGATATCTGTCTTCATCCCAAGTAGCAAATTAGTGATACTAATTGTGGACAAGCTTTTGTGTATTACTAAGATTATTAGAAAACAAGTTAAATAAATCGAGCTTATGTGTTTGTTGCTTGGATTAGCCTAATTCTCTATCTCTTAATGCTTCCATCATATTAAATCTAGAGAGCTTGTTCTAGGTTGTATGCTAGTTGAATCTGGTGAAGAGCTTGTTTCATACAATGAATATCTACGGAGAATTTCGGATAACAGAGCTTATTGTTATCTAGGGTTAATAGTTTCATTGAAGGGTAAAGAATAATAACTTGATTAATTGATTGCTGTGCTTGGTGAAACTGAACTACAGAACTGAAGTTTTCACATATTTAGTTAATCTCTTTATTTAAATTCTATTTTTCTTAGTTTAAAACAATTTCAAAAATCCCCCATCTTTATTTTCTGTTAAAATAATAGGATAAATATAAAACAAACTTATTCTCTGTGAGATCGATCCTTGCTTACTACTGTGCTAATTGTTTAAATTCGTGAAGTGGAAGTGAGGTTAATTTAGGAGTGTCAACGACAGCTCCCACCTGACTTCCATGTTTTTCTGGAATTGAGGGTTTGCAGGTTATGCTGAAGCTTAGAAAAAGGTATAATTCCTCCGTTGAACTGGCATGTGGTTTGATTCGCCCCTTGAATTTTGTCCTTGTAAGACCAAGGAGACTTCTTCATCTTTCTTTTTATATACCTTCCGGGGATTACTCCAGTAATTTTTGGATTGGATATGTTCGGCGACAGCTTCGAGGGCGGTTAGATCTTTTATCTTTCTGGATTTGAGCCCTATTTTCGCCATCTCACCATGCTTGATCATTTCAGAGAATGGTTTTTCTATTCCCGCTAGGACCCTCTCATAATAAGGCGCTTCTTGGATATCGATGAAGGTCATGACTATTTCAAATTCAGTCATGGCTGGGGCAACTTGTGCTGCGACCCGTCTCCATCGCTGGGCATATTCTCTGAATGATTCAGTGTTCTTTTTCTTGATTTTGGTTATTTGATATCTGTCGGGAGCCAGCTGTGATTGAAAACTGTACTGGCTGAGGAAGGCATGGGCCAGTTCTTCCCAACTATGAATTTTGGAGTTATCCAAGCTGGCATACCAAGCTCTGGCTTCTCCGGTTAAACTCATTTTGAATAGTTGCATTCGAAGCTTCTCATCCTCAGCATAGGATCTGAGTTCTCCGATGAAGACTTTCAGGTGTGTGTAAGGATCCCCCATTCCGTCATATTTCTTAAAATCAGGGACTTAAAATTTTTTGGGATAACGAACCCCAGGGAATATGCAAAGGTCATCGTAATTGACACTGCCAAATGCTCCAATTCCTTTGATAAATCGAAGGGTTTCTTCCATCTGTTGCATTTTCTTGAGAATGTCACCAGCTTCCTACTCTTTGACGAGGGGGGTGATCTCAGGAGTCTTGTTGGTGGTATCTTGGTTTTGTGGTCCAGGAATCTGAGTTTCAGCCTTTTCTGCATCTTGACCACCAGCACCGCTACCAGATGCTCCTGGTTCTGGATGAACTTGAGATTGTTTCTCTTTAAAGGCCTTACTTTGTTCTCGCAAAAAACCGGCTAGCTCGACTATCTGATTTTTTAGTCCTTCGAATTCTTCCCTAGAGACAGGGGTGGATTCTAGTGGAGCACTTGAAGCCATGTCCGCGGATGGACTGAGTGCTTTCTTGAATTTAGATATGGTGACAGGACCAATTTTTACACCTACAACAAAACGTAGGCGTGTCAATTTCCTGAGGTAGGTAAGGATTGGATGCATGATGTGTTTTTTAGTGTTTATCCTGCAAAATCGAGGTTAGTTGTTTTGATGGCAGGATGACATGTATTTGACAGGGAAAGTAAATCTTTCATTTTTGATATTTACATTGTGCTCCTCAATAATTGGAGACTTGGCATGGAATTGAAAGAGGAAGGTATGAAGAAGCTTCCCTCCGGATTTGGTTAATCAGAGACTGACTTATCTTAGGTTGCTCTTGCGGCTTTTGTTTTGGCATGAAGGCTCCCAGATCATCGCAATCTACTAGAAGGGAAGTTAATCCGATCGTTCACCTGGAGCGAATCTGAGTGGTGTATTTTCATGAGGCACCCCCAGAGACTTAATCGTCCCCAGAGTCATTACTTAACACTGACCGGGTTAACCTCCTTGTGAGAGGGACACACAACATACATTCTTATACATCATGCCTTACTGTTTATGCATGCAATGACAGTTCGTGCGAAGCACTAATATTGTTGTGAAGCACTAAAGAAGGAAAGCATTCATTCACATTTATTAAATGTAAAGATGCAGCATTCACTCATCCATTAACTGTGGAGACGTAGGATTTCACGCATTCCAAAGTTTTGAAAGGGAGATGTTTGAAAAGATTAGAAAGTGGCATAAGCCCTCTACTGTCCCCAGCAGAGTCGCCACTTGTCGACGTTGGAAAATTTAAGAATCCCGCGAGTCAGTTCGTAACCTGGGTTTCCACATATCGATCTTCCTAAGTTCTCTCTACCCTTATTCTTTTTATTTTGGAAAAAAGTTTTGAAGGGTTTTTTAGGAAAGAGGCCAAAATGTATTTTTGTCAACAATTTGAATGTTTTAACAAAGTCGCTAGTTGGTAGATTTGAAAATGGTTGTACCAACTCAACCAAGTTTGATTTGAAAAGAGGCTCAATTGCTGGACATTGTCGAAACTTGATCTTTGAAATCAGAGTTTTGAGTTCGGGGGCTGGTTAAGTGTGGGGAAGGTGTTAGGCACCCCACGACTCTCGTGTAAACATGGTACCGCATCTTTTCAATATTTTTCTTAAAACTATGAATGCGTGAGTGAATGATGTTTGAAAATTGGACCTATTGATTTGAAAGTAATGCTTCACTTCGTTGAACCTATATACGAAGGGTTTGATTTGACTTTGAAAATCAGTCTTTGATTTGATTTGCAAAAGCATTTTGATTAATTTGCAAAATCTTTAAAATTGAATTGACAGTCATGTTTTGAAAGCTATTTATCAAACCCCTACACTGACATAGGAATTGAAGCCTTTTGATACTTTCAAATTTTATCTTTTATAGCCTTAAGGCTGAATGCAAATGCTGATTTGCCGGGCTACGAAGCATCCTCAACCACAGAAATATACTAGTGTCGGTCTCCTCATAGGTATAAAAACTGTAACGACCAGGAATTTTAAGCTCGTTATTAATTTTATATGTGATTTAAAATTTTTAGGAGTTAATTTTTCAAACTTATTTAAACTTATGTGGTTATGTGCTTATGTGAATTAACCTATGCGAATAAATGCTATGATTTTATTAAAAGAAATCACTAATGGTTATTTAAATTAGTAGATTAACCCTGAGACTTTTATATCAGAGTATTGATAAAAGTGTTAGTAATTACATATTCAAATTTACTTGAATATAATGTAGAGATTTAATCGTGATTGATTAATTGATATTTAAGTAATTAATTGATAATGTATGAAATTATTATTGTTGTTGATTAATAATTATTATGAATAAATAATAATTAATGAGTAAGAGATTAATAAATATAATAATATTATATTTACTTGATTAATTATTTTATACAAGCATGCGATATATTAAACCTTGTAATATATGGTGGATACCTTCATATTATATAAAGTGTAATGTGCACATTAATGTGGCTATGTATATTATATATAGACTATATAGTAAGATTTATTTGCATTAGTTGAGTTACACAATAATACTGCTTATGTGACTTGAAGTGTGTAAGTAAACATTCATGTATGCCTCATCAACATATAGTAATATCAATGACTAATTATTAATTGATAATGATTTTTAATAAGTTATTATAATAATTATAATAATTGTGACACCCCCAAATCCGGTATCTTAATTTCTACAGAATTTGGTGTTCACTGTTCCAATATCATACAACTATCTACCCATAAATAATGAAATTCATTTATTAGATAAATAAATCATCATCTTACATCATCTGAAATAAAATACATCATAAATCCCAGGTTATACTTAACCTTAAATATCTGTTGCGGAAACGTAAATAAAAAGTCTTAAATCATCACACATAAATCTTAAACTTTAACATTGTTCATGACAACACAAGTCTTCATCACTTGTTAGCTTTTCCTTTGCCCTTGCTACTAGAAGGTACATCACTTCGTTCATTATTAGCTGCAATGTTATTATGCAAGAGTGAGCACGAATGCCCGCAAATATAAAAAATATGACAAAATAATAACATGCGAGTGAAAGAATTCTGAATAACAGAAAGCTCAACATTTGAATCAAGAATATTAATCAATAGTCAAATTACTTCTCAACTTTTGAATCAAGAATATTAATCAAGAGTCAAATTACTTCTGAGGGTCATTAAGACCTTGAACCGAGTCTTAGGTTATCAAGTATATTAACCTTTCCAACCTTTAACAGTCATAAGACTATAGACTTTACTTCTCGTACTTAGGGAGATCAGCCCTTCGTACTGATACTGTGCACACTATCTTAACGCTTTAAGCATCTTCATTAATTCCCTATAATAGGGTTGTTCATCTCAGTTTGACATCAGAATCCGCACCAAATAAAGTTGGTTTGGATAACTCAATAAATGATATTCAAATTGAATATTAACTTCTCAAGGTATACAATCGAATAAGTATTGTACACTTAAATGATACTTTTAAAAGAATCATGGCATCTCATGTGAAATTCTAAACTTGGATATTCAAGAGTAAGAATTTGCTCAACAATAGTAATTAAGCATAGCAATTGCTTAATTTAAAGAGTTTAGTTTAGGAAACTTGCCCAACAATAATAGTAAGTTAGGGATAGAAAACCTGCCTCGTGCGCAAACTACAGTTATTACTCACTTCTTTAATTACTCTTACCTATCACACATTTACAATATCAATTAATCACAGGTTCGATATGATTATTGATTTACAATTATATTCTTCAAACTCATTATTAGATTTTTTTTTCAAATAATGATTTGCGTTGATTAATTAACTTGTTAATTAATCACATAACTTAAGTTATTAACTTGTATTAATAACTTATTACTTACATCACATTCCTTCATATTTATTAGACTTAAAATAATATCTTCATATTTATATCACATTATTTAACCTTTACAAATAATAGTTTAAGTCACGTAATTAATTTATTAATTAATCACATAACATAAATTATTAAACTCATATCAATATTTTATCATATTTATACAACATGTGTTCATGTTCATTAGACTCAAAACACATTTCAAAATTTTCCAACACTTAGCAATTTTTAAAAAAAAAATCAGGACAGGCGCGGCCGCGCGCCATTTTTCCTTGCAGCCGGCGCGGCCGCACGGCTGCGGAATTTCAGAATCTGAAGTTCGCGAACGAACACAGATTTTCTCCCATTTTCTCCCAATTCACATCATTACACTGATTTATAATGTTATCCATGAAGTATAAACTTCACAGGAACATTATATATCACTTATAACATGTTCTTAACATTCCAAGTCATGTAATTACACAAATCAAAATATTAATTTTCACTGTTCTTCAAAACTTTCAAGAGTTTAATGAAAAATATAAAAAAAATCTCCT
The DNA here is from genome assembly GCA_020205555.1 of Panax stipuleanatus. Classification (NCBI taxonomy): domain Eukaryota; kingdom Viridiplantae; phylum Streptophyta; class Magnoliopsida; order Apiales; family Araliaceae; genus Panax; species Panax stipuleanatus. The sequence continues at coordinate 209,743 of JAINUT010001934.1, forward strand.
TACGGATTTGTTACTACACCAAATCCATTCATTTCAATTCCATTTCCTTTGTTTTAACATATACAATCATATTCATGTATCAATTTAAATATAAACATATGATTTAATCATTAATTTAACCCATATGGGTTATTCACCCATATTCAATACTCTGTAATTTCATAAACCCAATTATTAACAAAATTACTTGGTGTGATCACTGTGAATCATGAATGGATAGCCTAAATTATATCATGGACATATGTTACTATATATATATCCATGAAATCAATCAATTGTCAACTTTCTCCATTCACAGAGGACTTTTACAAAACACGTACATGAAAACTCTGTAAATCCTTAACAACCCAATTAAGGCCAATTAAATCAAATTGATTACTTTAAAACATGTTTATACGTTAGAAAAACACGTTATGATTCCATACCCATATAGATAAAGCCATATCGTAACCCAATTGGAAAACCCAATTTCACAGAAAACTCTAAACTCGTATATGAAAACTTTAGAAAATATAATTTTAAAAACTTTGAAAGAAGATTACCCTTTGTTAGTATGAAGATAATCAAAGACAACACTTAAGATTTTCTCAAATCTCTTTCTCCCTTTCACTCTCAATTTCTTCTTCCCGATCTCTCTATTTTCTTCTCTGAACTTTTTTAATTTTTTTTTCTGACTTTGAAAATAACTTATGTCTGACAATCATATACGTATATGTATATATATTATACCGTTGTATAATAAACGGATTAACCTCTCTTAAGGCCTTGTTTGCCTTCCTCTTCTTTTCTTTCCCTATTTATTTTAATAAACTAATTTACTATATAGTTAATTGTCACCTTACTTATTGATTAATTAATTTTATTTAAATCAATTAAATAAAATAAGATAATTCACATTAAATCACATTGTCACATAATTAATATTTATATTTATTAATTATGTCAATTCATTAATTCATTAATTAATTATTAAATTAACTAAAGTAATATATGCTTATTTAATTAATCAAATAAACTCAATTAAATATATTCTTTGAACTATTAAATTACTACATATTAATTTAATTAATGTCACACATATAATTAAATTAATTTATCACAAATTTATAAATTAATTATTTAATTCAATAATTAAATAATTAAAAATATTTATTTATTTCAATAAATATTCAAATATCTTTACAAAATTCTCGTTCGTCACAATAACAGTTATGATGGTAAATAATAATAATGCCTACTTGAATTATATCTAGTGATAATAGAAAATGTACATGGATTATATATTGGTATACATATGTACCTCTATTTGAGATATTGTATTATTTATTGCTTAATTGAAGTAACATTGTAACTTAAGTGTATATATAGAATATACATACATAACCTTAGTGTATTTTCAAGTTGCTGAGTAATTGGTATGTCCCAATATGAGTGTCATCCCCAACTTCCTCTTCACGTGAACAAATAATAAGCTAGCCTACTCCTACACTCTCAAACTCAGTTTCATAGATGGGATCATTGCAAGGGGAGTGGGCATAATAGTGTAATTCAACTACTCCTCACCAACTTCTTCTTACCCATTGTATATTCTAGCAATCCTTTGTTTTGAGTTAGTGAACAAAGCTTGAAACCGTGTATTGATTTGCCTATATATATAACTCATCCTCTTCATAAATTCTTTTACTGAGAATTGCTTGAGTGTTGGAGTAAGAGTAATTCATATCAGTGTAGTAGCATTAAGAGAGTAAGAGATAGCAACAAGCCATATTACAGAGGTATAATCACTTACCTTCTTGTTCTTCATTCTCTGTGAAATCCCATTCATGCTCCACATTGTCAAATTCTTGAGTTTTCCAATCTAGATGTTAATTGAGCTATAGAATACGTTTTGATAAGTGTTATATGAAGTTATATGCATGATAGGATTGTATTATAGCTGGTACAGGAAGAATTTTGTAAATTGATTTTGAGTTGGAATTGCAGAACTGCCAAAACTGCACAGCTTCAGGACTGGCCGCCAGCCTGCGCAGCTGCGCCAGTATTACACTGGCCAACGGCGCAGCTGCGCCAGTGCCTGTCTGCAGAAATTGTTTTCCTTTTTTTTTCTGCTCATGCTAACTTGATGGTACTAATTTTGACATGCATGAAAGTTAGTTTAACTCATATATATATATATATATATATATATATATATATATATGTTCTTGATACAACATGCATGATTTTAACCATGTTAGTATGCGTTATGAGAGGAAGCTTTATAGTTTACAAATGAACTTGGACTTATTAGAGTGAACTTAGAAGCTTTAAAAAGGGGACTTTGATATATAAATACCATGACTATATTCTGACTTTTGAGACATGTTTGTATGACTTAGAAACACATGAGAAGCATGTTAACTTGCATACATAAGTTTCATGACGGAATGTGAACCCCACTATTGAACATTTCTAACAAACATATAAGCTTCAAAGGTGAACGTTAGCATGAAGGTATTGTATATGCATTCTAATTTGGAAAGCATGTTAATATGAACCTAGAATGCATGATTAGAGTATTAAATGCACTAGCATACGTGTTTGAAAGACTCAAAGGTTTACAAAGGAAAACTTATGTTTTGAAAATAAAGCTTATAGTTTTGAATGCAAACTTTGTCATATAAGTAGCATGTGTATAGTTTGATATTATGAGCATAATAGTATGTTTACATTGACATAAAATGCACGTTTAAAGTGTTGTACACACTAGCATTCGAGATTGATGGATTTAAGGAGTTTTCAAGGAAAACTTAAGAACTTTCAAAGTAAACTTGACCAATAATTTTGTCTGGTGATATGAGAGCATTAATGTGGCTTTGGTATGTGCTTCTAATGCAAGAGAGTCATAGTTACAAAACACTTTGATTATACTAAAACGATCTTTGTGGACTTAGTATACTTTTGAAGGAGAACTTAATATTTGAAAGTTAAATACCATGTGAGACATGTTGTGAGCATATAAGCATAAGTATTAAGATTTCATTATGCCTATAGACATGTTGACATGAGCATTATATACATATTTCACATATACACGCATATTCATAGAAAGTGGATTTCTAAGGTATGAACTATGTGGTTCATGTAGGCATGAGTAGTATTCGCACAAGCATATTTACTAAGTGTTATTTGCCTCATTATGTAGTATTATGACTTTAAAAGTTGACCTTGGGGCATGGACGTGATTAACTTAAGGTTTACCAGCATTGAACCATATAACTTAGAATTATGAACAAAACCTTGCAATATGTGTATCTTAAACTATGTTGCATGATTAAATTGGAATGCTATGTGTTCAAGCCTATGTTGATGCTTATGAACTAGACAATCTAAAATTATTAAATCTAAGACAGGATTAGATTGACTTACGTGAACTATGTGATAGAATTATATAATGACTAGATTCTTGTATGTGTGAACTTATATTAGTTTATATATACTAATTGGAGAGATCGACTTGTTAATGTTAGGTCGTTCCAACGCCGTTTAATTAAAGCTAGAATTATTTGTAGCTGAGCAATCAGGCAAGTTTCCTGACTTACACTCATTTATAGTGCAAGTTCCCTAACTTTATTCAAATATATATTGAGCAAGTTCCTGAACTTCACTCTTTGATTGTGCAAGTTCCTTTGAAACCATTCTTGTATTATTTGCAAGTCTCCCTAACTTTACTCAAATTTATATTGAGCATGGTATTATTATATTTCAAGTTTTCATGAACTACTCTTTTATTTGAGCAAATTTTTCTTGACTTATACTTATTTATTGTACAAGTATCCGGACCCTATTGTGCAAGTATTCTAAATTCTTGTACTACCTTATTCAATGAACCAGTGTAAGCGAGTTTCTAAACTTCACTTATTTTTGGTGAAAGTTTCCTATCCTTCCCATATTGTTTTAAGTAGGTTATTATTGTATTGTGAAAGTTCCCGAACTTCACACTTTGGTTATTGTGAAAGTTCCCCGAACTTCACATTTTGGATATTGTGAAAGTTCTCCGAACATCACACTTTGGTTATTGTGAAAGTTCCCCAAACTTCACATTTTGAGTATTGTGAAAGTTCCCCGAACTTCACACTTTGGTTATTGTGAAAGTTCCCCGAACTTCACATTTTGAGTATTGTGAAAGTTCCCCGAACTTCACACTTTGGTTATTTTGCAAGTTCCTAAACTTCATTTCTTTATTATGTAAGTTATCTCTCATATATTGTGCAAGTATCTTATCTTTGTGTTTACATTACTCAAAGAACGTTGTAAGCAAATGTCCTAACCTATGCATTTACTTTATGCAAGGGATCTATTATGGTGAATTTCCCCGAATTTCACTCTTTGATGTTATAAGTGTCTAAGCCTATGCATTTTTTTTATGCAAGGAATCTATTATCGTGCAAGTTCCCCGAACTTCACACGTTAAATATTGTGCAAGTTCCCCGAACTTCACACATTGAGTATTGTGCAAGTTCCCCGAACTTACACAAATTCATATATTGTGCAAATTCTAAACTTCACTTTGTGCAAGTTCTGTATCCTTCTCATATTGCATTGAGTAAGTTATTGTTGAATCGAAAGTTGTTTACTTAATTGTTTGAATTTTATTTCCAAGCATGTTATTTAGTGGTTTAATTACATATCAATTATTCCACATTGATATTATTGATGTCTGCACCTAGTGCATTTGAGCTCGTACAGTCTTGGGCTTGTACATTATTCAAGGTTCTAAATTTCTTGAACTATGTCAGTAAGAGTCTGAACCTTTGCTCAGTCAGAGTAGTGTATGAAGTTTTCTTTGAAGCTATCCAAACCAATTGTTGGTAAGGATTCTTAGACGGAACAGAACACCCCTCATATGTAGGAGTGTGCCCAGGTATCTAATATATATGATACGAGTAAGCAGATATAAGTGTTATGCATATTCACATTGTACCCGAGGCTGATCTCCTCGAGGTACTAAGTTTTTATAGCCAGAAACCAGTAATCCCAAAAGGGTCAATTAGTTATTGAACCCATTGGAAAGTTATAGTTTAAAGTCTACTCGACTATCAGTCATTCTAAAGGCAATTATTATCTTTGCTTTGAATAGTCATATTATTGAATCTTTCAGATATTCACAGTGTTGAATCATGCAGGTTGTTGAACCTTACAGATATTCATATCGCTAAATTATACAGATATTCATAGTATTGAATCATACAGATTGTTGAATCATTCTAACAATCATATTGTTGAATCTTTAAGATATTCATTTTGTTAAAATCATTGTCAGATATTTTTCCATTCATCATGATATATCCTTTATTGTTGTATTTAAACTTGCTGAGCTAACTTGTTGCTCATTCTTGCTATATCATGACTTATATTGTAGTTGAGCCCGAGCCCTCAAGGAATGACAAGGGTAAAGGAAAGATATAGGATGGTTTGCAAGGAGCAGACTTTATCTTTATGATTTGTTTAATTACTGTTAATGTAATATGAACCCTATTGTTTATTCTAGGGTATATTTGTATTGATGTATTAATGTTATCGAATCTTGGGACTAGTAACACCTTTTGAATGAACGACGTACGTTTATTATATTCCGCATTTTAGTTATCGTATGTTACTTAAAGGTGGATGTTAGTATTGTTTCGTGGCGACTGGACCGGGGACAGAGGACCCGGATTCGGGGATGTCAGAGGTTGGTATCAATGCTTTAGGTTATAAACGTTAGGAATGCAAAACCTAAGTTATAACCTTAGTAGGAAACTCAAGTGGAGTTTGTAGGTGATGGATTGAGGATATCCATCAAGTCTTATTGTGATACTGAAGTTGTTTATTTAAATCAGCTATGAATGATAGACGTCCTAACTTCTTAATGCTAACATGAATAGCATATCACATAAAGCCTAATGTTTTCTTCCTGTCCTCAGGATCATGCCTCCTAGGGGATTTTCACTGAACCAGAGGGAGGAAGGATCTGTTAGCAATGGTGGAGGGGGAAATATCGACCCAATGCAGAGCTTCGTTAACCTATTAACAGAAGCAATGCAAAACATAACCCCGCCAGCAGCTGAGCAGCCAAGACATTACTTGGCTAGCTTTAAGGACTTTAAATTGGTAGGAGCACTGGAATTCCTGGAAACCTTGGATCCAATTGAAGCCCAGACATGGATAGAAGAAATTGAGAAGGTGTTTGAGGTCGCACGGGTGGTCAAGGCACAGAAGACGAGTTTTGCCACATTCATGATGAAGGGCAAAGCAAATAATTGGTGGGAACCTAATAAAGGACTAGCAGGCGAAGAAGTTATTATGTGGGTCAGATTTAAGAATTTCTTTTCAGAGAATACGCAACAAGATATGGAAGTTAAGTTTCTGGAGCTGAGATAAGGAGGTATGTCAGTCGCAGAGAACGCGATAAGATTTAAAGAGTGGGCTTGATTCACCTCTCATCAGGTGGATACGGAGGCCAGGAAAACAGAGAGATTTGAATTAGTATTGAAACCATGGGTGCAGAAGGTAGTAGATGTATTGAAGATTAAGACCTTTTCTGATCTTTTGGAAAGGGCTATCATTGCCGAAGGTGGTAATGAAGCCATAGCGCAATTTAAGCAAGTTAAGAAGACCGGTCAGGAAGGACAGAAGGGGGGAAGCGGCGGAGGCAGCAACCCCAATAAGCGTAAATGGATGGAGAGCCAATCATCCGGAGGTAGCAAATCCGGGAGAAAGGCTAAGAAAAGTTTAAAGTGCAGTAACTGTGGAAGGAACCACTCGGGGGAATGCTTGAAGGGGAAGAACGCATGTTATCATTGTAAACAACCGGGGCACATGGCTCCTCAATGTTCGAATAAGTCAAAAGGAGGATGTTTCGCGTGTAGAGCCACAGACCATCAAATCAAGGACTGCCCGAAGAGAAAGGGCGTTGCAGCTAGCGGCAACCGCAACAACAAGGACGTAGTGTCAGGTATCATCCTGATCAATTATATAGATGCATATGTGTTATTCGATTTGGGTGCCACCTGCTCTTTTGTTTCTGAAGAATTTGTTAAACAGTTAGACTTACCCCGTGAGGAATTAGAACACCCTATGAGCGTAGGAGTAGCAAACAAGGAAGTTATCCCCGTAGAATACATTCATAGGAACTGTTATACCGATTTGAAGGGAATTCGTGGATGTCTTCCCAAATAAGATTTAGCAGCAATAGTTTTTGCCTTGGAGTTTTGGAAGTATTATTTGTATAGCGAGAAGTGTGAGATATACACAGTTTGAAGTATATCTTCACGCAGAAGGAATTAAATATGAGGCAGCGCCGATGGCTAGAATTGATCAAAGATTATGATTGTGAAATTCTGTACCATCCCGACAAGGCAAATGTAGTGACAGATGCCTTGGATAGGAAAGGCAGATGGAAGTTATCGAGGTTGACCATTCAGGAGAATTAGTGAAAGATTTCGAAAGACTAGACTTAGAGGTTAAGTATCCGATGGAGACCAAAGAGAGATTAATTACAGTGTCAGTAAGCTCGACGTTATTAGATAAGGTTAAGGAGACATAAGAGAAGGAAGAAGTTTGTGATAACATCATGAAGCGATTAGCTAAAGGTGATGAGTTGAAATTTAAGATTGATAGCACTGAACTTCTATGATTTGAAGGATAAATTTGGGTACCGTTAGTACTAGAACTAAGATAAGAGATTTTTCTAGAAGCATTTTATGGGAGGAAGTGTCGAGCACCGTTGTGTTGAGACGAGGTAGGTGAACGTCGACTGTTGGGACCAGAAGTGATACGGCAGACAGTAGAGATTATCTAAGTGATAAGAGCAAATTATCCGTTTTTATTGGAGTAACCTTATTTTTATAATTTCGAGGACGGAATTTTTATAAGGGGGGAGGGATGTAATGACCAGGAATTTTAAGCTCGTTATTAATGTTATATGTGATTTAAAATTTTTAGGAGTTAATTTTTCAAACTTATTTAAACCTTATGTGGTTATGTGTTTATGTGAATTAACCTATGCGAATAAATGCTATGATTTTATTAAAAGGACTCACTAATGGCTATTTAAATTAGTAGATTAACCCTGAGACTTTTATATCAGAGTATTGATAAAAGTGTTAGTAATTATATATTCAAATTTACTTGAATATAATGTAGAGATTTAATCGTGATTGATTAATTGATATTTAAGTAATTAATTGATAACATGTGAAATTATTATTGTTGTTGATTAATAATTATTATGAATAAATAATAATTAACGAGTAAGAGATTAATAAATATAATAATATTATATTTACTTGATTAATTATTTTATACAAGCATGCGATATATTAAACCTTTTAATATATGGTGGATACCTTCATATTATATAAAGTGCAATGTGCACATTAATGTGGCTATGTATATTATATATAGACTATATAGTAAGATTTATTTGCATTAGTAGAGTTACACAATAATATTGCTTATGTAACTTGAAGTGTGTAAGTAAACACTCATGTATGCCTCATCAACATATAGTAATATCAATGAATAATTATTAATTGATAATGATTTTTAATAAGTTATTATAATAATTATAATAACAGTTATGATGGTAAATAATAATAATGCCTACTTGAATTATATCTAGTGATAATAGAAAATGTACATGGATTATATATTGGTATATATATGTACCTCTATTTGAGACATTGTATTATTGATTGCTTATTTGAAGTAACATTGTAACTTAAGTATATATATAGAATATACATACATAACCTTAGTGTATTTTCAAGTTGCTGAGTAATTGGTATGTCCCAATATGAGTGTCATCCCCAACTTCCTCTTCACGTGAACAAATAATAAGCTAGCCTACTCCTACACTCTCAAACTCAGTTTCATAGATGGGATCATTGCAAGGGGAGTGGGCATAATAGTGTAATTCAACTACTCCTCACCAACTTCTTCTTACCCATTGTATATTCTAGCAATCCTTTGTTTTGAGTTAGTGAACAAAGCTTGAAACCGTGTATTGATTTGCCTATATATATAACTCATCCTCTTCATAAATTCTTTTACTGAGAATTGCTTGAGTGTTGGAGTAAGAGCAATTCATATCAGTGTAGTAGCATTAAGAGAGTAAGAGATAGCAACAAGCCATATTACAGAGGTATAATCACTTACCTTCTTGTTCTTCATTCTCTGTGAAATCCCATTCATGCTCCACATTGTCAAATTCTTGAGTTTTCCAATCTAGATGTTAATTGAGCTATAGAATACGTTTTGATAAGTGTTATATGAAGTTATATGCATGATAGGATTGTATTATAGCTGGTACAGGAAGAATTTTGTAAATTGATTTTGAGTTGGAATTGCAGAACTGCCAAAACTGCACAGCTTCAGGACTGGGCGCCAGCCTGCGCAGCTGCGCCAGTATTACACTGGCCAACGGCGCAGCTGCGCTAGTGCCTGTCTGCAGAAATTGTTTTCCCTTTTTTTTTCTGCTCATGCTAACTTGATGGTACTAATTTAGACATGCATGAAAGTTAGTTTAACTCATATATATATATATATATATATATATATATGTTCTTGATACAACATGCATGATTTTAACCATGTTAGTATGCGTTATGAGAGGAAGCTTTATAGTTTACAAATGAACTTGGACTTATTAGAGTGAACTTAGAAGCTTTAAAAAGGGGACTTTGATATATAAATACCATGACTATATTCTGACTTTTGAGATATGTTTGTATGACTTAAAAACACATGAGAAGCATGTTAACTTGCATACATAAGTTTCATGACGGAATGTGAACCCCACTATTGAACATTTCTAACAAACATATAAGCTTCAAAGGTGAACGTTAGCATGAAGGTATTGTATATGCATTCTAATTTGGCAAGCATGTTAATATGAACCTAGAATGCATGATTAGAGTATTAAACGCACTAGCATACGTGTTTGAAAGACTCAAAGGTTTACAAAGGAAAACTTATGTTTTGAAAATAAAGCTTATAGTTTTGAATGCAAACTTTGTCATATAAGTAGCATGTGTATAGTTTGATATTATGAGCATAATAGTATGTTTACATTGACATAAAATGCACGTTTAAAGTGTTGTACACACTAGCATTCGAGATTGATGGATTTAAGGAGTTTTCAAGGAAAACTTAAGAACTTTCAAAGTAAACTTGACCAATAATTTTGTCTTGTGATATGAGAGCATTAATGTGACTTTGGTATGTGTTTCTAATGCAAGAGAGTCATAGTTACAAAACACTTTGATTATACTAAAACGATCTTTGTGGACTTAGTATACTTTTGAAGGAGAACTTAAGATTTGAAAGTTAAATACCATGTGAGACATGTTGTGAGCATATAAGCATAAGTATTAAGATTTCATTATGCCTATAGATATGTTGACATGAGCATTATATACAGATTTCACATATACACGCATATTCATAGAAAGTGGATTTCTAAGGCATGAACTATGTGGTTCATGTAGGCATGAGTAGTATTCGCACAAGCATGTTTACTAAGTGTTATTTGCCTCATTATGTGGTATTATGACTTTAATAGTTGACCTTGGGCCATGGACGTGATTAACTTAAGGTTTACCGGCATTGAACCATATAACTTAGAATTATGAACAAAACCTTGCAATATGTGTATCTTAAACTATGTTGCATGATTAAATTGGAATGCTATGTGTTCAAGCCTATGTTCATGCTGATGAACTAGACAATCTAAAATTATTAAATCTAAGACAGGATTAGATTGACTTACGTGAACTATGTGATAGAATTATATAATGACTAGATTCTTGTATGTGTGAACTTATATAAGTTTATATATCTAATTGGAGAGATCGACTTGTTAATGTTAGGTCGTGCCAACGCCGTTTAATTAAAGCTAGAATTATTTGTAGCTGAGCAATCAGGCAAGTTTCCTGACTTACACTCATTTATAGTGCAAGTTCCCTAACTTTATTCAAATATATATTGAGCAAGTTCCTGAACTTCACTCTTTGATTGTGCAAGTTCCTTTGAAACCATTCTTGTATTATTTGCAAGTCTCCCTAACTTTACTCAAATTTATATTGAGCATGGTATTATTATATTGCAAGTTTTCATGAACTACTCTTTTATTTGAGCAAGTTTTTCTTGACTTATACTTATTTATTGTACAAGTATCCGGACCCTATTGTGAAAGTATTCTAAATTCTTGTACTACCTTATTCAATGAACCGTGTAAGCGAATTTCTAAACTTCACTTATTTTTGGTGAAAGTTTCCTATCCTTCCCATATTGTTTTGAGTAGGTTATTATTGTATTGTGAAAGTTCTCGAACTTCACACTTTGGTTATTGTGAAAGTTCCCCGAACTTCACATTTTGGGTATTGTGAAAGTTCTCCGAACTTCACACTTTGGTTATTGTGAAAGTTCCCCAAACTTCACATTTTGGGTATTGTGAAAGTTCCCCGAACTTCACACTTTGGTTATTGTGAATGTTCCCCGAACTTCACATTTTGAGTATTGTGAAAGTTCCCCGAACTTCACACTTTGGTTAGTGTGAAAGTTCCCCGAACTTCGCATTTTGAGTATTATGAAAGTTCCCCGAACTTCACACTTTGGTTATTTTGCAAGTTCCCAAACTTTATTTCTTTATTATGTAAGTTCTCTAAACTTATACAAACTCGTATATTGTGCAAGTATCTTATCTTTGTGTTTACTTTACTCAAAGAACATTGTAAGCAAATGTCCTAACCTATGCATTTACTTTATGCAAGGGATCTATTATGGTGAATTTTCCCGAATTTCACTGTTTGATGTTGTAAGTGTCTATACCTATGCATTTATTTTATGCAAGGAATCTATTATCGTGCAAGTACCCCGAACTTCACACGTTGAGTATTGTGCAAGTTCCCCGAACTTCACACGTTAAATATTGTGCAAGTTCCCCGAACTTCACACGTTGAGTATTGTGCAAGTTCCCCGAACTTACACAAATTCATATATTGTGCAAATTCTAAACTTCACTTTGTGCAAGTTCTCTATCCTTCTCATATTGTATTGAGTAGGTTATTGTTGAATTGAAAGTTATTTACTTAATTGCTTGAACTTTATTTCCGAGCAGGTTATTTAGTGGTTTAATTACTTATCAATTATTCCACATTGATATTATTGATGTCCCCACCTAGTGCATTTGAGCTCGTACAGTCTTGGACTTGTACATTATTCAAGGTTCTAAATTTCTTGAACTATGTCAGTAAGAGTCTGAACCTTTGCTCGGTCAGAGTAGTGTATGAAGTTTTCTTTGAAGCTATCCAAACCAATTGATGGTAAGGATTCTTAGACGGAACAGAACACCCCTCATATGTAGGAGTGTGCCCAGGTATCTAATATATATGATACGAGTAAGCAGATATAAGTGTTATGCATATTCACGTTGTACCCGAGGCTGATCTCCTCGAGGTACTAAGTTTCTGTAGCCAGAAGCCAGTAATCCCAAAAGGGTCAATTAGCTATTGAACCCATTGGAAAGTTATAGTTCAAAGTCTACTCGACTATCAGTCATTCTAAAGGCAATTCTTATCTTTGCTTTTAATAGTCATATTATTGAATCTTTCAGATATTCACACTGTTGAATCATGCAGGTTGTTGAACCTTACAGATATTTATATCGCTAAATTATACAGATATTCATAGTATTGAATCATACAGATTGTTGAATCATTCTAACATTCATATTGTTGAATCTTTAAGATATTCATTTTATTGAAATCATTGTCAGATATTTTTCCATTCATCATGATATATCCTTTATTGTTGTATTTAAACTTGCTGAGCAAACTTGTTGCTCATTCTTGCTATATCATGACTTATATTGTAGTTGAGCCCGAGCCCTCAGGGAAGGACAATGGTAAAGGAAAGATATAGGATGGTTTGCAAGGAGCACACTTTGTCTTTATGATTTGTTTAATTACTGTTAATGTAATATAACCCTAATGTTTATTCTAGGGTATATTTGTAATGATGTATTAAGGTTATCGAATCTTGGGACTAGTAACACCTTTTGAATGAACGACGTACGTTTATTATATTCCGCATTTTAGTTATCGTATGTTACTTAAAGGTGGATGTTAGTATTATTTCGTGGCGACCGGACCGGGGTCAGAGGACCCGAATTCGGGGGTGTCACAAAAACCATCGTAGGGACGCTGACACGATAATTGACATTTTTTCATTATATTGAGACCTTAAATTCGAATAACCATTTTAAGGTCTGTGTATGTACATTTTACAAAAAAACTGGCAGTGTACATTTGTAAACTGGAGTTTATCCATCGTGAGGATCAGATCCGGATCGATTTGATCGTGAATCCCACAATTCCTAGGCTCACATATGAGTAGCCAATAAACCTGCACAGTTCAAATTTGCACAGAAATGGACATATATGCAACATCATGTCGCAATGGAACCAAGGATTCATCAATAAATCCTGGTTACGAATGGCCAAAGCATCTCATTCCCACTAGATAGCGATCTAAGGGACGCGAGTTTGCTTTCAAAGCTGAAACTATAAAAATAACTAGATTTAAATAAATCTCAGCCCTTATAGCTTCTAGGTTCTATCGGGACCTGTTTGAATCGTTGAAAGATAGAATTGGCGAGATTTGGATAAATCTAGTCCACCTGCAGATATGTCAGTGCAGATTCATATACAAATGACTATTAAATGCAACAGTTGAATAAATTGAGTAAAAATATATATATATATATATATATAATTATATATATACAAAAGCTGTAAAAGGGCGATGGGTTTTTCACTCGCAAGCCCAGACTCGAATTAAAATATATATACATTTATAAAAAAATTGTAAATAGCCACGAAATAATCCAGGCTGTGATAGAAAATATATAAATATATATATATATATATATATATATATATATATTGACAGAAATGTAGTCAACCAGGACTGATATGAGTACCAGTGATGGTGAAATTCGCTTATATATGCGTAAATATATATATAAAAGTGGTAAACTACCACGAATTTGATATTTGGGCTTGACAGAATTGAAATGTTAGTACATTTGCAGTTAAATATATATAAAAAAAGGGCCAAACCCGGACTGGGAAGACAACCCGGTCCGGCAGAGTTGCCAAAAATGTGTGTGCTAGTGCATTTAATCTGCTGGAGCTGACGGATCGTCAATCCGAGTTGTAGAAATGCAAAAAAGCTGCGTTTATGTACAGAAATGTATTAAATTTTGACGAAAACGGCCACGAAATTAAGCTCCGGGCATATTTAGTAGATGAAACTTCATGTGTAAGTGGAAAATAGTGCAAAGTAGTAGTATTGACTTTCTGATCGTAAAAATACTTACAATGGACTGCGATACTGGCTTTTTGCCAAATTGTAGGCTTTAAAAGTCCAAATTTACCGGTGGTTTTTTGATATGTGGTAGTATTTGGGTTTGTCTACGTAATGGAGTAAAAATATTTGGGTTTGGAAGAGATGTAAAAGTCAGAAAATCAGACAGGTAGAGCTTCGTTGCTTTTCTAAATTATGAAAATGAAGGGGGTGCATGTTTATTTATAGGCCAGGGAGCCTTAGCTCTACCTGCGACTACCGCAGGTAGAGGTGTGGCTCCCCAGGTGGGTCCCGCAATGTCGGGTTCCATCGTCTCAAAGTACGTGCACTTCGGTCAATGCGCAGTTGAAGTCAGAACTTTCAAACTTTTGATCGGAGCGTCCGTTTGAGGCGTGCGATACCTTTTTGAAAAGACCTCGCCAAGAGTGTCTCAATGATATAGGATAAAACATTTTCTGGGTCCGAGAAGACGGGTTCATAACCATGTCTTTGATTCCCCGCAGTTTGTCCGTTGAGCTGTCTTGCGCTGTTGGCACTCGAGATCGTTGTTGTGGTTCATTCTAACTTCGATGGAATCAATTCAACTTGAGTTTGACCGAATCGGTTGAGAGTTGAATAAAATGACCATTTTTCCCCTTGCGGGGTTACCTGTGGTGTCGGCACGGCCTTTGATGGATCTGGCTTCCCAGAGTTGTCTCTGGGATGAACTGTACTTCCCGGGCTGAGACCGTGGATGACTTGACATATCTTGGGTTGATGTCCAGGTTGACCTGTACCTCCCGAGTTGATACCGGGGCAAACTTGACGGCCAGATGTGAAGATCGGGGTTGATTGGTATCTCCCGGGTTGCTAACGGGGCTGATTTGAAGGCCCGATATTGAGATCGGGGTTTGAACTGATGGCTTGATTGAAGATCAAATCTGGATAGACGGTCCGATTGACTATCAGAGCTGGATAGATGGTCTGATTGACTATCAGAACTGGATAGGCAATTCGATTAGAGATCAGAGCTGGATAGACAGTCCGATTGACTATTGGAGCTAGATTGACGATCTGATTAACTATCGGAGCTGGATGGACAGTCCGATTGACTACCGGAGCTGGATTGACGGTCTGATTGACTATCGGAGCTGGATTAAGTATCGACATTGGTAATCGAATTTGGCTAAATTACCGATATTGGGGATCAGATTTGGCTGGAGTACCGATATTGGGGATCAGATTTAGATTATCGATATTGGGGATCGGATTTAGGTTTAAGGATCGGCATTGGCGGCCTGTTTTGAGTTAAAGGACCGGCATTGGCGGCCGGATTTGAATTGATTGACGGTTTTGCCCTCCTACAGTGTTAGTATTGGGGCAAGGAAAATTTTGAGTGTCTACAATCTCAAGTCCAAGGATTATTTATACTACTATCACTTAAGGAATTCCTAATGATAGACAAGTAAAATTCTATTAGGTATTCCTTAGCTAGTCACGTTCAGTGTACTTATTCTCCAATAAGCACCTACGTACTTGCTGTAGTGTCTCCACACAAATGATTGTGAAATCAATCATCCTTATCCAACGAGTAAGAAATATATATATATATGTTGGGCCCCGAATATTTGAGGACCAAAGACCTGGATTGGGCTTGGTCTCGGTTAGGCCATGGTTAGACCATGGTGGCTCCTGAAGGACCATGTTGGGTTATAACTCCTAGTTGTATGGAAATTCTACATATGGAAGGAGGAATCAGTCATTAATTGGACTTCCTATATCTTAGGAGATTTGATACTATCCTATTAGAAAAAGGTTACACGAGGGAACCCTAATCCAATATAAAAGTGGATTCTAGCAGGGATGTGAGGTACTATAAATATATGGCTTGACTATTCACAAGCTACACTTACCCAATATTATTATTTCAAGTAATATAGAATTTTACCTCCATTGTTAACCTTGTCACCCTGTACTTACTCTCACACCGGAGCTATCCCCCGGCGGCCCAAGCCCTCAAGCTTCTCGGTGTTTACCCGTTTTGTGCAGGATTGGACGTGCTTGGTGATTGGAGCTTGTGGATGAATCTTGGCGTTACCATTGGCGCTAGAAGGAGGGGTTTATTTCAATCACAACCAGCAGATCACCACGTCAGAAAATATGGTGAATAGAAAGATAGTTTCTGGCAGGGGACAGCCTTCGACAGTAGCATCCACACAGCCGAAGGGGTCGGTAAAAGATAGGTTGGGGCCATCCAGCATCCACACGTGGCTTGGCCCTCAAACCAATTCTACCGGTTCCCCTGGAAAGGGGCCAGCCCGGAGCCCAACGGAAGCTGTTCCACACAACCAGCCAGGAAAGAAAAGACCAGAAGAGGATTTAAGGCACACCACCTCGAAACCAACTCTGAGAGGACCGTGAAGCGGCTGTAGGCCGAAAGATAAAAGAGATAGAGGACATGGAGTAGGATTTAAAGGTTCTTATGATGCAAAAAGAAGAGCTCACCAAACAGGTGGTGCATATGGTCGAAGACAAGGCCTCCAGCCTCCCTCACCACACTGAACGGAGGAGGACTCCACACAGAGAATCCAGAGGAAAGCATGACGATGACATAAGGACAACCGAGAGTAGGCTTCGGAGCCATTCTCGTGAAAGAAGCAGATCGGGAGGTCGCCGAACCGAGGGGCGTTCGAGGGCACATCACTCCAACAGCCCCTGACGCGATGAAAGAAGGTCACAAGTGGATCGTTCAGGAGTCCACGGTCACAAAGATCAAAGACAAGACAGCCCCCATGGGAAGAGGTCTCATCAAGAAGCCCAACCATCATTCCAGAAGCCAAAGGGCAATCGTCAGGATAGCCCTTGACGTAATCGAGACAGAGACTACAGAAGCCCGCCCGGAACCTCCGAGAGGATGAGAGGGATCGCAGGAGTCACTAGGATCGGAAGGACCAAAAGGAAAGAATATCTCCGAAGAAAAATTCTGACCCAGCCCTTGTCAGGATTGAGATGCTGACAAAGAAGTTAGAAGATATGCAGAAGCAGTTAACAGAGGCTCAGCAAGGGAAAGTGAGTTCGGGGAAGAAGGATTCCCCGTTCTTAGAAGAGATTCTCGGGGAAAAGGCAGACCTCGCCAAAAAGCTGTCGTACATGGAGAGTTATGATGGGTTAGGAGACCCATACGAGCACAGTCAGACGTATAACAGGTTGATGGACTATTACGACTACACTGATGCGGCTAAGTGCAATACCTTCATCACGACCCTGAGGAAATACACCCGACATTGGATGAACACACTGGTCCCGAACACTATCTCGTCATGGGAAGAGCTATGTGACAAGTTCTATGCCATGTTCAAGAGCAACAGAAGAAGAGGAAAACCCACTGGATCATTGGCCCAGGTTAGGCAGCATTCTAATAAGAAGCTGGGTCAGTACGTGAAAAGATTCAGGAAGGCAGTCAGCTAGGTGACCGACCTCAATGACTTACAGGCAATAGGGCTCTTCCAGAATGGGCTGGACCTTGTGAAATCTAAGAAACTGATGAAGAAATTGATGTTCAACCATTCGAGGAACTTGGCCGAAGCCTTCGAGAAGGCAGAAGGCTTCATAGTGATGGAAGAGGCCATGGAAAGTCTGAAACGTGGCTCTACAGAGAAGCCCAAAGACAAAGATAAAGACAAAATCAGGTCCGATGGGAATTCAAAGCGGAATGTGAATGATAAATTGGGAAACTTCCAAAAGCGGTACGACAACAACAGAGGCTCGGGAGGGAGCCGCCCCCCCCCCCCCCCTCAAAAGATAAGGACAACAGAGTCTACACTCTACTTAACACCAACCGACCCACCATCCTGGAGCATTTGAAAAAGCAGCCTGGCTATCAAAAGATAAATGACGGCTTCAGACCCGATATGGGAAACCCCCACAAATACTGTGACTACCATGAATGTATGGGGTACTATACCGAAGACTGTTGAGGTCTGGAGGAACTGATTGAGAGGAATATACAACATGGGGGTCTAATCCGATTTGTGTCTGGGAGAGAGACCCCGAAGGTACAGTAAACGACTAATACTCCGACCCAGGCAGACTAACAACCGCAGTAGAACCAAACTCAGGGGGCTCGCCATATGGTGGATGTCATCATTGGCGGTATGATGGGAAAGTTCTCCAGTAAGAAGCGGCGTGGTTATCTGCATTCAGTGATGTCAATGGCCAACCAACCCGTGAGACGCAAAAGACCTTACCCGGGTTTAGTCATATCATTCACGGACGAAGACTTCCCCTTAGAGCCGATTGAGCCTCATAAAGGAGCACTAGTGATCACGGCACAGGTGGGGTCGATTTACATAAAAAGGATGATGATAGACAACGGGTCATCAGTGGATATCTCGTACGCTCATGCCTACCAGAGGATGAGCTTGGATGGAAGAAAGATAAAGATCAGACAGGAGTCTCCACTATACGGCTTCAGTAACGAGCCAGTTAAAGTTGCTAGAACCATCAAATTACCAGTGATCTTCGGGACAGCTCCCCAGCAAGTGGAAATTATGTGCCAGTTCTATCTGGTGCATGTGGATTCGACTTACAACGCCATCTTAGGAAGACCTACACTGATGGCTCTCCAAGCGGTGACCTCCATACCCCACTTCAAGATTAAATTCCTTACTCGACATGGGGTCGGAGAAGTAGCAGGGGACGTCGATCTGGCAAAGAGGTGCTACCAAAACTCGCTGATCACTTCGGGGTTTGGGGTCAGCAAGCAGAAGCAGACCATGGCGATAGAGATTGAGCCCTTCATAGAGAGAAGATAGGAGCCATCGGTCATGCCGGCAGGAGAGACAGAAGAGATAGAGCTGGTACCAAAGAAGCCAGGACAAGACAGTGAAGATCGGGACAGGGTTACCCGAACCCTTTCGAACCCACTTGGTGGAGTTGTTACAAAGCTATGTAGACATCTTCGCGTAGGTCCCCAATGACATGTCAGGGGTAGATCTGAAGGTTTTCGAACATAGACTACACGTGGATCCAATAAAGAAACTAGTTCGATAGAAGAGGAGGATCTTCGCCCCAGAAACACAGAGGATAATTGATGAAGAGATAGCAAAGCTGTTGGCAGCAAACTTCATCTTCGAGATAGACTACCCGAAATGGATGGCCAACGTAGTACTAGTTCAGAAGCAGAATGGTAAATGGCGCATCTGCATCGACTACACTAATCTGATTAAGGCATGCCCGAAGGACTTCTACCCTCTGCCACACATCGATTAGCTCATTGATGAAACTTCGGGGTATGCACTACTTAGTTTTATGGACGCGTTCTCAGGATATCATCAGATCTCAATGTGTAAAGAGGATATACTAAAGAATGCATTTATCATGCATCGTTCGGTATATGCTTACAAGAAGATGACCTTCGAATTACTGAATGCGGGAGCCCTTTACCAGAGGATAATGAACTACGTCTTCAAAAATTAGTTGGGTAGGAGCATGGAAGTATACGTGGATGACATGATCGACAAAAACATGTCAATCCGAGGCCATTTGAATGATCTGGAAAATTGCTTTCAGACAGTTCGGCACTACAACTTGAGGCTGAACCCTACAAAGTGCACCTTCGGATTGAGGGCCAAGAAATTCTTAGAATACATGATCAGCCAAACAAGGATAGAGGTGAACCCGGAGAAGATTAAGGCTATATTGGACATGAAGTCTCCTCAATCATACAAGGATGTTCAACGTCTGACGGGTCGGATAGCAACCATGCGGAGATTCATGTCCAAATTGGCAGAGAGATGTCTGTCATTTTTTGATACTTTGAAAGGGACTGAAGAATGCGAAAAGCTTCTAGTGGACAGCAGAATACGAAGACGCATTTCAAGAAATAAAGAGGTATTTATCTTCGACCCCTTTGTTGGTGAAACCCGTTCCTACAAAGTCATTGTACTTGTATTTGGCGACAAGTTCGTTGGCAGTAGGAGCTGTATTAGTACGGGAGATCGAGGGTAAGTAGCACCCGGTTTATTATATAAACCACTCCCTTAGGGACGCAGAGACAAGGTATCCGAACCTAATTGCCTACGCCTTAGTGATAGCCAGCAGGAAGCTTCGGTAGTATTTCCAGGGTCGGTTGATAGTGGTATATACGGATCAACAGTTGAAGAAGGTCCTGGGCCGGCCAAAGGTCTCAGGAAGGTTAGCAGCATGGACCAAGGAGCTGTCCCAATATATATTGGAGTATCATCCTCAGACAGCTATTAAAGGTCAGGTCTTAGCAAATTTTGTGGTGGAGTGTTCGTTCTCCGAAGCGGATGACAGCATAGAATCAACCGAGGGGATAGAGCAGGCAGTAGCAGTTGTTCAGCAGAGGCAAAGCTTATGGACACTATAAACGGATGGGTCAACTACTTCGGATGTTAGTGGGGCTGACGTCATTCTGACCAGTCCCGAAGGGTTCAAGGTGCAACAGGCAATCCGATTTGGGTTTAAAGCCATAAACAACGAGGCCGAGTACGAAGTAGTCCTGGCAGGGCTTCGATTAGCGAAGAGTATTGAAGTGCAAAGGTTGGTTATCTTCAGCGACTCACAGCTAGTAGTTAAGCAGATCCCAGGAGAGTACGAAGCTCGGGGAACCAGGATGGTAAAGTACTTGGCATAAACAAAAGATCGGCTTCAGATGTTCGAGGCTTTTGAGTTCCAAGGGATAGATCGATCCAACAACACGATAGCCGATGCCCTGGCAAGGTTGGCTACTACCGAAGCAAGCACATTTAGCTTATCGATCTACCTAGAAATTTTGAATAAGCCGAGTGTTCAATATACGGAGGTGATGTGTCTGGAACGGTCAATATGCTGGATGGCTCCATATTTGGATTATCTAGCAGATGGTATACTACCTTCGGATCGACTGCTAGCTAGGAAAATAAAGCACAGAAGTGCAAATTTCATTCTGATAGATGGGGATCTCTATCAAAGGGCATACTTTTCTCCACTGTTGAAATGTCTGATGTCGTCAGAAGCAGAGTATACCCTTCGGTTAGTTCATAAGGGGATATATGGAGATCATATGGCGGCAAAGTCATTGGCTTATAAGGTGCTTCGACAGGGTTACTACTGGCCTATAATTTTCAAAGAAACTACTGAATACGTGAAGAAGTGTCTGAAGTGCCAGTTGAACAGCCCTATCACCCATCAGCCACCAAAAGAGTTGTACTCAATTTTGTCACCTATCCCATTCGCAGTATAGGGGGTGGATATTTTGGGACCGCTGCCGAAAGCTAAGGGGCAAGTCAGCTTTGTCATTATTGCTATTGATTATATGACTAAGTGGGTGGAGGCTAAGCCACTTAAACTGATTACAGAACAGGAGTGCCTCAAGTTTCTAAAAGAATGTGTTGTGTTCCAATTCGGTATACCAATGGCGGTGGTTTCGGATAATGGCCGACAGTTTGTGGGATCAAAGTTCAAAGCATTTTTGGCAGAACTTGTCATTCAGCATAGGAAGACCTCGGTAACACGTCCTCAGTCAAATGGATAAGTCGAGGTTACAAACTGAACTCTACTGAATGGGATCAAGAAAAGACTGGATGAAGCAAAAGGAAGATGGCCCGAAGAACTGCTCAGTGTTCTATGGGCCTATTGGACCACACCTCGGTCCACTACTGGCGAATCCCCATTTGGGTTGGCTTACGGTAAAGACGCTTTAGTACCAGTGGAAATTGGCTCCACCTCACTTCGGGTCAGCCAGTATAAGGAGGTGTTCAATGAAGACGAACTTCGGGCCAATTTAGATCTACTAGATGAAGTCAGAGAGGCCGCCCTGGTGAGGCTCACCTCTTATCAGCGAAGGGTGGCTAAGCATTATAATAAAGGAGTAAAACTCAGAAGGTTCGAGGTCGAGAATTTTGTTCTTCGAAAAGTGGGAGCTTCTATACCTCAGAATCAGGGGAAAATGATGCCGAGCTGGGAAGGACCGTATGAAATTGTTGAAGTACCGAAGCCTGGCACCTATCGACTTCGAGCAATGGATGGGTCAGACATCTAGAATACTTGGCATGTCGGCAGACTCAGGAAATACTTCCAGTCGGGAGGTGTTTTTGGTAGGGCAGAACCTATAGTAGAGTAGGATTATCAATAGAACAAAAGTCAGAGTTAAGGGTCTATAATAGCGCCAGGGATTTATCAATAAAAGAAGCATATTTTCTCCAATAAAATTGCTCTGTGTGTTTGTGTTATATCTGGCCGACCAGCGAACCAGATGGTGTCTGTTCGAATAGTGGACCAAATGGTGTCTGTCCGACCAGCGGATTAGATGTTGCCTGTTCGACCAGCGGATTAGGTTTTTGGGTGGTATGGTAGGGTTCCTTCGCCTCTTCGGAGAGTTTGTGAATATTCCTGGATGAACTTCGGCTCTCGGAGAAAGGTTCTCCAGAGTGTTTTAAGGTGGAATTCCTTCGTCTCTACGAAGTAAATATTCCTGGTGCACCTTCAGCTCTCGGAGAGAAGGTCATCAGAGAACTATGGTGGGATTCCTTCATCTCTTTATAGCAAAGTGAATGTTCCTGGATGAGCTTTGACTCTCGGAGAGAGGTTCTCCAGAGTGTTTTAAGGTGGAATTCCTTATCTCTACGAAGTAAATATTCCTGGTGTACCTTCGGCTCTCAGAGAAAAGGTCATCAGAGGACTAAGGATGGGTTCCTTCGCCTCGTCGGAGCATTTATGAATATTCCTGGATGAACTTCGGCTCTTGGAGAGAGGTTTTCCAGAGTGTTTAAGGTGGGATTCCTTCGTCTTTACGAAGTAAATATTCCTGGTGCACCTTCGGCTCTCGGAGAGAAGGTCATCGGAGGTCTAAGGTTGGATTTATTTAGCCCTGGGGGCATAAGATGTTTTCATGCTATAATTACTTGTGAATATTTCATTGATTGAATGTTATATATGCTTGACATAAATGATGTTCGGCAATCGAAGTAAAAAAATAGATATTTCTTCATTGATGTCTTAAAAGGTTATAGGAAATTTCAATTTTTACATAGAAGACTGCTATTCAGAAGCCGAATGATCATCATCTGCGTCCTCACTGCTGTCCTCTCTAGGATCGGTATAGAACAGAGCAGGGTTGACATAGGCTTTGAGCATCCTAGCTTTTCCTTTCTTCCGACAGACTTCATATCCCTCAGAGAATATCTTAGTAATCTCTGTGATCAGTTCGGGAGAAGCTCGGTACTCTTTGATGACCTGAAGGCGAGTTTCCTCAGTAAGAGTCGGCTTCGAGGCTTTGAGTTCGGTAATTTCTTTCTCCATAGTAGTGCGTGCCTGGCGAGCTTCTTCCTCTTGCTTCTTCAGGTTCGAGTTCTCCTATTAAAGGGTGAGGATGTTTTGATTCTGCTGTTGGATCAGGAATTGGTCAGCCTCAGACTTTTATAGCAGCAGTTCGGCATTTGGCGTCGGTTTGGGCGGCATGTTCTATAAATTTTGTATTCTCAGTCTGAAGTGTAGAAACTTCATGCTGAAGTTGGATGTTGATGCGTTTGGTTCTGGTGTGGGCATGTTGTTCCTGTTGAAGAGCCGCTTTAAGAGCCTCTACTTCTTTTGTTGCTCTTTTCATCTCGACTTCGTGACTCTTCCATTTTTCCGCAATCCGACACCGTATAATATTGGTTTGCAAAGTATAGGATGATATTTATAAAGATGATTCGTAAGAAGGATAATATTATTTAAAGGGGTACAGAAGAAGCTTACCCTGCCCTACTGAATGAGACCATCGGCTATAAGACCTTGGTAGGGTAGGTCTTGGAATCGGTCTTCGTCGGCGGGGAAAACGAAGCTCTTGTAGGCCTCGATGGGATAGTGCTTGGGGTTGTTGGAGAAGAACATTTTTTGGATCGGCTCAGTTGGTATCGGCTTAGTTGGTGGAGGTGGACCGGGTTATGGGGAAGAAGAAGGTGGTTCTTTGGTCTGTGGCTCCTTGAAGGGTGGTTCAGGGGTGTTGTCTTCGAGGGTTTTGTGTTGTGGATCCTGGCTGGAGGAAGGAGTAGGGTCGACTTCGGATGAGGGAGTAGTTGTTTTAGGAGGAGGGACCCTGAGCTCTTCGGCTGTCTGAGGAGTTATCTTGGCCCTTTTTGATTTAAAAAGAAGGATTTTAGCTCCCTCCTCCACTGGCAGGTTGAGGAGATCGGTTGGGTTGATCAAGGTCAATTTTTCTTTTAGCAGACTTCTTCGAAGCCCTCTTCTTGTGTCGAACCTTTGTAGAGGCTACAGGGTTGGCAGTTTCGGCATGAGTATTTTCGGCAATGGGTGTGGGGGAGGTTTGGGCTTCAGAAGAAGGCTTCGGATCTATAATGACTTCGGTAATTTTGACAGAGCGTTGGCTTGAGAGGTACTCGTCCAAGTCGCGATGCTCAATTTCTGTAGGACTGAAAAGGGATACTGCATTGTGGAGATGATTAGAAGGGTCAGTAAGGGGTGGTAATTGAATAGTAATTCATGAATAGAGTTCGGGAACTTACATTGGTGATCGTAGAGCTATACTTGTTTGGTGAGTATGGTGTAGCTCAATTTCGTTTGCGGCATTTTCTTGATTATTTTGGCAATCTCTATTGCCCGATCGGTGGAAAGGTCGCCAATGGGAGGATTGGGTCGGCCGTGAAATGCCCAGCTTGGTAGTTTGGCAGTCTCTGGCCTTCGTATGAAAAACCACTCTTCGTGCCATCCTTTGTTGCTGGAAGGGGTATTTGATAAGTGATTTTTATAACCACTTATTCAGTTATGAACTAACTCGTTTTGTTGCTTAAACTTAAGAATTGTTATGCTTTTAATATATTTTTGCTTTGTTTTGTAGTTTTCTTTGTTTAGAACTCTCTTGGTGCATATTGGTCTAAAAAGGATCAAAAAGGGGCAAGATGCAAAGAAGTAGGCTGATGGCATGATGATGGACAGAGTAGAGGGATGCAAGAATGAAGGGGAGCATGAACAGAAGTCGTGTGCAGCAGCAGCAGAAGCAAGCAGTAGTAAAAGCCAGAATTTTAGAGTCGCGCGACCGCGCCTGATGCTAGGCCAAATGGCACGCGGTCGCGCCTGTCCCCAGCTTGACCAGAGTTGACTTTTAAATGGGACTTGGCTTGGAGCAAGGCATATAAGGGGGCTAATTTGCAGCATATAGAGATATCCTCTTTTTGGGAGTTTTAGCCCTAGCTTAGTATAGTTCTTCCTTTCCTTTTCCTTTCATTTCCTTGTCTAGATTATGTTAGGAGTAGATTAAAGTTAGGTTTAATTAGTTAGTTTATAGAGTTTTGTTTGAGGAAGAAGATTGAAACAAGTGGATAGCATTGAAGATTCAATATTAGAGCTTGAAGACTCAGATTTGCATTTTCTATCTTTAGACTCTCTTTGCTTTCTATTTTGTAATCTTATAATGTGTATTCAACTTATGGATGATAGATGTGCTTCATTATGATATCTTAAATTCTATTTTGAGATTTCAATGGAACCTTTTGAGTAGTTTATATTGATATGCTTCCATGTTGTTCTTATTGATTGTTATATGATTGTCTATTACGATTCGTGCTTTCATTGCTTAATTGATTCGCGACCAATTACTGTGACAACCTATATGGACTTAAAAGACAAAATGTGGGTTTAGATCTAATTGTAGTAGCGGGTGATTGTATGCCTACATGGCGTTGGATGTATGATTTGCGCCTAGGATAGACATATACCGAAGCGCCGCTCGTAGTCAATTGAGAACTTGGACATAAACCCTATTTACTTGTAGATCGTATAGACATATAGTGATTTAGGTAATGTGGGTGTTCTTGTGTGTTCTATCATCTGTGGATTGTATGTGATATGGATTAAGTGCATTGAAAGATGGCCTTATCTCACTTTCGTGTTCTCGGCTAACAATCTGTGACGATTAATTTGACCTAACTGGGAGTATGTTGATTTAGATGAATCATTAGGGGAAGTTGAGATCTCATATCTTCATTATCTGACTTTACTCTAGGGTTAATTAGTTTAAGTTTAATTCTTTAGTTTTTAATTAAAACACTCTACCGCTCGTTTAAATAAGACTGAGATGGTTATGGGCTAGTGGTTTGGTGAACGTTTATTATTTAATTCTTCGTGGGAACGATATCTGTACTTACTCTTTATTACTTGTTGACCACGTATATTTGCGCGTATTTGTCATTATATAAATTGGACAACAAGTTTTTGGCGCCGTTGTCGGGGACTTAATTTGATAACTGTTTGCCAACATTAGTTTCAATCAAATTAGTCTTAATTTAAACATTTTTATTTTGTTTTAATTCTCTTCATATATTCTCTTTTCAGGTTCAATGGATCTCAATGCTTATCCATGGTTTTACACAAGGCAAGACCAACCAAGGGAAACGTATAATGATGGCCTCGACCCAATTGCTACATTATCAGCACAACTAGAGGTTCTCTCGAGGAAGTTGGACATTATTGCAACTGATCAGAGTCGAGAGACGGCAGTTACTTATGACTATTGTGCTGGAAACTATATGAGCCATCAGGACCCCATCAATTTTGGACAAGAGCAGTTTGGGGGTGATTACTTCAACCACGAGTATTCCAATTATCACCAAGATTTGGAGTATCACCCAAACTCTTCAGCGAGCTATTATCAAGACCAATACTGCTAGCAAAGTCCAGCCTACGCACCAGAATTCACATTCAAGACTCCACCTCATGAGCCTCATTACATTGAGGGTGACATAGAAAAGGCAATTTTGGAGGAAGAATGTGGCATAGCATCAGTGAAGGAGACCTTGATTGAGCGAGCACAATCAATTGAGAACCTTCAAAAGTGGGCGGATAAAATTAGCATGGCTATCATGAAAG
Source organism: Panax stipuleanatus (assembly GCA_020205555.1). Lineage (NCBI taxonomy): Eukaryota > Viridiplantae > Streptophyta > Magnoliopsida > Apiales > Araliaceae > Panax > Panax stipuleanatus. Next base: position 236,980 of record JAINUT010001934.1, read on the forward strand.
AGGAATTGATTGAGCAAGGGATAAAGACTCAGAATCTTCAAAATCAATAAGCTCAAATATTGGAAGCCGTGAGTAATGGTCCTCAGACAAATTGGTGTTATGACATGGATGCTGAAACTGATGAAGAGCCCAAAGTGCACATGCAACTGGATGAACTGAAAGAAGGCGACATCGAGGAGACACTTGGGGACGTGATAAATTATGAATGTGAGGCAACCGTGACAACACCCCAGGTGCCTTCTCCGCCAAAGTTGGAAAAGCCAGTGAAGTTTGCACACCTTTGTCCCCTTGGTAGTCACGTTGCAGGGATTTATCTTTATGATAGTGACTCATCCTTGAAGCCATGGTGGTACAAAGAAGAGAGAATTGAAGAAGAGCCCATTGTGTTAGTCGTGCCTCAATGCCCCAATAGCTTCACGAACACAACGGAAGAAGTGCCTAGCTCCCCGAACTTCAAAATGGGGAATTCATATACACATCATATGCTAGGCAACTTAACTCCGAAGCCTCTCGTAAAGGGGAACCTCCCAACATACACTACAATACTAATGGATGGAGGGTATCTCAAATATCGTCGGGGAATCGGATAGGGGTGGCAAGATAAAGTCCAGCTAACGGACTATAAACCGAGCATTCGATGGGAGGCACCCCGTCAAATCTTTTTCTCTCCCTACTTGTTTAATTCTACTTACTTATCTCTATTTCCCTCCCCCTTGTTTAATTCTAAGTAGTTTAAATCTTAGTTGAAAATTTTTGAATGCTCGTAGAATTAGGAGCTCAGTGCCATCATTTTTGGGCTTAGGCATTGGTGCGTGAATTTTTGGCCGGACAAGAAATTGGACGGGCATATGGCATCCATGATCAGAGCACGGAGCTGGAATCTATTTTGCGAGGATCCGATGACAGCACCCATTTCTGTGGTACAAGAACTCTATATCAATGCTAAATTCACCAAGTCCAATAGGATATATAATACCCGAGAATTTCCTAATATTATTAAATAAATACATTAATGGAAATGAGAATTTATTTGAATATAAATAATTTTGTGTTATGAGATGAATTAATTCAATTATATAAAATTGAATAATTATAATAATTGAGAAATTTATGGAGTTTGCGATAAACTCGTTGGGAGCCTTGTGTGGCACAGTGACGTAATATAAGAATGATTATATTAATTTTAGCGAACAATTAATCTATATTAATTTAAGCGAACAATTAATCTATATTAATTGTTAATTGTAGAATATTAATTAATTGTTATCGTAGAATACTAATTAATTATTGTGGAATATTAACTGTGATTGATTAATAATACGTGATTATTATTATTGCAAATAATATAATAATAATACGCAACGTGTTTATAATATAATAATAATAATAAACCACTTGTTTATAAATATGCTTGGAATTATATTTGTTAATGTGATAATTAATCCTATGATTATTAATTAAGTATTATTAATAATTGATGAGGAATGAATTAATTAATATTATTGTTAATTAATCAATAAGATGAATAATTTATTTATTTGAAATTATGAATAATAAAACAAATAAGTAAGTTATTAATATAATAAGATTATATTGATTGTTATGTACAAGCATGCAATAATTAATAATATAAAGTATATGGAATACAACCATAGTATATAATGTAGAGAAACACTTATGTGTGACGGCCCAGTTATTAGAACGAGATAATGATTATATTCAACCAAGGGACAATAACCAAGGTTGTACCAGTGGCAGCAGACATCGAAATAATGACAACCAGAAGGGAGGAAAGTATCATGACAGAAGCGGTAACCACTCCGGTAGTAATCGTGGCCATGATAATAGAAGAAGTGAGTCGGGGGGAGATTTCAAGAAGAGAAGGTACAACAATGAGAATGTGAAAGCATCGACAGCAGCACCAACATCAATTATTTCTAGGGGAGGAGAACGACCGCCGGTCGTATGCTATAAATGCGGGCAAGAGGGACACATCCGCCCCAACTGCACACAACAATCCAAGGTGTGTTATAACTGTGGAAAGGAAGGGCACATAGCTCGAGTGTGTCCTGTAGCGAAACTAAGTCCAGCAGGGATGGTGACTCCAAAGGCTATCCCTGACAAGTCAAAGTCAGTAGTTCCTGGAAGAGCTTTTGTCGTGACTGCCCAACAAGCAAGGAACCCGAACGAGGTTATTACGGGTAAGCTGATAATAAACTCTTGCAAAGTTTACACTTTATTAGATACCGGTGCTACCCATTCTTTTATTTCACCTGCTTGTGCTCAACGTTTAAACTTGACACCTGAGAAATTAAACTTTGACTTATCTGTTGAAACTCCATTAGGAGAAACCTTCGTTACATCTACAATTTACAAATCTTGCTCGATTCAAATTGGTACCCTCACCCTACCTGTTGATCTTATATCTTTGAAAATACTTGCATTTGATGTGATTTTAGGAATTGACTGGTTGACCACTTATCATGCCAAAATTGATTGTTTTCGTAAGGTTGTTAGTTTTCATATTCCTAACCAACTTATTGTGCGAATTCAAACAACTAAACCACTAAAATTAATCAATGTTATTTCAAGTCATAAAGCTATTCGTTTATAGAAAAATAGATGTCAAGCTTTCTTAGCCCATGTCACTGATCTAAACCAGAATACGTCAGGTTTGAATCATATTTTTGTTGTTAATGAGTCTCCTGATGTATTTCCCGAAGAACTTCCCGATCTACCCCCGGAACGTGAAGTTGAATTCTTTATTGACCTTGAACCCGGTACAAAACCCATTTCTAAAACCCCATATCGAATAGCTCCTATTGAACTTCAGGAGTTAAAGGTCCAACTACAGGAGTTGTTAGACAACGGTTTTATACGTCCTATTACATCTCCTTGGGGTGCTCCCGTTTTATTTGTAAAGAAGAAAGACGGGAGTATGCAACTTTGTATTGACTATCGGGAGTTGAACCATGTCACCATCAAGAATAGGTATCCGTTACCTCGCATTGATGACCTGTTGGACCAGTTGCAAGGAGCACAATTCTTCTCAAAGATCGATCTTCGTTCTGGATATCATCAGCTGAAGATTAAAACTGAGGATATTCCAAAGACTGCTTTCAAAACTCGGTACGGGCATTATGAATTCTTAGTCATGTCTTTTGGATTGACTAATGCTCCTGCTGCTTTCATGGATATGATGAACAGTGTATTCAAGGAATATTTGAATCAGTTCGTGGTTGTCTTTATAGATGACATCCTCATTTATTCCAAAAGCCGTGAAGATCATCAGCACCACTTGAAGCTGGTACTTCAAAGGCTTCGTGAAAACAAGCTATATGCCAAGCTGAAGAAATGCGAGTTCTGGCTTGAGGAGGTAGCATTCCTTGGGCACGTGGTATCAAAACGTGCAGTATCTGTTGACCCGGCGAAGATTGAAGCAATACAAAGTTGGGAGCAACCGAAGTCGGTGACCAAAGTACGTAGCTTTCTGGGCTTAGCTGGTTATTATCGGAGATTCGTGGAAGGATTTTCTCGAATCGCTACTCCATTAACTCAGCTGACTCGGAAAGATACAAAATTCGTAAGGAACGAGGGATGCGAGAAGAGCTTTCAAGAGCTCAAGAGGAGACTCATTTCGGCACCTGTTCTGACGATACCATCTGGTTCGAATGAATTTGTCATTTACAGCGATGCTTCGGGCAAAGGGTTAGGATGTGTTCTCATGCAACATGGGAAAGTCATAGCCTATGCCTCGCGACAACTCAAGGAATATGAGAGGAATTATCCTACTCATAATCCAGAGTTAGCAGCAGTCATTTTTGCGTTGAAGATCTGGAGACACTACCTGTATGGGGATAAAGTGGAGATCTATACGGATCATAAGAGCCTCAAGTATTTCTTCACCCAGAAGGAACTCAACATGCGGCAACGACGTTGGCTTGAGCTGTTGAAAGATTACGACCATGCCATCCAATACCATCCTGGTAAAGCGAACGTGGTAGCTGACGCGTTGAGTAGAAGATCATATGAGGGAACGAGTGCGATGCTGTCAACACAAAGGTCTATTCTGTGTGACTTACAAAAGATGGAAATAGAGTTCAAGACTCTGGGGACCCACATGATGATGTCAAGTATACGCGTAGAACCAGCTTTGATTAATAAAGTTAAAGCTGCTCAAGCTACAGACCCGGAGCTGATGAAGATGAGGAAGAAGGTGCAAGAAGGTGTCATTCCAGAAACAAGAATCGATGAAGAAGGAATACTTCGAGTCAACTCCAGACTTTGTGTTCCTAACGATTCTGATTTGAAGTATAGAATTATGATGGAGGCACACAACACACCGTTTGCAATCCATCCTGGGAGTACCAAAATGTATCGTGATCTTCGACATACATTTTGGTGGAGCAATATGAAAAGAGAGATCGCGGAGTTTATTTCGAGGTGTTTAACTTATCAACGTGTAAAGGCGGAGCATCAAGTGCCAAAGGGTTCATTGCAACCACTTGAGATTCCAAAATGGAAGTGGGAGCACATTACCATGGATTTCGTTACGGGTCTTCCCAAGGTTTCTCAAGGCATAGATGCGTTTCATATGAAATTTAATTCTCTACAATTTTGTAGAAGAAAGATTTTTCAAATTCCGAATGAAAAATAACCCAAATTTACATACGGATGAGATTTCAATTTTCTTCTTTTTCCCCCACCATTTCCCACTAACTCTCTCTCTCGTCTCTCTCTCCCTTTCTCTCTCCCCATCAATTCCTCCAAACACACACACACACACACATATATATATAAATATATTAAAATATTTATAATTATTAAAAAAAAAAATCAATTCCATTTTCTCTCTTCCACCTCATTTTATTCATATACCATGAATTATATTATTATATTATCATATTATGATAATATAATATTATAATAATATATTTGAATGATCTATTTTATCAAAAAATATAAACTATCAACTTTCAACAATTGTCTCTTTTGCTAAAAATTCCTCCATTTATATCCCAATTGAATAAATATTTTCTTATCATTTTTATCAATAATTAATTATTATTCACAAATAATATTACAGAATCACAATAATGACAACCAGGTCGTTCCCAGGAAAGAGGGGGCTTTTCGATAAGAATTTCTCCTTACTGGCGCGCAATTTGATTAACTAACCCATTTTCTAGACAGAACTTCCTAGACATTATTATTCAAATAATATGAATTATTAATTTGATAATGTGAAATACTGTGCAGTGGTTACTGTGACAATTATTGAATCAATAATATAAAATATCAACGGTAGCAATTATTGAATCAATAATATAAGATATTAAACAGTAATTACTGTAACAATTATTGAGTAAGTGACTTCATACGTAAAAACCTAATAATTTGAAATACTGTGCAATACCATGTGCTACTGTGCATCAACGCGTATTACTGCTATTTTAACCACCGGGTATTTCAACAGTTTTAACGGTAACCGTTATGCCATTATTTTTAGAAAACTTGTTCTTGTCGTTTTCTTCATCTGACAGTTTTCCGTTATGGGGTCCACCAATAACTGCGCCGTCGTACGAATATTCTCCGACAAAAGAATACTGGGACCAAACGAATATTCCTCGACACAATGAATATTTTATGACCACTTGTTTACTTTGTAAAATTTGCACATATCACCCTTAAATTTAATCTTTTATTAATTTAACCATTTACTAAATAGAATAATAATTATAAGAAAATTGAATACTTTTATTTCATAAAATTCAGGGTCTTACAATTGGTCACTAGTCCGACGGTAGTCGGACCGTTATTGACCCAATAACGTTATTAATATGTAATAAATAATAAATAATTAAATATATTAATTATTATTATTATATATTATATATAATATTTTGTAAATATGTAAAATTAATCAATTTATCTACCCAAAAAAATTAACTTATTTGTACAATGTTTACTTTATACAATTCAAATAAATACTAAATATATTTAAAAAGAAAGATATTAAATCATGATCATAACTCAAAACCCAAGACTCAAGAGTGATAAAATCCACAAATAATAAACATCTCTAGAATACATTCAATTAAATTCGGTAAAAAAAACTAAATATATTTGTACAATGAGTACTTTATACAATTCAAATAAATATTAAATCTATATAAAAAGAAAGATATTAAATCATGATCATAACTCAAAACTCAATCAATGATACATTCATTCAATTAAATTCAATGGCATAGCAAAAAAAAAGTGAGGTGGGAAACCGGTAAAATCGGTGATCCTGCTACCGAGTCACTAGGTCGACCGGTTCGACCACCGGGTCACCGGGTTTGACCGGGCTTTGACTAAAAACGGTTTTTTTGTTTGAATCGGACCGAAAAGCCAATCGATTTCGGTCGAACCGATGGTCCATCCGGATTTGATTACCATTGATTCCAAGACCTCTTGCACCCAAAACTTTAAAAATAATTGTTTTATCATTAAAACAAGAGAAGCTTGACAATTCCAATCCATCTTCTCATACTCTTGTCTTTCATTCCTTGCGCATATTACAATGCAAGAGATTTTTCCAATATTACAACCAGTGGCGGATCCATGATTTTTTTCAGCATGGACGGATTTTAACTAACTTTTTTTGTTGAAATTAAATAAAGAAAACTTGAAATAATCATAATAATGTTAACAATTTTCAATAAATATTCATAATCCAAACTAAAAAAAGGAATTTCAAATAAAAAATATTTAGATACAATTTAGAAACTTATTTCAGTTATTTGTCATAGTTCAATTTGAATGATTCCCCAAATACTCAAAGCCTTAAACCAAATTTGCTTTCTATATTCAAACAAAATCATGAATTAATTTCAAGTTTTGTATTTCTACCAAGCCTTAAAACTAAAAAGATTTTTGTACTTGTATTTAGAATTGATTTATGAAATTTATTTTGTCTCCTCCAAGTTTAACTCTTTCATTAATCTGCCCTCTTAAATTTATTAATTTACATATATGCCCTACCCCTATACCTATAAAATAAAAATTCCAACAAGGGACAGCTATCTATGATGCCCCTAATATAGATCCGCCCCTAATTACAACTTTACGATGTATAAGATTTTTAACACATTTTTCTGTCACCCATGTGTATATAAATATTTAATCAGGGCACTGAAGGTTAAGAATATCTTATATTCTTACATAATGTGACTTTTTATGATAACAATTTTTTAAAAAAAATTCTAAAATGTCTTTTGTACATTACATCGGAGCAAATATATTTAATTATATAAAACGACGTCGTTTTTGTATGATAGCTCGTATAATTATATGTGATATCTGTCATCTTCCTTTTGCCATATTTATACCTATTTTTACAATTCAATATATTTATACTAATATTTTTATTATGGCAATTTTATTTACGTAATTGTATATAATTTTTTTTGCTAAATGATTGTTATTTATGATTATAAACTATATAATTATAAATATTTTTTGTTATTCATAACTAATTAAAATTTTGTTAAAAATTATTTTAAATACTTTTAACTTATTAAAATTATATTTATAATTATATTTTTATAATCATAAATAACGATCATTTAACCCAAAAAAATAACAGTTAGATAACAAGCACTAACGGTTTGACTAATAGTCAACGGTCAAACTTAAGGCATATTACAGAGAGTATTAGCAATCGACTTTTTATTACAGGAGGTGATAGTGTTTTAGGCCTCAACCACATGTGATAACAGTGTATTTAACCTTAAAGTCCAATGATTTTGATGCAAATAATGAAAATAAAAATTACTTTGTATAAATCTTTAGCTACATCTGAAATACTCCCTGCTTTCCGATACGCAGAGAGTAAAGTCGTTTTGGCTTCTTTTCGTTTTTTTTTATGACTTTGCCCCCCATCTCCTACAAACCCGTGATTCTCCGATAACTCCTCCGATCAAATACTCGATTCACACGGAACTCTCTTTCTTCTCCTTTGCTACCTTTTCTTCATCGCACTTGCCTCCTCTCTGTCATCTGAGAGTGAAGAAAACACACAACACATACACACACAGAGACATAGAGAGTCTTTCTCGTTCCTTTACCCAAGGTACTCTTCATCATCATGAATTTAGCAGAGTAATTTTATTTGAAGAAAAACCCATTGTTATTCTCATCTGTAATTTCTTTGAAAGTTTTTGATTTTTAATTCTTGTTATTATCGAATCTTCTTATAAATGTCATCCTCCATTAAGTTTCTGTGTGTATGTGCTGTGTGTTTCCTTCACTCTCAATTGACAGACAGGAGGCAAGTGCGGTGAAGAAAAGGTAGCAAAAGAGAAGAAAGAGAGAGTTCCGTCTGAATCGAGTATTTGATCGGAGGAGTTATCGGAGAATCACGGGTTTGTAGGAGATGGAGGGCAAAGCCATAAAAAAAAAAGCCAAAACGACTTTACTCCCTGCGGATCGGGAAGCAGGGAGTATTTCAGATATACCTAAAGATTTATTCTACAAGGTACTCCTAAAGGATTTTTTTTTTTAATTCCATTATTAAAAAGTTTTTTTGGCCCACTTAGCCAACCGAAAAAATGCTTTTCACGGAAAACCTTTATATATTTAGTTTGTCGGATCCGCTAACCTATGTAGGACAATTTCCCGGGATATGACAACCCCATGTAGGAACGAACAAATGCATTTCACGTAAAACCTTTATACACATACAACGGCAATGAATAATGCACCTGAAATCAAGTTTGTTAGTCAACGATTACAAATTCTCCTTTATCACGGCCTACAAGAATCAAGCTGAAATCAAAAATGGTGTTAGAACTTTCATATTCATTTATACATTACATTTTAACATTGTTCCTATATTTTAGTTTTCAAAAATATAGATGATTAAATTTATATTCATTGACATGGATTTTTTATTATTATTACTTTTTACATGTTTTTCCTTTCTTTTGCTCGGCGTTTCTAAGTTTCAAACAGAGGCTAAAGCCTCCCTCTTCCAGCAATAGGAACTCCTCCCAATGCAACGCATTAACACCACACTATCATAGCCTTTTCCACGACCACAATAACATCCTCCTCAATAGAACCAGTGCACATTCATTGTAAAAGACAAACTTATACATTCACATATTTTACTTGAAACAGAATCGCACAGACGGCTAATACTACATTATCTACCACAACTTTCCATTTCAAAATTCAGCTTAAGAGAGGGGATCCGTAATTTCATGCCACAAACTATAAGCTGAAAACAGAGGAAAACATCTAAAAAACAAAGGGTAGTAGCACCTAAAGCAAGAGGCTACTCAGCTACCGATGATTCTGTGTAATTCTGATGCAGCAGAGTCAGGTTTGTGTGACGATTGGGGTGAGGTTTCATTGGGATTTTGAGCCTTCCTCGCAGGAGGCAGGCACCTCTTCGAGAAAAAAGCAGCTATATTCTTCATCTTAAGACCACTCTTTTCTGTAAAATTGACAAGGAAACTGGCTTAACCCTCAAAAGTTATAAATAAGATGGTTGACCGATCTAGGGAATCGATATTTCCATAAGGGAATTTGATAGTTTCACAATAATCCTCTTAAATGAATAGTAAATGGGACCCACATTCATGAAAATAAAACCAAGTGGAAATATCAAATTTTCTTTGTGAAAATAACAATTCCCTCAATCTATTCCTACAGTTTTGACATAATCTGTTGCATACCTGGAGAAGGCGACAACCCAAGCATGTCCAAAATGTATTTCTTTACCTACATGATACGAGAATAACTACGATCAACAATCTGAAATCGAAACCAAATGCTCAAACCAACTTTGGCCACACAATTTGATTCTATAACCATCAAAAGTAAACCACCTGTGTAAGAAAGCTAGACAAGCTTAAGCTCAACTGTACTAAATTAAGCCTGGCATGTTGCTAACCGGCTAACTTTTGGGTGGATGGGTTCAGGTAGTATTTTTATCATCCAAATCACAATAAACCATACCAATAGTCAGGCGAATTCTTATGTGATGAGTCTCACTTTGGAAAAGATGCATAGAATACTAACATGTATACATCAAAAGATGTAAAATGAGTTTAACTAACCTGCCAGCGGTTATCTGTGAAATCTGATATCTCACGTACTTTATTCCTTAATTGGGTTTTCGAGATAGTTGGGAACTTGATTTGTAAAGACTCCACCACTTTGTTGATACCCTGAGTACTTGACTGAATGACAGATACCTGAAACATCAAGCCACAAGGTAAGTGTTTGCTATTATAATCTTGACAAGGAACTTTTAAAATATATTTTTCATAGCTAAACTATTGGTTAAATTAGTATATTTTCCTTCCACCAAGAGTAAAAAATCAATTCTGCAATACAACACCAACTTCAAAGCTTTGATGATACTCCTTATGTTCCAAATTATTGACTTTTTAAAGTCAACTTGAGATAATTTCAAGCTCAAAATTGACGTAGATACATTTAATTTAAGTAAGTACAATTACAAATATTGCAAATTATTGAGTCAATACATAGATTCATTTAATTTTTTTCATAATTTTTAGTGAATTTCATCAATTTGAATCAGAAAATATTCTAAATTGATTTTTAAAAGTCAATAATGATCATATAATTTGGAGCGGAGGGAACATGCCTTACTTCAGGTTAGTTGCATCACAGGAAAAGCCAATAAAAGTCCACAACTTACAATCTGAGGCAAATCTGAGTCTAGTATAGCAGTAGAAGTTGCCACTGGCATGGTATTCCCCTTGTAACTTGAAGGGCTAGCCTCTAGATTCTCTTCTTGAACATCGTCACTAACTGATATCTCTATAGATGGACACCCAGGGAAAGCACGCATACTCAGCGCCAACAAACATGTTTGCTCAAGTTCTGGTGTACCAATGAGATCTTCAGTCAATATCAATGGGACCTTTTCATGCATTAAGTTTGATATAATCAAGGGCCGGTTTTTCCGAAGAGCACGCTCAGTCAAATTATGAAGATGCTTCTGCTGCCGGATAAACACACAAAGCTCCTCACTTTCCACCTGTTTACAACTAGGTGAACTTCTGGCCTCCTCAACTGAGTTTTCACATTCCATTCTGTCTTCTTGTACTCCCTAAGTGCCACAAGAAAGAAGAAAAAAAAAGAGAGAATACTTTTGAGTCTTTGACTTGCTTTTCATTAAATTTGTCACCAACACATCTATAAAAGCTGACGAATTGCATAAATTGAAATCAATTTGCCTCCGACAAACTTAAATTCACACTAGTTTTGAATGAAAGGCATCATGCTGTGGATTTTATGTTTAACTATGTAATTACAGCGACAAATGCACAAATTGGCTTGACCTTCGCCTCTATATAACATCTAAGAGGATGATGTTGATCTTTGAGACTTGATGACTCAAAAAACCATTCAACTTGTCATTTTATTTTCATTTTAACCCACGAGCTAATTTTTTTACAAAAAACCTTCCAAATCTAGTAAGTGAGCAAAAAATACCCTTAAAATCAGTCAAAGGTAAACCATATTTAACTAAGGTTGATGTGGCGTCCTTTATGACATTATGATGTGTAACCAATGTTTATGTGACATATTACATGGCATTTTAAGCCCAAAAACAATATTATTTTCTTATATTTTTTAATACTTTAACTCAAATAAAAATAATTAAAAACAATTTTTTTTTTTTAAAAAAGCTTAGTTTTCCAATACATTCACCAATTCAACCCCCAAACCATGTTTGCCGCCATCAATTCCCCCACCACCGTTCACCATCATCATCACCTCCGCCATACCCCGACCTCTACAAGACACCCACCTCTGCAAAACCCCCACCCCATCAAACCCCTACCCACCTCCGCCACTCCCTCACCCCCAATTGCCCTAAAACCCACCACAATCATCCAACATTAGTAGATCGGTTGTAATATTTTGTTCTCAGCAACAAGAGAAATTAAATATTAAAAAAAAAAGAGGAAAGGTAGAAGAAGAAATGAAGTTGCCATCGTTTAGATGGCCCTAATGGATGAATCATGCATTTCAAAATCAAAATCAACGACAACAACAGTCTTTGTCTTCTATCTTTGTTTCCCTTTTCTTTTCTGTTTGAATTGAATTTTTTTGACTAAGGTGCTGTTTGTTTACATCTGATTGCCTCTTATTCGCTAAGAGGCATGATGCTGTTTGTTTTTTTTTTTTTACCTCTGAATGCCTCTTAATAGGCAAGACAGAAAATGAAATCTTAATAATTAAGAGGTACCTCTTAATGAAATTTTTTTGATAAATTTTTTTTATATAAATATATTCAACAATATTATTCACTCATTTTTATTAAATTGAATATTTAAAATTATTAAATAAAATTTTACCCTTTAAAATGGTAAAATAGTGTCATTAAGAGACAACTTACTTTTTAATTATCAAACAGTTTTTTAGATTCAGACCTCATAACCATTCAGATGATCTAATTTATTAAGACATCATAATCATTCAGATCTTAATTCCCAGGTTTATCAAACACAACCTAACACTCTTGTTTGTGAGTTTTTCATACTAGAATTCCTAAGAATTTTTTAACTCAAGAAATGATAAGGAAATAATAGGAAAGTAACTTTTCTTAGTTCTGTTTGTGAGTTTAGTAAGGAAAATATAACAATTTTCCTATCCCGTGTTTGTGAGTTGCTAAGAAAAACAAAGTAATTTTTATTTGTAATACATTATTACTATTGTACCCTTACATATTGAATATAACATGCTTAATGCGTATGTGTTGCAAGTAAGGATAATTACGGAATTAAAATGAATTCATTAAACCCATTTTTCTTTCCTTGGCTTTTCTACCATTTTGATCGAAAATTGGGCTCAATTTTCCTTTGCTTTCCTTACATTTCCCGACTAAAAAACACTCACAAACATTGGATTTCTAAGAAAAATTACAATTTTTCTTAGCTTTCCCCCCCTTCCCTTAGATTTAAAAACTCACAAGAGTGCAAGTTTGGGCTTCTGATCTTCCAAATTGGTCGGATGGTGAAGATGTGAATCAGATTTCTTTGTTTTCTCGTTTTAATGCATGTTCTAATTAAATTAGATAAATATTGAACATTTCAATAGATAAGTAAATTCTTGTAATTTATTTTTAGACTGTTTGTTTACTAATATATTTTCATTTTACATATATTTTATATTATTATTAAATTTCATATTTTATTAATTTTTAGTTTTTATATTATATTTTTATTTAAAAAAATCTTGTGGAAATATTTTTCTTTATAATATTCTAGTTTATTCATTTATTTTATTTTTTGATATTTGTCCTCATTTTAAATTGAATAAATATGATGAGAATTTTTTTTTCACTCATGCTGCCATGTTATATGCCACATCATATGTCATATAAGATGCCACCTCATTATTAGTTAATCATGATTCACATCTGATTAGTTTGAATGGTACTTTTTGCCCAATTATTAGAGTTGAAAGGTTTTTTGTGAAAATAAAAAAGCTCATGGGTTAAATTGAAAAAAAAATGATAAGTTAAAGGTTTTTTAGGTCATTAAATCTGATCTTTGATAATAATTATGGAATCTTTATAACAGAAATACCTCATTTTCTGAAAGATATCCATCAGGTACAAAGAATCCATCATCGCTTTCATCTTCATCTTCAGCTTTAGAAGGACCTTTCCTCCAAACTTTCCTCTTCATCATCTTTATCGCAATCCGATAGGCTTTCACCAGGTTCCTCCTAAACAACAAAAATATGTTAGTTTCTGAGTAACATCATAAATAACTAAATGGAGGATACTGATGTTAAAACCCTCAGAACTTTATAGCTCCTTTTGCTGGGCAATCAACCTCTACATTATAAACTTATAAGATTGTTTACTATTTATGCCAAATATAATGATCAACTAGACCTTACAACTGACCAATCCAAGAAATGATATTAATCCTACTAATATAGTAACATAAATCTCTAACCTAGATACGCGAAGTTGCTAAACAGTTGGAACCACCAATTAGTTGAGTTTTGACATACATAATTGCATTCAAGTCAACTGTGGGATTGCTAAATGGAAAAATTGATACAAGTTCCCAGCAAATTTAAGATAATTTCTTTACAAAGGCATACATACTTCTTATCATTATTCATCATATAAATTTATCTAATAATCAATAATGTACAATTTTCTAACAAATATATTTACATTTTTGTCTCTAAACTAAAATTGTGAGCTTGAAACCAGTCCAAAATCTCCAATCAGTTGAGTTTTGAAGATCATGATAAACAAGAGAAGAGCATCCAACTCAACCTTCAGATTACCAAATAAAATAATCTGCAAAAGTTACTAATGACTTTAAGATTAATTACTGCTGTAAAAATCAGGCATACATACCTCTTCCCATTCTTCATCACTATCAATCTCATAATCCAAGTCTGGGTCCTTTACAAAAGGATGGCGAGGTCCAATAACTTGACTGAAAACAGAAGCAGACACTATAAGGAACATATTACAAGCCTAAACAATTCTTAATGATTCAATTCATTTAATGTCATCCAAGTATAAATGAGTAGATTTCTACTTGAGGGAAACAAAATATAGTACTCCCTCGTGTCACAGTTAAGAGCCATTTTGACTTTTTGAAGTCAATTGAGACATTTTTAAATCCAAAATTGACGAATTTTGAATAATGTAAACTATCTAAAAACTGCTGCTAAGTACATGAGTTGAATTCAAAATATAAACGAGTCGCATAATGTTCAAATCTCTCAAATTGTCTTCAAAAAAGACAAAATTGCTCTTATATTTTGAAACAGAGGGAGTATTGCAAAACAAGAGTCTGAGAATGTTCAATTACTTAAAAATGCATAAAGCATGTCAATTGAAGTGAACTCATTTTTATCGACCATCATCTATGGTCTTCTTTAACAAATATTAAGAAAATACACGATGTACGCACAATCAATGAATCAATGCGTAAAAATTCACAATAAAATGATTGGTTGTTTTTAAACAACAGTTTATGGATACATGTCTTTAGAAAAATAAGAGCAAGCTTAAAAATCATATAGTTTAGTGATATTCAATTATGATGATTACAACATATGGAGGTAGGCTTCTTAACTTAACACTAAGCCACCTGACAGGTTATAATTTTCATGCAGAGAGAGTAACAGATCAGATGCCTACGACTTTGTTACCCCGCCATTGGGCATCAATATCATAGTAAAAGTATGTGTTGCAAGAAAATTTCTTGCTTGTATGTTGACAATAGAATTATGTAATCAGCCAATTCAATATTTATAAAAAAAATCTGAAGAAAGCACAATAACATCATATTTCCAGTTCACATTATAATATTGATCAGATTGTGAGAATCTATTTCAGGACTTTCAGTAGACATCAACTCAACTACAATACAAAGCATTTACAGTGCACTTTGGATATATATTATAACAGGCTAACAAAATATAACACAGGGAACAGAAGGTGACCTTTTCTTAGGCCAATTACCACAAAACGCAGGTCTATGGCTCTTATCGAACTGCAATAGCTGCTTCCTCCGATTGCACTTTGGGCCAGTACGAAGTGAGATATCTGCATTTGTATAACACTGTCTGCAATCGCTATCTGTTTCATCCCATTCATCAACAAGCTTCTCTAAGCCCAATTCATCATCACGATGCGGTTGTCTGCTCGTAGTTAGCTTGAGTTCCTTAACTAATTCCGTCTTAGGCATCCAACGGATGCCCCAATGCTGTTTTCCGTTCGATCGAATAGAATGGCCTAAGTGACGCCAAGAATTCAAGTGTGACCTGTGAAATGTAAAAAGTAATATTGATAACTGTTTTCCAGAAACCAAGACATGCATTAACATTAAAAATGAAGAAAGACCCACTTCCATATATTTTCTGTATTAGTTTCATCAAATTGTGAAAGAGCCCAGTCCATTGACAGAGTAACTGTACTCTTGTTACAGGATGAATCAGTACTTTCCATTTTGGCAGGAGATGGATCCTTCTGGGATGGAGAACTATTTTTACTTTTATTAAGGAAGCACTCCATGAGTGACACTTGTTTCTGCAGAGCAAGTTGCTTTTTCTGTTCAGCTTCTTCCTTCTCACGACGTCGTTGATCTTTCTCCAATTCCTCTTGCTTCCTTTTCAATTGCTTCCACGATTCTGATTCTTCTTTTTCACGACGCTTTTCTTCTTTCTCCGCCTCATCTTGTAGCCTTTTGAGCTCCTTTTCCTGACGTTAATATAAATTTTAAAATAAGACTATGACAAAAGAAGACCCAATAGATTCTTGAGTGGATACAAGGAGAAACTAAGTAGGTTTACAATCTGTACAAATTAAAATATAGAAATTTCGGGTTACAAATTTATGAAAAAATGACCTATACACTACAAGTGGATTTCAAACATACTATATCATAATACCCTTGCAATATGGCATATAAAAACCAAAGAACAGATATCAAATTCTGCGAAAAAATTATGGAGAAATTTCTTGTTGCTATGAATAACACACATTGGGCTGAAAACTAAAACTTACACTTTGCAACTTTTCCTTCTGAAGTTCCATATCAAATCTTTTTCTCTCCTTCTCAGCTTCACGCTTATTTCTTTCCATTTGCTTCTTGTCTCGTTTCCCTTCCTTCTCAGCCCTACAACGATGAATAAAATTACACAGAGAAAAAACAATTAAAGCAACAAAATATGCATGACGATAATACTGAAGATAGCATACATATCAGCTCCATTTTTCTGGACCATGTTTCCAATTGACAAACGGATATCTGCCTCACTTGAAACTTTACCGAGCCTTTCTAATGATTTTATCAGCTCCTGCCTGCAGGTTAGATCACTCTCTGACTTCTGTAGAGCAGTTATCATAGCTGAAATGAAGCACAAACAACAGTGACTGTCTATGAGCAAATATGTCCTGGACCTATCAACATTATCGCATTTTATTATAATTGAAAAAATGCCTATTACAAAAAAATATTTAAAAAAGAAGAAGAAGAAGAAGCCGACGTACCCACAGTTTATAAAAAGATGAAGAAGAAGAAGCCAACATACCCACAGTTTATAAATGTTCTACTAGAAGCTTTTAGGGTTTAAGCATAATCCATGTGGTCCCAAAATATTCCAACTACTCAAGGCTGATTAACCACTGTAATTTTGTCCATGCAGGGGGCATGTAACTAAAACCTATGAGTCTAAGCTCGAACTTGACTAAAACCCTTTTGATGAAAATGCAATAGATGATGTTTCTCGAAGTTTATCGAGAGTGAAAACTAGATTGGCAGCGACGCAATATTTCATCAGTCACAAGTCATAAAAAACCAATATTCTTTGACAAAACTCAAGTTTCTCACATGACTACCATGGTAATGTAAGTTCTTTTAATCCTATATAACAGCATTTGCGGTCCTCATTTCAGCCCTTAAATCAATAGAACTTAAAAAACAATACACTTCCCTAGAACCTGGTTTTGCAGAATGGGATTTCTTTACTCGGTTTTGGTTTCGGGCGATACACATCATTACGCTAGAGCATCAACTTTATTTATTTATGGTTATTATTTTTTATAAGTCAATATTTAAATATACATATTTTATTTATTACTATTATTAAAGATTCAATAGAACTTGAAAAACAATACACTCCCCTAGAACCTGGTTCAAAGTTGCAGACTTCACAGTAACGGCCTAGGTTGCAGAACGGGGTTTCGTTTCTCTGTTTCAGCTTCTGGCGATACACACCATTACACTAGAGCATCAAATTTATTTATTTATAGTTATTATTTTATATAAGTTAAAATTTAAATATACATATTTTATTTATTACTCCCTTTATTTCACAAAATAGTCCCATTTGTCAACTTTCCGTTACAGTGCTATTTCACCTTGATTCCTCTATTACACCATTATTTCTCCTTGATTTCTATGTTACACTGTTACTTTTTTCCCGTTATGGCAAAATTTCGCCTATACGCAGTTTTTTTATTGTAAATGTTTCACATAACAATTTGTGGCTCATTATCAAATCAGTGACTAAGGAAACCAAACTGAATCGTCAAGATTTCGGCAAATCAGCAGCTACCTTGAATCATGCCTTAGAAACTAGTTGCGACACGTTACAGCTGCAACTGTTAAACAAGCTAAACAAAGCAGAATTCTGAAGCATACATGTAACATTTCCCTTCCCAAAAGAAACTATAACTTCTACGACGTAATTCAAAGTAATGAGATGTATTAGGTCCATTATAGGAAACATTAGAACTTATTTTATTCTCTCTCTACAACTGAAAATCCAGCTTCACCTACAGCATTTGCGGTCCTGACTTTTGGAAAAGGCAAGCTTGACCAATGTTACTTGGAACCCGGTTCGTTTGGCTCGTGGAACTGATTCGGGTACATGGTACGCTATATAGGCTAAAACATGGTACGCTAGGGTAGCTTTATATGATTGCCTATAGTTATGAATTCTCTTAAAATCTAAATACAATAAAACTAGGTTTTATAGAAGATTTTTAGTTGAATCAATAATTTGATTGTTTTATAAATAGTTTAGTATAAATGTGATATTTGAGCAAAACCAATAGTATATTAGAAAATGGATATTTGTGCAACTATAGGTAAAACAACAACAAAAAATACATCGGTACGCTAAATAGAGCATTGGTATGTAAGAGTATTGTGTTTGGCTACCAATACGCATTTTGCTAGGTCAATAACAATATCTGGTAACTCTAAGCTTGGCCAGACCTAGTGTTTTAAACCAGCAACCTGAGGTTACTCCTCAAGGCTTCTCCCATTTTTCCCACATCTTGAGATTAAAATAAGCAACTTATATTGAATCGAGGTTAAAGTTTGGTAGGTTAAGAAACAACTTTCAATTTCTATTCAACAATATCACTTTATGTACTGAACCGAGCCTTTGAAGTATACTGTGCAACCACACACATTGAAAGCATATATTTGTTTAATGCATTAATGTTTGGGAGTTCATTTCAGTTGCAGATGATAGAAAAAAGATAACAAATTATATTTGCTCCTGGTATAAGGATAAACACCGACACTCCTGGTAAGTAAGTCTATCAATTAAACTTAGTTTACCAGGTTCCTGCGCTGCCATGGCCCGCGTAAATGAGACAGATTTGAAAAGGCTTAAATAAATAAGGGGCAGATTTAAGGGAGGGTAATTAAAGTCAACACCTGACACCATTTCACATTAATAATGCAAATCGGCCATTTTCTTTTCAAGTTATCAAACGGTAAGATCACACATTTATTACACCATGAACTTATGATCAATATCAAATAAATACACTGATTTCAGTATTTGATTTGTAATAAATTGTTGCATTGAATGTCATGAACTTCTGTTATTTTCTTACGCTTTTTCCTAATTTCAATATACCCACCCAGGCCAGGAGGGTCACCAAAATCATACAAGAATTAGCTATTTGCAGGAAAGTCTTTTGCTCTAGTGATCTATCTACAGTCTACACTCTACATCAGTTGCACCTCAAAATTTCCAGCATTCTAAGCAGAAACGTTACATTAGACAGCAATGAGGATTCTAGCCTGATAACAGACCAGGTGGACTCCCTGTCATGGTCACAGTAGTAGGATTATATTTAATTATTAAGTATACATAAAGAACGGAAGATTAAGCAACAAAATTCATGCACGCTGAACTGGACTCAGTACTCAATGGAATTTTAAATATCTTACCATACTTTTTTGACCAAGTAATTTACAGAAGATAAATAACAATAATCAATAATA
Organism: Panax stipuleanatus; assembly: GCA_020205555.1. Classification (NCBI taxonomy): domain Eukaryota; kingdom Viridiplantae; phylum Streptophyta; class Magnoliopsida; order Apiales; family Araliaceae; genus Panax; species Panax stipuleanatus. Next base: position 256,803 of record JAINUT010001934.1, read on the forward strand.
ACATGCTCTCCCTGGGAAATGCTTGAAGAATTTAATTTGAGGTGGATAAATTAATGCAAAAAATAAATATCTGACCGGAAACAGCAGTGATCCTCTCACTTATCTTCTTTCGACATGCCCGCCAAATCTTTAGTGCACCACGAATAGATTTTGGAATTAATTTTACATCTCTTGTCTGCAGAGAAATAAAACAGACAAATCAAGTTGAATAAGAGAACGGTTTGGAAGCATGAAATAAGATAGGGAACATAAAGAGAACATTTAAAAAATCTATAGCCACACCACTGCTGAACTCACTCTCACGAAACGGCAGTGGGTGTATGTCGTTTAGCTGTTTATACTCTTCTTTTTTTCTCTTCTGCAAACTCTCTTTTCTATCATCCTCTCCCAAAATTCTAACCCTGGCACAATCTCTTTCTTCTTTTTCTTCTACCTCTGTACCTCATGAAAAGAATTTCTGAATACATACACATTATACTCAAGTAACCTCAGACAACAAGGGCTTGGCTTCAACCCATTCACCTCAACGGCAAATTACATAACCATGGCAGTGAAAGAAATAGATTTCCACAAAAGTTTTCAAATAATCTCCATCTTTTGGGTCTTTAATTCAAAAATTCTGCTCCATCCAATTCAGAAAGTTCAGAACGGAGTTACCGTTAAAAAATACTTAGGCATTTAAGAATTAGCTATCTTAAACATCAATTCACTTTCGAGGATATTGGTTTGTGCCATCAACACAATCAGAACACAATTGTTTGAATTCGAATTTTGTTGCCGCAATAAAGTTCCCAGATTGAAAATAATGGTAGCGTCGAAGAGGAGTCGCTTTTGAGCAGGAATTTCACACTGACGAGATAGAAAAAGAAGGGGAAAGTAACTGAGGGTTACGGTTAGGGTCATGGAAAATGAGGAGAGAGAAGGGTCTGCAAAAGAGAAAATGAAAAGTATTAAGTTAAACGACACTCACCCACTGTTGTTTCATGAGAATGAGTGGCAATAGGTGTGTCTATATGGATATATCCGGAGAAAACTTATATGGAAACAACAAAGACCCAAATACCCAGTAACAAGATAAGTGAGTTTTAAAAATTAATCAGGAGATTAATATAAGTTAAGAGATAAGAAAAGATCTTCCAGCGAAGAGGGACATATCCAAGTTCCCCCATCAAACTAAATGAGCAAGCACCACAACCGCCAAGACATTGAACAATGAAGAAACAAATAAAAATGAGACTCACTATCCTTCAAACACATTACACACACATCTAGGGATACATATTTGTAAAGCCTACGCCTTGACGCATATCATTAATTAGTATGAAGTCGACCAAGAGTTACGGACCACGTAAAAGCGTTAATTTTTAGGGCAATAAAGCAAAAATAAGAGGCTAGAGAAAAACAATAAACTGGACGATAACCCAATAAGTAAGTGAAGAAAGAACGACCCAAGAAGATTCGAAGAAGATTCTCGAAGAATCAAAACACCAAACACGCCTATCCAAGAACTGAGAAAAGAAAGTTGAATTAAGAAGTTGAATAAATAAAGAAAATTCCTCCGTCTCCCTGTCATTTAAATTACGAAAAAAATGAACCAAGAAAAATGATTTGGAGATGTGCTTGTTTTGCTATTTTGCGGGGGATTTGGATTGAGAAGAATGCTAGAACTTTTTGCGATAGAAGTACAAATATTGAGTTACTTTGAAATAAAATATCTTTCTTTACTTCTCTTTGTACTCATGCAATGGGAGCTATTGGAGGAATTTATTTATCTGATCTTCAACGAGATTGGCGAGCGGTGCTTCATTAATATTAAGTTTTTTTCATTTTTGTTTTCTTAATTTTCTGTTGGGAGGACTTCTTGTTCTCGTCATGCGTCGCAATTTTCTCTTTTAATCAATAAAGTATTCTTCTTTTATCAAAAAGTTAAAAAATAAGTTAAGAGATAACATTACAATAACTACGGTAACCACACAGGAATCAACAATCAAATATATATGATATATAGAATGCGTCGAGCAGTCAATACTCCCAATAAACTGGGGTTATACAACACATCAGATATGAAATGTAGCTTATAGGCACTCTTGTCAGTAATTAAACAATACACATACATATATGGAAACAAGATACTATACAAATATTCACTCATGTAATTAAAACCCATAGGGGAAACCAAAAACGGAGATAGATAACTAAATCGAGTAACCAACATAAAAGGACAACCAGATCATTGAATTCATGGTAAAGAAATAAGATACTACTTATACACAACAAACCAAATTTTTGGTGAAATAAATAGAACAGAAAATGCAACACATACACATTTACAATTAAGAACTAGAGAAAACATAAAGAATAGAATTTCACCTCCCAACACCAAAGGCTGGACTCAGAATCGTCCTCCAACACATCAGCATCTGCATTGGGTAATCCGTAGAATGATCTTTGGCCAATGAGAAGCACAGAGCTCCTCACAGAAGCAAGAGAAACACTACCTTCTCTGTCCTTAACAATCTCATAAATCTCAGTAACCAATTTCGAAAGCGGAAGACTATTCCCTTCCAACAAACACCCAATCACAGAATTAACACTGGTACACAAATCCAAACCCATATTCTTCTTCTCTTCCAAAACCTCCTTAAAATACTTGTATAACCCATTTAGCTCTTCGCGCATTGCGCCGAGTTGAGATTCCCTCTCTTCTTTGCTCAAACCCTCAACCAACAAAGCTCTCTTCCTCTTCAAAGACTTCTTACCACTGTTCATTTCCGGCTTATAGATTACCATTGGTTCCCCCATTCCAAACCCTAATCTTTCATGCAAGTTCTCAGAAATTGGGAAATAACCAAAACCCAGAAAAAACCAATTGATTCAACTCTAGGTTTTCAGATTCCCCTAGACAAATCAACCCACAAACAAGAATTATACAAAGAATTCAACGAATTTCGCAAGAAAATCGAAACCCTAGTATTTTTTCCAACGAAATTGATCTAAAAGGCAAATGAGACAAAAAGATCAAAACCAAATGTCAGATATCTTCTTCCCTACTTGTGTTTTTGGATTTGTTTATCAATTTTCTAGGGCTTCTTGTAAAATGGGTAGAAACGTTTGGGGAAATGTATATGTGAGGTGTCATTACTTTACCTTTTAATAATGTAAATCCTCGGTTTTTCTAAAATTTTATTCGTAAAAAGCAAAAATTGGACATTGTTCCCGCCATTTAAAAAAAAAACATTTTGCCTCCAAATAGCGTAAAATTGTCCGTTTGGCGCCCTGTATTTTATTTTGATCTTGTGGTCTGTCTGTACTTGTGAATCTCTCTGATTGATTCATAGGGATTATCAGCGGCCAAGCCAAGATTTTTATTCACATACATCAAAATATTATGATGCTATAAATAATTTAGTTTGGGTTTCGGAGCAGCATTACGAATCTATTTTTTAGATAATTTTGTATTATTTGACCGATTACATATATAAAACATATATTTAGTTATAATATTGTCAATATAACAGATAATAACATTATATATATATACATCCCTTATTGACCCCTAATATGTCTTTCTAATCATAAATTTGTTAATAAATATTTAAATTTCTTATGTTATAGAAATAATATAAATTAGACTATTATTTATTTTAAAAATATTAAAGAAAGATGCATACATCAAGTAGTAGAAGTGATATTGAATTGAAAAAGGTATAAAAAAATCCAATTTACCCCGTATATTAAAAAATTTATAAAGTTTCAGTACAGTCAATTTATTCATTACACTTAAATTTCTTCTAAATTTGTCATATATTTTAAAATAATTTTTTTCCCTAGTGGAGTCAATTGATCCCACACCCTCCAACGTGGCTTCGCCCCTGGAGATGATTGATGAAAATGAGATCGAATCCGACTGTACTTGATTTTGCAAGAACCATCCGATTTTGGATATCTTCAGATTAAAAAAAAATAGGAATTGATATTTTTAGAACGAAAATCGATTTGTGAAAATATCAAATTTTATTTAAAAATATTAATTCTCAAAATTTATTTTAATTTTTAATTAGAGCATCTCCAACCATCCAAAAAAATATTTATGAACAAACGACTATCATTTGGTGAAAACACCCTTTCGGCGGTCTAGTCGCGAAAGGTATATATTTTTTTTTGAAAAGCCCCAACACCTTTTGTATGAATTCAATCAATCCAATCCGCCACGTACGCACTTCATTAGACAATCACAAAAAACACTTATTCCCTCCGTCCCTTAATATATGACGTTTTAAAAAAGAATTTGTGTCCCTTAATATAAGACGTTTTACAATTTCAAGTAAGCATTAATTGTTTAGTTTCCAATTTCACCCCAAGTAATAAATATAACTTTGGTTCTCTAACTATTTTTGGCCCAATAAATAAAATTCTCTTTTTTCAATACAAGGGTAATATAGACAATTGATATTATATTTAATGTTATACAATTATTTTCTTAACGTTTGTGCACAACTCTAAAACGATTTATATTAAAAGATGGAGGGAGTATATTAAATAAACAAAAACGTTTGAGATGGTTTATAATCAGTCAAACATGCTTTTAATTAATTTTAAATTGTAAAAAATATTTAATAACTTGATTTAAAAACTGTTTATAATTAATTTGTTTGAAAATAATCAGAACTCCAATTTAAAGTTTCTAATTACAGTAAAATCTCTATTTAGTCATAGTGTTGGGACCAAATTAATTTTATTGTTATAGGGAGGTTATAACTAAATAGAGGTGTAGTTATAAAAATTATTATTTGACTTAGTTTTTTTTAGTGCAAGTGATATAAAGATAAATCATGCACTACATTAATAACCAATTAATAGAATATGTCAAATTGAAGGTATAAACATTGATAAAAGAGATGGACACAATTTCAAAAAATTGTACATATATCTATGTAGTGTTAGGAATATGCAAAGTCACCTCAAAAGTTTATAATCTTGTATCAACTCTAAAAAATAAATCATTGTCTCAAAAAACTTTAGATAGATATTTTATTTAATTGTAAACCTTTAATGAAACATAGCATATATTTTTTGCAATATGTAGATAATTATTACTATATGGAGGCAAGTTTCTTAAGAAGGCACCTAAAAAATTATAACTTATTACAATACGAAGTTTATTCCTATTTATAATTGACCCAAGTTGAGACAAATTTTTTTTATTAATATATGGAGGTTATAGACACTCAAAATTTCGCATTCCTGTTACTAACCTTGTAGGAGGACAAAAGCGTTTTTTCGCACTCCGGAGACAACACCAGAAAATCATCAAACCAAACCCCCGAAGACAACACCGAGAAATTATCAAACCAGACCCCCAGAGACACCGGAAAATCATCAAACCCGGAGACAACGCTGGGAAATCATCAAATCAATCTCCCAGAGACAGCCTTGGGAATCATCAAATCCACTTTAGTGACAGCCCTGAAGATAGACAAAATTCAACAGCAGTCCACCCCGGAGATAATCCCGAGAAAGACAGTTGTAGCCACGTCAAGCCTGGAACCAATCCAGAAGGGCAAAAGGGTAATTTTGCCAACTCAACATCAAATCAAGTCAAATTACCATGAAAAATGTCATACAGAACCATAACAGCAATACCAAGTGAAAACAGCGCAAGACAGCTCAACGAACTGGCTGCGAAGACTCGAAGATTTGGTCATGGACCCATATTCCCGGACTCGAAAAAGTTCAAGCCCCATGTCATTATGTAGCTATCGGAAAGGGCTTTCTGAAAAGGTATAGCACGCCTCCATCGGATTCCCGGATTGAAAGTTATGAAGGTTCAAACAGACAACGCGTTGGTCGGAGTGCATGTACTTCGAGATAACGGGGCCCACCAGGCCCAACCATAGGCAGACCTGCGGCCATCGGGGTCTATATATATCCCCTCCCCCCTTAGCTTATAAAAAAAGAGAGAGAAGAAGAAAGTGCTGCGACAAGAGAAATAGAGGCTAGGAGGGTCAAACAGAGGCTCTAACTCACTCCGATTCTTGCAAAAATTCTTTGTAAACGTTCATACATATATATATTATAACATATCAAATTTTAATTGGGGCACCGAAAGCTATTCGAGAGTTGTTCTCGCGATATACTATAAGATTTCTCCAAATATGTCTTCTTCGCCTACTCTAATACGTATATAAGTGTTATATCCATATATTTAGTAGCTTATATTCGCCAGTCTGAAGTTTTCACCGTTCATTTCTTGTAAATAGTCAATATTTGAGCTGTATTGACTAAATCTGTACTGGATCTAGCCAGATCTAGCTTTTAACCGGTTCAAAAGTTGTAAAACTTGAACCTAGAAGCTAAAATGGCTAAGATCTGTACATATCTAGTTTTCTTTCTAGTTTTTTGTAAATATTTAGCGACCACGTGACCCTAGATTTGTATCTAGAGGAAACTGGAAGTTATGAGCTATGCGCGTATGAAGATTTGACTGATGAATCTTTCGTTTAGTGACGTTTAGTATAGTTTTACGTTTTATTGCAATATATTCATTATGCAGCCTGTTTATTTGATATTCTGTGAGCCTAGGAGCTACAGGATCTACGATTCAACTCATGGATCTAGATCCGGTTCCAATGATGGACCTGGTTGAGTTATACAACCAACTTGCAAGTTTTGTAATTGTAAATATAGGACCTTAAAATGGTTATCAGGATTTAAGGTCCCCGTAATAATGGAAATCCTATGTGTGGTGTTCGGGCACACTTTGATGGCTTTCATGCCTGTTGACGTTGGGGAAAAATTCGCGGGTCAGGTCACAACCCGGATCTTTCTCTCTTCCTAAGTTATCTCTACCCTTACTCTTTTTATTTGTGAAAAAGATTTTGAAGGGTTTTTTAGAAAAAGGCCAACATGTATCATGTTGACGATTGAAAGTTTTACAGAGTCGCCAGTTAATAGATTTGAAATGGTTGTACCAACTCAACCGAGTTTTGTTTGAAAGAGGCCCAATTGCTGGACACTGTCGAAACTTGATCTTTGAAAACAAAGTTTTGAGTTCGGGGGCTTGATTAAGTGTGGGGAAGGTGTTAGGCACCCCACAACTCCCGTGTAAACACGGTACCGTATCTTTTCAATATTTTCCTTTTAAATCTGCAATGTGTGCGTGAATGCTAGTAAGAAATTGGGCCTATGCTTTGATTGGAAGTAAGTTTATGCATCGTTGAACCTATATACGATGGGTTTGATTTGATTTGCAAAAAGTCTTTGATTTGATTTGCAAAAGTGTTTGATTTGATTTGCAAAAGCTTCTTTTTTCGAAAAGATTATTGAAATGATGTTTTGAAAGAAGGTTTTCAAACCCTTATGCTAACATAGGAATTGAAGCACATCGATACTTCAGTTTTATCTTTTCAGCCTTAAGACTCAATTTGAATGGTGATTGTTGGGCTGCGAAGCATCCTCGACCACAACATATATACAAATGTCGGTCTCCTCATGGGCATGATAGCCATCGGAGAAACTCTGACACGACAAACTATATTTTTACTATGTTGAGACCTTAAATTCGGATAACCGTTTTTAGGTCTTTTGTATGTACATTTTTACAGAAAAACTGGCAGGGTACATTTGTAAAGTGGAGTTTGTCCATCGTGAGAATCAGATTCTAATTAGTTTAATCATGAATCCCACGATTCCTAGGCTCACATAAGGAGGCCGATAAACCTGCACAGCTCAAATTTGTACAGAAATATATCCAAATATCGCCAGAATCAAGGATTCATCAGTAAATCCTGGTTTGCACATGGTCGAAGCATCTCGTTCCCACTAGATAGCGATCTAAGGGCCGCGAGGTAACTTTTACAACTGAAACTGAAAAAATGCTAGATTTAAATAAATCTCAGCCATTCTAGCTTCCTGGTTTCGTCTGGACCTATTTTGGACCGTTTGAAAGCTAGAATTGGCGATATTTAAATAAATCTAGTTCGCCCGAAGAAATGTCAGTGCCGATTCATATCAAGTGAATATTTAAAGCAACAATGAAATAAAATGAGTAAAGCAATATATATATATATATATATATATATATATATATATATATATATATATATATATATATATATATATATATAATTATATATACGAAAGCTGTAAAGGACGATGGATTTTCACACCGATGCCCGGACTGAAATTGAAATATATATATATATATATATATATATATATATATATATTTATAAAAGCTGTATAAAAGCCACGGAATGATCCAGGCTGGACATAATTGAAATATATATAGAAAAATAGTAAAAAGGGCGATGGGTTTTCACGCTTGTGCCCGGACTGAAATATAAATATATATAGTTAAATATAGATAGAAAATGTAGTCAACCAAGACTGGGAAGATAACCCAGTGTGGTGAATGGTGCCAAAAATAGTAAATAAGCCACAGAATGATCCAGGCCAAACTGAAATATAACTATACAGAAAAGTAGTCAACCAAGACTGGGAAGATAACCAGTGTGGTGAATGTTGCTTATATATGCATAAATATATATAAAAGCAGTAAAATGGCCACAAAATGATCCAGGCTGAACTAAAATATAAATATATATATATATATACAGAAAAGTAGTCAACCAAGACTGGAAAGATAACCTAGTGTGGTGAAGGCTGCTTATATATGCATATTTATATATGAAAGTAGTAAACTACCACGGATTTGACATCCGGGTTTGACAGAATTGAAAAGTTAGTATATATAAAGTTAAATATATACAAAAAAAGCCAAACCCAAACTGAAAGGATAACCCAGTTCGACGAAGTTGCTAATAACGAAGATGCAAGTATATAAAAGCTGCTGGAAGCGACGGATCGTCAATCCGAGTTGTAGAAATGCCAGAAAATGCATTTATGCACAAAAATGTACCAAACGTTAACAAAAATGGCCACGAAACTGAGTTCCGGGAATATTTAGAAAACAAAACTTGATATGCAAGTGTATAAAAGTGCGAAGAAGTAATAATAACTTTCTGATCTTAAAAATACTCACAATGGACTACTACACGGGCATTTTGCCAAATCGTAGGCTTTAAACATCCAAATCTACCTGCTATTTTCTGATATGTGGTAGTATGTGGGTATATCTACTCGTTAGAGTGAAAAAATATGGGTTTGGAAAACAAAAAAAAAGCTGAAAAACCAAATGGGCAGGGGTTCAGAGCGTTTCTGAGTTTTTTAAATGAGAGGGGGGTGCACCTCTATATATAGACCAGGGAGCCTCCACTCTACCTGCTGCGGCCGCAGGTAGAGGTGTGACTCCATGTGGCATGGGCCCCGCGGCAGGTTCCGTTGTCTCAAAGTACGTGCACTTCGAGCTACGCGAGGTCTGATTCGAAACTTTCTAACTTTTGATCAGAGCGTCCGTTTGAGGCGTGCGATACCTTTATGGAAAGCCCTCGCCGAGAGTGTCACAATGAAATGGGATAAAAAAAATTCCGAATCCAAGAAGACGGGTTCATAACCAGGTCTTCAATTCCCCACGGTTTGTCCATTGAGCTGTCTTACGTTGTTTGCACTCGGGATCATTGTTATGGTTTGTTCTGACCTTGGTGGCATCAATTCTGCTTGAGTTTGACTGAATCAGCTTAGAGTTGGTAAAATGACCATTTTACCCCTCCCGGGGTTGCCTTTAGTGTCGGCATGACCTTTAGTTGACTTCATGGGGTTATTTCCAAGGTTTGGATCCCATTCGAGTCTGTTTGTCCTCAAGGTTGTCTCTGAGGCTGACTTGGTCATTCCAGGTTTTCCTCTGAAGATGTTGTGATACTTCAGGATTATTTCTAAAGTTGACCTGTCCTCCCGGGTTAAGACTGGGGCTGACCTATACCTCTTAGGTTGAGATCGGGGCTGACATGTACTTCTCGGGTTGAGATCGAGGCTGACCTGTACCTTCCAGGTTGAGACTGGGGCTAACCTGTACGTCCCGGGTTGAGACCGGGGCTGACCTGTACTTCCCGAGTTGAGACCGGGGCTGACCTGTACCTCCCGGGTTCAGACTAGGGCTGATATGCACCTCCCGGGTTGAGACCGGGGCTGACCTACACTTCCCAAGTTGAGATCGGGGATGATCTGTACCTCCTGATTTGAGACCAGAGCTGACCTATACCTCCTAGGTTGAGATCGGGGCTGACCTGTACTTCCCGGGTTGAGATCAGGGCTGATCTGTACCTCCCGGGTTGAGACCGGGGCTGACTTGTACCTCCCGGGTTGAGATTGGGGCTGACCTGTACTTCTTGGGTTGAGATCGGGGTTGATCTGTATCTCCCCGATTGAGACCGGGGCTGACCTGTACTTCCTGGGTTGAGACTGGGGCTGACCTGTACTTCCCGGGTTAAGACCGGGGCTGACCTGTACTTCCTAGGTTGAGACCGGGGCTGATCTGTACCTCCCAGATTGAGACCGGGGCAGATTTGTACTTTTTGGGTTGAGATCGGGGCTGATCTGTACTTCCCTGGTTGAGACCAGGGCTGATCTGTACCTCTCGAGTTGAGACCGGGGCTGACCTGTACCTCTCAGGTTGAGACCGAGCTGACCTGTACCTCCCGGGTTGAGTCAGGGCTGACCTGTACCTCCCGGGTTGAGACCGAGGCTGACTTGTACCTCCCGAGTTGAGACCGGGGCTGACCTGTACCTCCCAAGTTGAGACTGGGGCTGACCTATACCTCACAGGTTGAGACCGGGGCTGACCTGTACCTCCCGGATTGAGATCGAGGCTGACCTGTACCTCTTGGGTTGAGACCGGGGCTGACCTGTACCTCTCGGGTTGAGACCGGGGCTGACCTGTACCTCCCGTGTTGAGACTGGGGCTGACCTGCACTTCTCAGATTGAGATCGGGGCTGACCTGTACTTTCTGGATTAAGACCGAGGCTGAGCTGTACCTCTTGGGTTGAGATCGGGGCTGACCTGTACTTCCTGAGTTGAGACTGGGGCTGACCTGTACCTCCCGTGTTGAGACCGGAGTTGACCTGTACCTCACGGGTTGAGACCAAGGCTGACCTGTACCTCCCGGGTTGACACCGAGGCTGACCTGTACTTCCCGGGTTGAGATCTAGGCTGACCTGTACCTCCTGGGTTGAGACCGGGGCTGACCTGCACTTTTCGGGTTGAGATCGGGGTTGATCTATACCTCTCGAGTTGAGACCGAGGCTGACCTGTACTTCCCGAGTTAAGACCAGGGCTGATCTGTACCTCCCGGGTTGAGACTGGGGCTGACCTGTACTTTCTGGGTTGAGACCGGGGCTGATCTGTACCTCCTGGGTTGAGACCAGGGTTGAGTTGATAGCCCGGTATTGAGACCAGGGTGGAGTTGATGGCCCGGTATTGAGACCGGAGTTGAACTGATGGACCGATATTGAGACCGGGGTTGATTCGATGGCCTGGTATTGAGACCGGGGTTGATTTGATGGCTCGGTATTGAGACCGGGGTTGAGTTGATAGCCCGGTATTGAGACCGGAGTTGATTTGACTGTCCGGTATTGAGACCGGAGTTGATTTAAAAAGACAGTCTTGCCCTCCTACAGTGTTAGTAATAGGGAAGCGAAATTTCGAGTGTCTACAGATGCCCCTCTTTATCATATTCATGCAATGTAATGAAATGGACAGGATAAAGATTAGTAAACACGGGAAATGCAAATGCAAAGGGGAGGCAGTGCATGATATGGTATGTTATGAGTGTTAGATACCTTCGAGGGGGTAAGGTTATCACTGATTGATTACGTTAGCTTCTGCTGGGGATAACGTTATTCATGATAACCCTTGGGGAGGCATTGTCAGAATGTTGCTGGTAGGACATCCACTGACAGGTTATTAGAGTTAGGCTGCTGTCCTGTTTTGCTGAGGAGGTTACTAATAGGCTATCGCGAACTGTTTTTATCACATTCTGCTGGGGATGACATCATCTATGATAGCCTAGGTGACTCTGATGAGGACGACATTGTTGCTGCCGAGTTATTTCAATGAGTGCTCCCGATGCCTATCTGGACGATAATCTACACTAGTTGTTCCCCACAGTAAGTTGAATCACCACTTCACCTCGGTGCTCCCTCTGAGGATGTGTATAACATATTCCATTATTGGGGATGGATTATTATATTGCTTCCGTCACCGTATCCCCTCCGATGCTTCATTCGAATTGAGCCAACGGTCGAACTGTCATCGATCAGTACCCGACGCTTCGTTGGGGTTGTGCCAACGGCTGAACTGTCATCAGTCAGTACTCGACACTTCGTTGGGGTTGTGCCAACGGCTACACTGTTATCGGTTTGTACCTGACACTTCGCTGGGGTTGTTCCAACTGCTGCACTGTCATCGGTCAGTACCCGACGCTTTGCTGGGGTTGTGCCAACAGTTGAACTGTCATCGGTCAGTACTCGACGCTTTGCTGGGGTTGTGCCAACGACTGAACTGTCATCGGTCTGTACCCGACGCTTCGCTGGGGTTATGCCAACGGTTGAACTGTCATCGGTCTGTATCCGATGCTTCGCTGGGGTTGTGCCAACGGTTGAACTGTCATCGGTCAGTACCCGACGCTTCGCTGGGGTTGTGCCAACGGCTAAACTGTCATCGGTCTATACCCGACACTTCGCTGGGACGAATACCAAGGGTTTTCAGAGAGTTCCCCTTTCTATCAGGATTACGTTGCTTAAACGCAGGATTTCAGGACAAACCGCTCAATCGCGTAGCGATTTTTCTTCAGATTTGACTTTAAGAATTTCATTTCAACTCAAACCGAATTGAGCCGGAGGGAGCGGGACCCACCCTGGGGAGCCGCAGGTAGAGGTACGGCTGTTGCAGGTGGGCCCGCTTCTACCTGTGGCTTTATATTGGGCAGCGGGAGTTCATAATTTTCAAGTTTCATTTCGAGTTTCAAACGGAATTCGATTTTTGTTTTTAGATCTACGGAGTTCGGGCAGCCTTTTTCAGATTCCGTCAGCTCCTACGTGTTCAGGGCATCGCAGGTAACGTTTTACGTCCTTTTTTTGCAAGTTTTGACCGTTAAAAGCATATAAACCGCGTAGGGTGCTTTTAGACGCAATGTATGAAAAATGTATCCCTATATAACCTGCTAAAATTTTCTGAATTCATATATATGCATATTTTACTATAATGCACGTTTTGATGTAACAAAATTCAGATTCTGAGACAGTCATATTTTACTCTTTTTGATCAGTTTACTAATCCTTTTTGAGGCCTAGCGAGTATGGATTTTCAACTAAAAATGTCAATGGTAATTTGGCTACTATGCGAAGTTTACTTTTGATTTTATTTCACAATTATGATCTGTTCTTGTTTTTGGGAAGGTGTATACTGAATGGCCACCTAGACATGCCTATGTGCATGCGGACAATCCATTTTACAAAGGAGACTCTGGCTAATTTTTTTTCTCAAAAGTTTAGGCATTTAAAAACATGCAGTTTTGACTCTATTGAGGATTTTTTAACTGACTCATGTAGGTTTTCGAATTTAGCTTTTGAAAAACACTCAGTTTTGACTTTACTGGGTATTTTTGACTGACCCATGCATGTTTTAGGACTTAGAAATGCATAAAATACTGACTTAAATTAATAAGCCATAGGTTTTAGGATTACCACACCCTTTCTGAGGTGATTTAGAGACTTTGTCAAGGTGATGGACCGAGATAGATCCGACAGTGCTAGCAGGGTAGTTTCAGGCGTTAGACGGAGGCGAGTTTCTGATGTTCCTCTGCCACATCCAGCTCGATCGCCTTGCAGACTAGCAGAGTCGGTGATTCGTCCAGCCTAGGACGAACAACCGATAGATATTGATGATGAGTAGGCTCTTTTTGCTGCTCTTGCTCTGGCTCAGGCCCGACGTGCGGAGGTTTCGGGCATTATTGTGCCAACCCAGGAGTTGTTGGGAGACTTGAGTCGTCACCCATCGAGATTTCTTCACCCCAACGAGGTGACTTGACGTTTTCTTCTTTCTGGATTCTCTTTTTTCCTTTTGCCATTCTCGGGGCACAGGTTTTTGACATGGGTTGGTTTTTTGATGCAGGTTCCCGGCTTTACGTAGCCTCGAGGGAACTGGTTCAACGTGCACTCCCTGTACCATACTTTGCACCAGGACTACAGGGATATCGTTGATGGCTAGGGGTTTCAGGCCTTCTTCTCTATTCTTCCCCGCCGTTGCCTCTCTGGGTATATAAGGGCTTTGTCTGAGCGTCGGTTCCACCAGACTCAGTCCCTTCACTTGTTGGACTGTGAGGTGATGATGAACCCTATGGACTGGAGGTTCATCACCGGCATCGAGTTCGAGGGTGAGCCAGTGCCTGTCGTGGCTGATATCACACCTACTGTCGTTCGGTCCCTGTTGGGAGTTCCTGCGACGGCGATCAAGGGTCAGACGGTCCGATTTGGTCCCTTGAGTATAGATACCCAGAGTGGGGCTTTACTTGAGCCTCTGCCTGAAGATCAGAGGGTTAGGGATCGCATCTTGAGGCGATTGTTTCTGGTGATCATCAGGGGTTATTTTGTGGCGGACAACTCATCTACTGTGTCCTTCGCCCTGGTCAGTGCTACCCGACATGTAGAGCGCCTCAGTGACTTTGATTGGGGTTCCTACACTTTTATCTATTTTCTCCGAGGTATGCGCATGCTTTCGGAGGGTTTGACGGAGGCTTGGTTAGGATTCTACCCATTTCTGTCGGTGAGTACATCTTTCTTGTACCTTTTTTATTTTTGCATTTACATTTGTCAATCTTGGTCACTGAGGACTTTTGATATTTATATGTCCAGTTCTGGGCGTATGAGAGGCTTCCTTGCCTACGGCCCGCCACTGCTTTAGGTCTGGAGACCTATCCCCGGAGACGGCATTGACATCACTCCACTCTGACGGAGGTCCCTGTTGCTGAGGGCTTTACCCATTCCCGCCTGCAGTTGGAGCTTTTGACTGCCGGAGTGATCACATGGATTCCATACACCTCCGAGTTTTTGGCTGTTGGATTTGAGGGAGGCTTCCCCACTGGTCAAGAGTTTGCATTGTCGACCCTCAGAGTCCCATTTTTGACAGAGGGAGGCTGGGAGCTCTATTTAGGAGAGCAGGCGATCAGGAGCATTACGGGAAAGAACCGCATTCCCATTGTTCCTCCTGCTTGGCATCATTGGCCATTGATCCTGCCACTAATAGATATCCCTATGGAGGGCATAGATGGCTTTACCCTATCTGAGGGCCCTTATAGCCAGGAGGCATTTAGCAGCTGGTGGAGCCCTTGCACGATTGGAGCTCAGACTCGGGCTACCCAGTTTTTGGCAGACATGGTGCCTGGGTCTGTGATGAGGACAGACTGGATAGCTTGCCTCAGGGAGCCGACTCATTTGGACCAGATCACAGGATTGACCCAGCAGCTGGAGAGGGCTCACCTATTTATCAGGCATCTTGGAAAAGATCCGTCAGAGGGATCTTCTTTTGACCCTTCCAACTCAGGAGCGGGGCCCTCTTCAGGTTCATATTCTAGCAGTTTTGCAGGGGGGCTGATCCTCCCTTGTACCGCCCAGATATGCCTGATGACCGAGACTTTGTGTCCACGGAAGAGATGGAGCAGGTTAACCACCTGAGCATAGATGTTTTGGATCTTTTTGGATAGATATTGTAGCTATATTTTTTTGGTCGACCATTGTTTTGGCTATTTGGGCAACTGTGCCCCATTTTGATAGACCACTGTTAGTAGCTGGGTGGTGGTGCCCCATATTCATGCATTTTTTATTCTGTATTATTTTATCAGACAGGGATGATGCTTGCAGTAGATAGTTTATTATAGATATGCATGATATTTCCTATCTATCGCATCATGTTTTATATTTGTCATCATGCATGTATTATGTTATGTGTATGATTTAGACAGATGAGTTCAGATTTGACCCCTAGATGGTCTTGTGATATGATGATACAGATGACGTCGTCCACCGTCAGTCGTATTGAGCATCTACCACCGTATGAGGTGGCATCATCATTGAGATCGTGGTACGACAACCTGTCCTTCCCAGCCAGAGGGACAGTGGATCAGATGTTGGGGCATTCGTTGGCCCTCGTAGACTTTCAGGAGCTATACGGGTTCATAGATAGCATTTTATCCTATTGGATACCAGATAGACAGGTCTTTTGCTTTGGGCATCATGAGCTGACTCCGACCCTTGAGGAGTACCAGCGGTTTACTGGCTTAGCTTTAGAGTTGCCATGCGCTCGTACGGCTATCAGTGATATGAGGAGATCGTTTATACAGATGTCAGGTCTTCGCCAGAGCATAGTTATGGATGAGATCATCTCTGGACGTGTGATCTCCATCGACTTTTTGATCGATCGGTTTGGTGAGCTTAACAGTTACGATAGACATTCCGGGGATTTTATTGTATCGGCAGAGGCATGGCATTTAGCCAGGATAGACGTTTTGCTGATGTGCATCGTATCTTACGTCTATATGTCGCTACGCTTGGACCATTTAGATGTGGGATTGATAGTTGTGGTTCGAGCCTTTAGGCAGGGTAGCACCATTATTCCAATGATATTGGCCGAGACTGCTGAAGTCAGCCACCCACTGCATTACCCACCCGGAGGGGGTTTTCAGAGGCAGTTCGGTCTTGTTGTATGTATGGCTCATGTCCCATATTCGACCGATTGGATTCTTCAGACATCAGTGGTATTGTTTCTCCCATGATATAGCTATGTCCTACTCCTTCCAGCCCGTGGAGTGTACCGACGCAGAGACATGGTCAGCATTTTTTTTTCTGATATCGTGCATCCATTCTCGATTTTGCCGTGTGCATGGCTAGTCTCTCCATATAGCTTCATCACCCATGCACCTGGTATGGACTATTTGCCCCTAGCGGGATTGAGGGGAGTGACTACTTACCATCTTTTGGCTGTTATGGGCTAGTTCGATCAGTTTTAGAGCCTGCATCCATTTAAGGGGGCTGCTAATCAGAGGATGTCAGCTTCGTCTATGTCATCTGCTGATTTGATCCGAGTGTATGAGTGTTGGACTCATAGGGAGAGGGCTGATTTCTCCAGTAGCCATCCAGATCGTTCTCCGGAGTACTCAGCATGGTTGGAGGCCGAGATAGCATCAGCTGCATTCATCCAGTCAGCTCCTATAGTGGATTCAGACGAGGAGGAGCCTATGGAGGATCCTGAGTCTCCTACTGAGGATGAGCTTTTTGTGGGTTTGACAACAGCACTAGTTAGTGACCCGCAGATCATTCCTGCAGGGACAGATCCAGCTTTGGCAGACTCACTAGCTAGGATAACCTTTGAGAGGGATCAGGCTAGAGAACTGATGTTGACCACATTGTCTGGCAGAGATATAGCTTTGGTGGAGAGAGATGCGGCTCGAGCCGCTTAGGATGCAGGATTGATTGAGAGAGAGGAGATCCGATCTGCCAGAGACGCAGCTTTTGTTGAGATCGAGGAGACTTTGATTGCTAGGGATGCAGCTTTTGTGGAGAGGGACGAGGCCATAGCTTCTCAGGATTTCCACATTGCCGACAGTACTGCTCTCTGATCTTATACTTATGGTCTGGTTGTTGAGATGAGTGCATACATTGATGATCACAGTGCCACACTGCAGATGACTGTGGAGGTTTTGAGCCGTATAGAGGCTGAGGGTATTGCACTTGCAGCTGCTCCTCCATCTTCAGAGAGAGATGCCATGTTGGCACTGCTGGCCCGCTTATCCATGGGTCCATAGGCTAGCTTTGTTTTTCCTGCACATACTAGATCAGCCATTTTTGTCATGTATAGGATACTATGTATATATCAAACAGTATTATATATCAGTGAAATATATTTTGATTCACTTCCCTGTTTGGATATGTGTTGTCATTGCTGAGTGATTACCACTTCTTTCATGACTTGCTGTTGTTGATGTATCTTGATCTTTTCCTTGATGGACTGACAGTGAGATGTCAGAGAGTATCTCAGATAGGCCTGCTGACCAAGGAGTTTTGATATTTTTTAGGTTTTATATGGCTTCGGTGTTTTGGAATTGGTCTTTATTATTTTTTTTGTTTTTTTTCTTGAAGGTCAAACCGCATCGTAAATGGATGCCTACGTACTCTCGGGTGTAGGGAGAGCACGTGATTCGTAGTTCAATTTTTGTGTGAGAGAGGTTTGAAAAGTATTTCTCTTGTGTTTTGAGTTTGGTTTGATGAGTTTTTAAATTTTTTGTTTGGATTGACCGCACCAGAAATGGCTGCCTACGTACTCCCGGGTGGAGGGAGATCAGGTCATTCGTAGTTCCGGCTTCTAGTGAAAATCGAACCTGATTTGATTTGTAGGACCCGAATACAGGAATGCATGTGCTTCAGACATAATACCTTTTTATGGTGTCTGAGTTAATGAGTTGGGAAAATTCGCTCCCATCCATCTCTTGTAGTCTGATAGCTCTTCCTGTCAACACTTCCTTGACAATGAAAGGGCCTTCCCAATTTAGGGCAAACTTTCCTTTGGCTTCATCTTGATTGGCCAAAACTTTCTTCAGCACCAAGTCATTTTATTTGAATTGTCGTATTCGGACCTTCTTGTTGTAGGATCGAGCAATTCTTTGCTGATATAACTGCCCGTGGAAAATGGCTGTAGCACTCTTTTCATCTATCAGGGATAGTTGTTGATATCGATTTTACAACCACTGATCTTCGTCCATTTGAGCGTCGATTAAGACTCGCAAGGACTCCATCTCTACTTCTATGGAAAGTACTGCTTCTATGCCATAGACCAATGAATAGGGGGTAGCCCAGTAGAGGTGCGCATTGATGTCCTGTATGCTAACAGGGTTAGAGGCAGCAGGTCAGGCAATTCTTTGTGATTGGCGGACATTTTCTGCATGATCTTTTTGATGTTCTTGTTGGCTGCTTCGACATCACCATTCATCTTGGGCCGATAGATGACGGAATTGAGATGCTTGATGTGGAACTTACTGCACAGTTCTTTCATCATTCGATTGTTCAGGTTCTTGGCGTTGTCTGATACGATCACCTCCGGTTGTCCATATCGACATACGACATTATTTCTGATGAAACCAATGATGACCTCTTTGGTGACTTTGGGAAAGGAGGTAGCTTCAACCCATTTGGTAAAGTAATCAATCATGGTGAAGATGAATCGATGACCATTGCTAGCTTTTGGTTCTACTGGACCGATCACATCCATTCCCCACATGAAGAAAGGCCATGGTAAGCTCATATTGTGTAGCTCATTTGGAGGAGCGTGTATGGCATTTCAATGTACTTGGCATTGAAAGCATCTCCTGACATGATCATCACAGTTAGCTTTAAGCGAGATCCAGTAATGTCATGTTCTTAATATCTTCTTGGCCAGCAGATGACCACTCATGTGTAGATCACAGACTCCACCATGGATTTCATCCATCAACCACTGGGCTTATTCTTTATCAAGGCATCTTAACAGGCCTATTCCAGTATCCCTTTTGTACAGTGCATCTCCGCTCAGATAGAACTTCATAGCCATTTTGTGAATCCGCTTTCGTTCGGATTGGCTTGCCCCTGCGGGTGTAGGTCAATCTCGGAGATATTCCTTGATGTCTTGATACCAAGGCTGATTAATAGGAGATATTTCATCTGATATGTCTTCAATGTAATTCCCGTATGTCGGGGCTTTTTGAATTATGAATTTGATGCAGGGAATCCCACTCTTATCGGATATGCAGATCAATAAAGCCAACGTCGCCAATGCATCAGCAAAGTCGTTCCTACCCCGAGGAATATGGTTGAAGGTTATGTCTTCAAACTCCAGGGATATTTTGACAACCTGTCGATGATAGGGCAGCAAATGCAGTTCTTCGATGTGATATGCCCCAGTGGTTTGTTTGATGACCAACTCAGAGTCTCCAAAGACCAGTAAATGTTTAATACCCATGGATTGGGCTAGTTTTAACCCCATTATGCAGCCTACATACTCGGTTGTGTTGTTGGTGTTTCCAAATTGAAGTTTGGTAGCCACAGGATATTGTTCTCCTGTACCAGAGATAAGGACTGCCCCAGCTCCGGCACCCTCTATGTTTACCGCTCCATCGATATTATTTTTCATGGTTGGACTGCATTCTCTTGTTGGAGTTGTTGAATTGTCATGATCCCATCATCCGGGAAATAGGTCTTCAGGGGCTCGAACCCTCCTGTTGGTGCTTCGGCTAATTAATCTACAATATCTTGACCTTTGATGAACTTCTGAGTCGCGTAGACAATGTCGAACTGTTGGAGGATCAGCTGCCATTTGGACAGTCGATAATTCAACATTGGCTTGTTGAATACGTATTTCAGTGGATCCATGCGGGATATGAGGTAGGTCGTGTGCCCATGCAAATAGTGTTGCAACCTTATGGCGGCCCATGCTAATGCACATCATGTCTTCTCGATCAGGGTGTACTTCTGTTCACCATTGCTAAATCTTTTACTGATGTAGTAGATGGCTCTCTCCTTGCTACTATCATCCTTCTGTCCTAGCATGCAGCCCATTGCATTGGCATTGACAAACAGGTACATGAACAAGGGAACTCCGTCCCTCGGAGGTACCAAAACTGGTGCTTCAATCAGCTGCTTCTTGATGGCGAGGAAGGCTTTCTGATAATCCTCATTCTATTTGGTGTAGGAATTCTTTATTAGTAGCTTGAATATGGGTTCATAGGTTGCTGTGAGTTGTGAAATGAATCGACTCATGAAGTTGATTCTCCCTAGAAACCCACATATCTCCTTATCTGTTCGAGGTACTGGCATCTTAGTGATAGGTTTGATCTTGGCAGGGTCTAGCTCGATGCCTCGATTACTCACCAAGAATCATAACAGCTTGCCTGCTTTGACGCCAAAAGCACATTTGGCGGGATTTAGCTTGAGGTTGTACTTACGTAACCTGTTGAACAGCTTCCTAAGATGGTCAATGTGATCATCCTCCCTCCGGGATTTAATGATGATATCATCCACATATACCTCTATCTCCTTGTGCATCATGTCACAAAATAGGGCCATCATGGCTCGCTGATATGTGGCTCCGGCATTGATGAGGCCGAAGGATAGTCGCCTATAGCAGAAGGTTCCCCAGGGAGTGATGAAAGTTGTTTTCTCCCGGTCTTCTTCAGCAACCATAATTTGAGGGTAACCAGCAAAGCAATCTACGAAGGAATACATGCCGTACTGCGCCGTATTGTCGAACATAATGTGGATTAAAGGTACGGGGAAATTGTCCTTGAGGCATCTTTGTTCAAATCCTGGTAATCCACGCGTACTTGCACTTTCCCTCTGGGCTTTGGCACGGGGACTATGTTTGACAGCCACTCTGGGTATGTTGATACCATGATGATACCGACTTTGAATTGTTTAACGACTTCTTCTTTGACTTTCAGACTCCATTCAGGTTTCAATCGCCTGAGCTTTTGCTTGACGGGCTTGAATCCATCTTTGATGGGCATTCAATGAATGACAATATCAGTAGACAAGCCGATCATATCTTCATGTGACCATGCAAACACATCCTGGAATTGTGTTAGGAGTTCGATCAGGTCGGCTTTTTGTTATGGTGTAAGGTCTAAGCCTATCTGGATTTCTTTGATGTTTTCGGAGGTTCTGTTGATAGTGGTGGTTTGGTCGAGGTTTGGTTTGGGTTTGTCTTTGACCCATTCTTTGATTTCCTCGGGCACCTCATATTCATCTTCCTCCTCTTGATCAATATATATCAAGTCGAAGTTCAGTTCTACATCAAAGTTGTAGTCACCTTAACAGGTTGGCATCTCATCAGCAGAGA
The DNA here is from genome assembly GCA_020205555.1 of Panax stipuleanatus. NCBI lineage: Eukaryota > Viridiplantae > Streptophyta > Magnoliopsida > Apiales > Araliaceae > Panax > Panax stipuleanatus. Next base: position 278,617 of record JAINUT010001934.1, read on the forward strand.
CAAATACGTCCAATGCTTGAGTCCTGAAAACAAAATGCTTTCATTTTAATATATACAACTGCTTAAATATATAAAGTATTTGGCAAAACATGACAAAAGTTGCTGCTATAGTTATGCAATCAAAAGTAAGTAGTGAATGAAAGCATGATTAAAGATCAGACGGACTCTCTGCCCCTTTACCCTTTTTGACTGAGGCAAGGGATGCTGCTCCAGTTATCCAAGGTTAGATCCTCATGAACAGGGAGGATCAAGGAATTAGTGCTCGTCTGCCTCGTCTCGGATAATGACTGAGACATCCTTTACAATAGGGCCGGGGTTTTTCTTTGAACTGCCCCCTTTCCTTTCTTGATGCTAGGAATTTGAATCTGATCCTCGTTATCACTGTCTGGGATTTCATCATTCATACCCTCGTAGTTTATGATAACCCGCATGTTAGCAAATGGGTCTCTTCCTTCTTACAAGATCTTTTCTTTTCCCTTTTTGCTATCACCTTCAGGCTTTGGGGATTTCTTTTCACCTACTGGTATGATTGGAGGAAATAGCATGGCTGATACCACAGTAGGGATTTTCCTCATGGGTTTCACCCATCCGATACCCGTAAGGTTTGGCAGCAAAATTATGGAAGCATGAGCCTTAGGATGCTTGTGTGGGTTCCTGTGATTTCGCTCGGATGAATATCCCAATCCGGCTCTCCCAGTCTGACTCGGGATTTGGACTGGACTCTTGATACCTCGCTGATTCTTCCCTAACCCTTTTCCAGGTTGGAAACCCGAAGATACCATTTCCTAGCCCACTGTCATCACTTAAGGGGACACTTTAGGCTTCAAAGCTGGTGCTTCGATAGGTAGATACTGAGTATTACTCACTTTCAGGGCTTGAAAACTTGCAAGTTCAATCCCTGCATCAAGGCTGATTACCGGCATGTCTCCCTGTATGCAGACAGGGTATTATGGTTTGGCATTGACTGTGATTAGGTTGCCGTTGATAATGTATTTGAGCTGTTGATGGAGGTTGGATGGCATTGCCCCTGCCATGTGGATCCATGGCCTGCCCAGCAATAAGTTGTATTAAGTGGCGATGTTGAGCACCTAAAAGGACATATAGAATGTGTGCGGGCCATTCTCCATAGGAAGCTCTATTTCTCCGATAACCTGTCGACGAGATCCATCGAAAGCCTGGATGACCACATGACTGGTTTTGATCCGGTTCGGGTTGATCTTCATTCTCTCCAAGGTATCGTAGGGACAGATGTTGAGGGATGATCCTCCATCTATAAGCACACCTCTGATCACATACCCGGAAGACATTACATCTATATGCAGGGACTTACGATGGCCCGTCCCTTTTGCAGGGATGTCATTGTCAGTGAAAGATATCACATTGCTGTTGAAAATGTGTGCTACCACGTGACAAAATTTCTCAGCATCCACTGTATATGGCAGATGGGCTTCTTCCAGTACTCTTACCAGAATGTTGCAATGATCCACCAATAATAAGACCAAATCTAGGATGGACATCTGTTTGGGTGCATCTTTCAAGCTTTGCACTATCTTGATTTCATTGTGTTCCATTTTGTTGAGGAACTCTTCAATTTTCTCTTCAGCCACCTTTTCTTTGGCTTTGAGGACTGGTTTGATCACCCGCTGAGGCAGGTACAATGGATTATCCTTTGGTACTATGGCAATGTTGTTTGTGGTGGAGCCTTCGTCGTTCCTGTAGTTCCATGGGACCCTCTTCAGACTGATAACTGGATACTGAGGTCTGAAGGGCAAGATTAAAGGCTCGGGTGCGGCCACCTTTACAGGGTTTGATGTTTCGTGGACCCCTTTCCCTGACAGTACTAAGGATGTGAGGGTGTTGGTTCCTTATCACAGGAAAAGACAACCACTGTATCCTGATTCCAAGCAGTGGGAATAAAGAGAGTGTCTTCATCTGGGAGGCTATAATCCCGATTCCCTCTTATTAAGTCACCATTTTCAATCATATTCTGAATCAGGTTACGAAGTGCCCAGCAATCTTTAGTATCATGGCGGGTGCATTGGAGTGGTACTGACAGATTTGGTCAGGCTTGAATTTTCTGGATCGCGGGTTCAATGGAGGTAATAAATCTGCAACAACTCCCTCGTTGATTAACATCTGGAGGATTTCCTCCATTGGCTGGTTCAGGTTGGTGAAATTCCTTTGAAATAAGAACTTTCTGCCATCTCAACAATTCTCTCCTTTGACCATTTTGTCGGCCCAGGGTTCATGCTCATGAGACCCGTAGTGATCCTTACTGGAGATGGGACTGATCTTCGGTGTGGGAGGACGATTGATATCAGACTGGTTGGCCTGGTTCATCATCTGTCTGGTGATCTGATGTTGGTATATGATCAGTTTTGCTAACTGTTCAATTTGTTCCTTGATAGACCTTATCTCTTGCTCTATCAGGAATCGCCTTTCTGAGACTTCCCAACTGTCTGGGCTTTTGTTGCTGGATTGAGTTGATTCTCCGACATATTGGAGGTATTTGGATCCTCCTCCCTTTTCCGTACTGATCATGTTGACACTCTCCTCTTTGTGCTGAGGGAGGGGATTGTCTTGTACGTGTAGTTGTTCTGGTTTGGTCACCACAATCTCTCCATTGTCAATCAAGTCTTGGATTTTGTGCTTGAGAGACCAACAGTCTTGAGTGTCATGGCCCGGGGATCCTGAATGGTAAGCACACTTCTTGCTTGGGTCGAAATTCCGCCCACTAGTATTGGTTGGTGGAAAGAGTTGCACAATCTTCTTCTGGGCGGTTAACAATTTCAGCACGTTCTCGAGTGAATCCCCAGAGGGGTGAAAGTTCTTCGATGCCTGACCTCCATATTTTTCTAAAATAGAGGGTTTGAAGGCTGTGCTGGAGCTTGGAAAGGTGTATAGTTCCTCCTTTGAATGGGCATACTATTTGATTCGCCTCTTTGATTCTGTCCTTGTAATACTAAGGACACTTCTTCATCTTTCTTTTTGTGTACCCTCCGGGGATTACTCCCATAATTTTCGGACTGGATATGTTCAGCAACAGCTTCGAGGGCGGTTAGATCCTTTATCTTCCCGGACTTGAGCCCCATTTCTGCCATCTTGTCGTGTTTGATCATTTTAGAGAATGGTTTTCCTATGCCTGCTAGGACCCTCTCATAATATGGAGCTTCTTGGATGTCGATAAAGGTCATGACTATCTCAGTCTCATTCATAGGTGGAATGACTTGTGCTACAACTTGTCTCCATCGTTGAGCATATTCTCTGAATGATTCAGTGTTTTGTTTCTTGATTTTGGTTATTTGGCATCTGTCCGGAGCCATCTGAGACTGGAAACTGTATTGACTGAGGAAGGCATGGGCTAACTCTTCCCAACTGTGAATTTTGGAGTTATCTAGATGGGCATACCAGGCTCTGGCCTCACCAGTTAAACTTTTCTGGAATAACTGCATTCGAAGTTTCTTGTCCTCTGTATAGGATCTGCGTTCTCCAATGAATACTTTCAGGTGGGTATAGGGGTCTCCCAATCTATCGTATTTCTCAAAATCAGGAGTTCTAAATTTTTCAGGATAACGAGCCCCAGGGAAGATACATAGGTCTAAATAATTGACACTGCCAAAGGCCTCAGTCCCTTTGATAGACTGGATGGTTTCTTCCATCAGCTGTACTTTCTTCAGAATGTCACCGGCTTCCTGTTCTGTGTTGAGGATGGTGATTTCAGGGGTTTTGTTAGTTGTGTCCTGGTTTTGTGGTCCAGGAATCTTAGTCTCTACCTTTTCGGTCTCTTGACTGCCACCACTACCACCAGGTGTTCCCGGTTCTGTGTGAGCTTGGGCTTGCTTCCCTTTAAGAGCTTTGCTTTGCTCTCTCAGGAATTTGGCCAATTCGGCTATCTGATTCTTCAGTCCTTCAAACTCTTCCCTAGAGACGGGTGGATTCTAGTTGAGCACTCGAAGTCATGTCCGTGGATGGACTTAGTGCTTTCTTAGACTTAGATCTAGTGACAGGACCAATTTTTCACCTACAACAAAACGTAGGCGTGTCAATTTCTTGAGATAGGTAGGGATAGGATGCATGCTATGATGTGTTTTTGTACTTTTTTAATCTTATCCTGCAAAACAGAGGTTAGTTATTTTGATGACAGGATGACAAAATGTATATAACAGGAAATGTAAATTTTTATTATGATATTTACATTGTGATCCTTTACATTTGGAATTGAAAACTTGACATTGTATTGAAAGAGGAAGGTATGAAAAAGCTTCCCATCGGATTTGGTTAATCAGAGGCTGACCTATCTTAGGCTACTCTCGCGGCTTTTTTCCGGCATGAAAGTCTCCAGATCATCGCAATCTACTATAGGGGAAATTAATCTAATCTTTCAACTGGAACGAATCTGGGTGGTGCATTTTCATGAGCCCCCAGAGACTTAGCCGTCCCCAGAGTCATTACTTATCACCGACTGGTTTGCTTTTCGAAGGAGGAATCACACAACATACATTCACATACATCGCGTCTCACCGTATGCATATGATGACATTGGTGCGAAGCACTAAAAAGCAGGAAAGCATTCATTCAATGTAAATACACAACATTCATGCATTCATTCAATGTAAAGATGCAGTATTCACACATACGCAGATATGAATGGGAAATGTTTGAAAAGTTTTGAACGCGGCCTAAGCCCTCTACTGGAAATGTATAAATTTATCTGCGTTGCTCATTGTTGTTATTGGAGTCATGTTGGACACACATGCACAGAAATATGCAAATCTGATGTTTGTGAGGTAAGGATGTGAGGAGTTAAGTTAACACGTGATGCGATATTGATGTCATAATTGTGACACCCCCAAATCCGGGTACTTCGTTTCCACATGATTTGGTGTTCACTTTCTAATTAAAACATACATCTACCCAGTAATAAAGAATTTCAAACTAATTACAACCTTCAAAAAACCTTAATAAAAATCTCCCTCTAGAAAGAATGACAACTTGTTCAATAAAATCCCAGGATTATCTAAACCTTAACATCATTCAGATAACGTAAATGCGAAAACATAAACATAACCAACTAAGTCTTATTACAAAAGCAACTTGACATAACAAGTCTTCATTTATTCATCTTTCTTTTTCCTTTACTTGTTGATGGTATGTCAACATTCTTGGTCTTAACTGCAAGTGGTGGTAAAGCAGGCAAGAGTGAGCAAACAAAAGCTCACTTGAAAATACAACAGTGATATGACATAAGTGAATCTTTTCAAAAGAGTTTGAATAATTTTACTTTCATCAATATAAAGAATTGAATTATAATTCTTTCATCAATATATAGAATTCGAATATGGAATCATCTGAGGGTCATAAGACCTTGAACCATTGTCCTAGGTTATAAATATTTCTATTTAAACCTTTAACAGTCAATAAGACTATAGACATTAACTCGTACTCAGGGGGATCAACCCTTTGTACCATGAATTGTGCACAACCATCTTAACGCTTTCGCAAAAAATATCCCCTAATTAATAGGGTTGTTCCTTCTCAGAAATTGAATACAAGTCCGCACCAAAGAAAGTTTGGTTTGGATAGATAAGGGAACTTTAGAGTTCAACTATCATCAACTAGGAGTAGTTGAATCGACTTTCAGTTCTTTACAGTTCAATAATATAAGAATCATGAACCAATTGCAAAATATGACAATAAACTTCATAATAGATAGGCATGCTTTTAGAAACAACTTAAAGCATTCGATAGACTAAGTAGATCTTACTTGAACAACTAAGTCAAGATCATATTACTAAAATAACGCTTTAATACTTACGCTTTATGAGTGTGGTATAACTTGTACCACATATAACAAGTTAAGGAACGTGAATGAACTTTCATGATTTCTTGAGCAAGGGTTAGGAAACTTGTACAATGAAAATATACAATGAATAGGCTTGTATAGCATTCAAGAGTAGCTTAAAGAACTTGCACAATATAAATAACAAGTTTAGAAACTTGCTTAACATAAGAGAATAAGGGTAAGAGAACTTGCCTTAAGCGCAAGCTACACTTTAACAATTATAACCACTTCACAAACACCCTACACATTTATATTACATTCAAACCATCTATCAGTATCCAACTACAATATTTAAACCATCGAACTTCATATCTAAGTCCAACTCACAATATAATTTACCACATTGGTTGCTAATTAGTCAAGTACGTGAGTCTATACTCACGGCATACATTCATAAGCCTATAACTCAATGAATCGTGTTGTGTGCCTCGTGAAAGCAACACACACACACACACACACATAACACATTCATAATATATTTCAATCTAACTTAAACACATCAAAAACATGTTATCTTATTACACCTTTCACTTTCCAAGTCTTAGAAACAAGTTAGCTTAACAAACGGGGCATAAAAACTCAAAAACAAAACTCAAAATTTTCTGGGCAGCAACATCACCCGCTGGGGCGGGTGCTCCCCCTGCTGCACCACTTGGTTCGCGAACTGGTGGAGAATTAAGCCAATTTGGCTCATTCCTTCACACCGAATTCGATTTTTTTCCAACATGATAAACATAAAACTTGATACTAACAATATTTTAAACTTATTAACATGCTCATAACATATATAATCCATAAAACACATAATCCAAAACAAGATTTCATGATTTTCAAAGAAAACACAATTTTAAGCGTTCTTGACGAAAATTGCTACTACGAATTCGTTTTTCATCCAATTCAAGTGATTCCAATTGTAATCACTCATATTCTTAACATATTAACTTAATACATGATCAATTTTAACAATGACTCAAAATCAACATCAATTTGATAGTTTTAAAAGCCGTTTTTCAGAAATAACTTCACCGAAAATCACTATGAACACACTTCCTATTGTTTATCAAAAATTCATTGATTGAATTGCTAGAACAACCATATAACTCATATATAATCATGTTATATCACATATTACACATAATTCATGCTCACAACAAGGATTCAAAGAAATTTTCAACATAAATTCATAATCTAACACTATAAACATGAATTTCATATTATTCATCATATACTTATGAATTAAAATTCTTAAACAACTATGAAACCCTCATGTATATATATGTATATATATACATACATATCCCATTCACATATCAAAATAAATAGCTTTCACAAAGAGACTTTCACATAGAGTTCTAAAACCATGAAAACATAAAAGAATATGCTTTGAAAATTTGTTTTTACAACAATTGTATTTTGAAAACCCTTTCATGGCATACAATTACATATGAAAACATATGAACCCCATATATACATATAATTTCATGATTGTAAAAACCTAATTTGATAAAAAAGAATTACAACACATAAGAATTGAGTACAAGGGTTAGGGTATAACCTTACTAGTTTTACTTAAAGAGAAGAGATGATGAAGATGATGATCCTCTTATGCCTTCTCAAGCCTTTCTTCCTCTTCTCTCTTCTTCTTCTCTGACAATTCTCTCTTTAACCCTCTTCTTCTTTTTTTCTTTGTTTTGTAAAACTAACGTAACTTTTAACTTAACATATATTATACAATATACAATATACATATATAATAGATATGTAACTTATATATAATAAATATAATACTTATAACCATATTAATTCTTATTAATAACATAGGTTACAAAATTTGAAAAGTCCAAAGCCATGTTTGGCAACCTCTTAGAAAAATAGGTTTTTAGTGCTAAGGCCTTGTTTGGGTAAAATAAGATTAAACAAGTACAAGGGCCTTGTTTGGTAAAACACTTTAAAATCCTTTTCTAGTCTTTTAATAACTCTTTAAATCCATAGATTAAATATTACACTTATTTAATTAAATTACAACACTCTAATTCAATTAAATAAACTAACATTCACATAATACCAAATTGTCACACAATTGAATTTCCTTTATTAAACATAATTCGTCTAACAAATTATTATCACTTAGCACATAACATTAACTCTAATTAAATTATTCCCCATTAAATTAAAATGATGCTACACCATTGCTAATATATCAATTTAATTAATCATATAGCACTTAATTAAATTGTCCACAACAATCGCACAATTTATTTATTTATCTTCACAAATAAATTCCATAAAATTTTTATTTATTTCAATAAATATTTACAATTAACATATAAAATTCTCAATCGTTACAGTCTTCCCTCCATAAAAGGATTCTGTCCCTAGAATCACAACATAAAAAAAAATCTCATAAAAATTCTCACCTCATAAAAATTCTCATCTGTTACATTATTCCCCCCTTAAAAGGGTTCTGTCCCCAGAATCGATATTTAAGGGGTTACACACTTCAATTAAGCAAATAATTGAGGATAAGACTTTATCATAACATCTTCGAGTTCCCACGTAGCTTCTTCAGCACTGTGGTTCCTCCAAATTACCTTAACAGAAGGTATCACTTTATTCCTAAGTACTTGTTCCTTTCTGTCAATAATTTAAACAGGAACCTCTTCATAAGTTAAGTCTTTATCAAATTGTAAAGGCTCGTATTCTATTATATGTTTATAGTCGTGTTTGTAAGGCCGTAACACGGAAATATGAAATACGTTATGTATATTCTCGAGTTCCAGAGGTAATGCCACTTTGTAAGCTACCTCGCCAACTTTTCGTAATACCTCAAAAGGTCCAATAAATCGGGGACTCAGTTTCTCTTTCTTGCCAAATATAATCTTCCCCTTCCAGGGAGATACCTTTAGAAAAAACGAAGCTTCCTGGTAAGAATTCTCGGTTCTGTCGATGTTGATCGACATATTTCTTCTGTTTGTCCTGAGCAGCAACCAATCTTGTTCTGATCAGCTTCACCATTTCAGCAGTTTGTTGTACCAATTCCGGTCCCAATAGCTGACGTTCATCGACTTCATTCTAGCATAGAGGAGTTCTGCACTTTCTGCCGTATAACCCTTCGTAAGGCGGCATGTCGATACTCGCGTGGTAACTATTGTTGTAGGCGAACTCCACCAAAGGTAGATGATCGTCCCAGCTTCCTTTGAAGTCCATCACACATGCTCTCAGCATATCCTCAAGCGTCTGAATTGTTCTCTCTCTCTGGCCATCGGTTTTAGGATGGTACGCTGTACTCATTCGCAACTGTGTTCCCAAACATTCTTGTAAACGCTTCCAGAAATTTGACGTAAAACATGGATCTCTGTCTGACACAATCGACACTGGAACACCATGCCAAGAAATAATCTCCTTAACGTATAATTTAGCTAATTGTTCCAAGTTATATTTAATCCTGATTGGTAAAATTTGGGCTGACTTCGTCAGTCGATCCACAATAACCCATATTGCATCGAAACCTTTCTGAGTCGCTGGAAGACCAACCACGAAATCCATCGTGATATGCTCCCACTTCCACTCTGGAATTTCTAACGGCTGCAGCAATCCGCTAGGTCTCTAGTGTTATGCCTTGACTTTTTGACAAGTTAGACATTTCGCAACGCATTTAGCTACATCCTTCTTCATATTCGGCCACCAGAAATAATGCCTGAGATCCTGGTACATCTTCGTACTCCCAGGGTGAATTGAATATCTCGAGCTGTGAGCTTCGCTCAAGATTTCCTCCTTAACTTCCGATACTGGCGGTACCCAGATTCTACCTTCAAATCATAGCAGATCCTCACTGTCGATCTTGAATTTAACCTCTTCGCCATCAGCTATTCTCTTTCGAATCTTCTCGCATTCTTCATCGTGAAGTTGAGTTTCTTTTACCTTGTCCACAATTGTAGAACCAGTGGTTACTTGGAACAACTTTTCATCCAATTTCTTTGGAAACTTTACTTCCAGCTCTAATCTAGCCATCTGCTCTATTAACTGATCCTGATCAGTTAACATATTCAGCTTCTCCCGACCTTTCCTGCTCAAAGCGTCGGTGACAACGTTAGCTTTACCCGGATGGTAAAGTATCTCGCAATCGTAGTCTTTAATCAGTTCCAACCATCTCCTTTGGCGCATGTTCAAATCCTTCTGGGTAAAGATATACTTCAGACTCTTGTGATCTGTGTATATTTTACACTTCTCTCCATATAAGTAGTGTCTCCAAATCTTTAGAGAAAACACTACTGCTGCCAACTCCAAGTCATGGGTCGGATACCCCTTCTCGTAGTCCTTCAGCTGACGTGACGCATAGGTAATGACTTTGCCGCTCTGCATCAACACACAACCTAATCCTTTATGCGAGGCATCACTATATACCACGAAATTTCCCGAACTATCCGGTAAAGATAATACAGGAGCAGTACTCAACCTCTTCTTCAACTCTTGAAAACTCTCCTCACACTTCTCCATCCAAACAAACTTAACTGTTTTACGAGTCAGATTCGTCAACGGAGTTGCGATTTTAGAAAAGTCTTGGATAAATCTCCGGTAATAACCTGCCAATCCCAAGAAACTCCTCACTTCAGACGGCATCTTCGGCTGATCCCAATTCATTACCGCTTCAACCTTCGACGGATCTACCGAAATACCATTCTTGTCGATCACGTGGCCAAGAAATTGCACACGTTCCAACCAAAATTCGCATTTTGAGAATTTAGAGTAAAGCTTTTCTCGTCTCAGTGCTTCTAAGGTTAGTCTTAAGTGTTCAGCATGCTCCTCCTCGGTCTTGGAATAAACCAGGATGTCATCTATAAACACTACCACAAACTTGTCCAGAAATGGCTTGAACACCTTGTTCATTAGGTCCATAAATGCAGCTGGGGCATTCGTGAGACCAAATGACATCACCAAGAACTCGTAATGACCATACTGAGTTCTAAAAGTAGTTTTCGGTATATCTTCCTTCCTCACCTTCAACTGATGATACCCGCTTCTCAAATCGATTTTTGAGAAGTACTTCGCACCCTTCAGTTGATTAAACAAGTCATCGATCCTAGGTAAAGGATACCTATTCTTGATCATAACTTTATTCAACTCCCTATAATCAATGTAGAGACGCATCGATCCATCCTTCTTCTTCACGAATAAAACAGGCGCTCCCCACGGCGAAACACTCGGTTGGATATACTTCTTGTCTAACAGTTCTTGTAGTTGAACCATCAGTTCCTTCATCTCGACTAGAGCCATTCGATATGGAGCCTTCGAAATTGGAGCAGTTCCCGGCGCTAAATCGATCACGAACTCTGTCTCCCTATCTGGCGGAAGTCCTGGCAAATCACTCGGAAAAACGTCCATAAACTCCTTAACTACCGATATCTCCTCTACCTTAGGGCTCTCCTTACGCGTATCTACTATGTAGGCTAAATATCCTACACAGCCTTGCATCAAAAGTTTCTTGGCTTGCATCACCGTCAGACAATTCGCTTGTCTAGGAGATTTACTACCATAGAACACCAACTTTGATGGAGTCGTAAGGTTTACTAACTTCTTCTGACAGTCGATTATCGCCCCATGGTTGAACAACCAGTCCATACCTAGTATGACGTCGAATTCCCCAAGTTTAATCTGAATCAAATCTACTCTAAGTTCCTGACCTTTAATGTCCAGTCTACAATTCCTATAAACACTCCTAACAGGAATAATCTCCCTATTCGCAATTTCTATGCTCAAAGGGTAAACTAACTCCTCGACAGGTAAGTCTAGGGTTTTAGCAAAATCATCAGATATGAATGAACAAGTAGCACCCGAATCAAATAATACATATGCATTTATACTATTGATCGAAATAATACCTGCCACCACATCTTTTGATTGCACTGCGTCTTGCACCGTAATGTTGAATGTGCGGGCAGTGGGTCGAACGGCCTGTAGTGGCGATGGTCCGGCAAGAGTCAGAGTGCTGCCGTTGTCTTTCCCTCCATTCCCTATTGACCCTATCGCTGGCTTCTTAGGGTAATTACGAGCCATGTGATCCTTGGATCCACATATATAACAAGCTTCTTTCTTGGGGTTTGGGCAATATGGCGCGATGTGGCCTTCCTGACCACATTTGTAGCATATGCGTTTCCCTTTCATGCACACTCCAATGTGAGTCTTCCCGCATGTAGCACACGCTTCGAGCTTCCTCTTCTGCTAGCCTCCCTGCTGACTCCCAGCAGAGTTATTGTCATTCCAATTCCTCTTCTGATGGATAGCCCCGCTACCACTAGCCTTAGTTTCCATTTCATTCTTCTTCTTCTTATCTTGGTTGAATTTATTCACCGCTTCGCTTCCCCCTTCAGCTAGAATAGCCTTTTCCAGCACGGCTACAAACGTGTTTAGCTGGAACATAGAGACCTTGCTGTAGAGCCAGGGTTTCAGTCCCCGCTCAAACCTCCTCGCCTTCCTAGCATCCGTGCTGACCTGGTAAGTAGCGAACCTGGCCAGTTCATTAAACTTCGTTGCGTATTCCGACACTGACATCGTTCCCTGCTTCAGCTCTAAGAATTGGACCTCCATCTGATCTTGCGAACTCACTGGGAAGTACATCTCGTAGAACATCTCTTTGAAATGTTCCCACGCTATGACTCCTTCTCCCTCTCTAGTCTTATTCGCCTGCCACCAGAAGCTAGCACCTGACTTCAACATAAAAGTCGCAAATGCCGTTTTCTGGTCTTCACTGACCCTAGCCACGTCAAATATATTTTCTATTTCCATAATCCACGTCTGAGCATCTATAGGGTTTGTCGATCCCTTAAATTCTGGCGGTCCTAATGCCTTAAACTCTTTAAACGTCGTGGCTTGCACTTGTGGCTGATTCGCCACTGCTCCTGCCAGCAGGTTTACTAATTGCTGAACCGCGTTAGGGTTTGTTGCATCGTTATTGTTGTTGTTTGTTGAATCCTCGGGGTTTTGACGTGTTACTCTTCTTCTAGGAGGCATTTTCTGATAAGAAAATATTATTATTAGATCCTTTATTCAAATCTTAAGTATTCAAGTTCACACTTAAAGGTTTGAATATCTCAGTTCACATAGAACACAAAGCACGTCAATAAACTTCTTTTATTCATTAGTCGTAGTTTAAAAACATCAATCAGATAGCATTTCTGCCATTTACATCATCCTTCCTGAACTAAAAAAGTTGCAGGATTACATTATTAACTTATCCCATTCTTATCTCAATTATGGAATTTACTTTATTTACTACAAAAGCAACACATAAACAAAAGCTCTACTATTACTGTTACTACTACTATTACTGCTATTGCTGCTATTGCCTAGGCATATTAATACGTCGCACAGCCTCTCTGCGTTCCTCTTCCAATACCCGAATTGCCGTTCTTCGGTCCACCACATACCACGGTAAACCTTGGAACTGAGTTGGGTAGTAGAAAATACGGTCCTGAGCTCTTTCTATCGCTGTATGAAAAGCATATTCCGTTTCCCTCAGCTTGGCCCTCTTGGCCTCAGCTTCATCTTCAGCTCGATCAACTCGTTGATTAGCCCTCAAGCTTGACTCTTCAGCCCTGGCACGCTTCCTCGACTCTTCCTGGATGTCTTGCTTCAGCTTTGCCAGTTCAAATCGAGCAGCATCTCTATCAACCTCCATATGTATCAGGTTCCACTGTGCATCTCCCAGGTCATTTGCCATTTCCTCGATCGTATTGTCTCGTTGCTGGATAGTTTCCTCGAGATCTCCTACTCGTCCATGAAGCTCCACGTTGCTATCGTAGACTGCCTCGTACATCTCAACACTAGTAGAGTGAGGTGGGAATTCCTCTTCGGGATCCTTTTCCTCCTCTTCCTCTTCTTCAGACTGGTCCTCGTCCTCATCCTCTGGAATAGGTGTTAGCTCACGCTCCCGACCAGCTATGGTGATCACTGGAGATGGCTCTCTCCTAACCAGCTGCTCCTAGACAACATGCATGTCACGGGGCTCCTCCTCTCTAGGCACCTGAGGTACAACCTCTCTAGCCTGACTAGGTTCTCCAACGTTCGTCATCCTGACAAAAGAATTTTAAAGCTTATTATTACGTGATATCGAGTCGTCACCCTTCGAATACCTGAACGTAAACACATAGCACATAAGGTAGTTTATTATCTTTACCTATCACATCTATCTTTTCGATCTTACCATAAGGCTACTACCTAAGGTTTTTCTCCACCTAAGGTTTCATAACCTATGGCTTTGATACCAACCTGTGACACCCCCAAATTCGGGTATTTCGTTTCCACATGATTTGGTGTTCACTTTCTAATTAAAACATACATCTACCCAGTAATAAAGAATTTCAAACTAATTACAACCTTCATAAAACCTTAATAAAAATCTCCCTCTAGAAAGAATGACAACTTGTTCAATAAAATCCCAGGATTATCTAAACCTTAACATCATTCAGATAACGTAAATGCGGAAACATAAACATAACCAACTAAGTCTTATTACAAAAGCAACTTGACATAACAAGCCTTCATTTATTCATCTTTCCTTTTCCTTTACTTGTTGATGGTATGTCAACATTCTTGGTCTCAACTGCAAGTGGTGGTAAAGCAGGCAAGAGTGAGCAAACAAAAGCTCACTTGAAAATACAACAGTGATATGACATAAGTGAATCTTTTCAAAAGAGTTTGAATAATTTTACTTTCATCAATATAAAGAATTGAATTATAATTCTTTCATCAATATATAGAATTCGAATATGGAATCATCTGAGGGTCATAAGACCTTGAACCATTGTCCTAGGTTATAAATATTTCTATTTAAACCTTTAACAGTCAATAAGACTATAGACATTAACTCGTACTCAGGGGGATCAACCCTTTGTACCATGAATTGTGCACAACCATCTTAACGCTTTCGCATAAAATATCCCCTAATTAATAGGGTTGTTCCTTCTCAGAAATTGAATACAAGTTCGCACCAAAGAAAGTTTGGTTTGGATAGATAAGGGAACTTTAGAGTTCAACTATCATCAACTAGGAGTAGTTGAATCGACTTTCAGTTCTTTACAGTTCAATAATATAAGAATCATGAACCAATTGCAAAATATGACAATAAACTTCATAATAGATAGGCATGCTTTTAGAAACAACTTAAAGCATTCGATAGACTAAGTAGATCTTACTTGAACAACTAAGTCAAGATCATATTACTAAAATAACGCTTTAATACTTACGCTTTATGAGTGTGGTATAACTTGTACCACATATAACAAGTTAAGGAACGTGAATGAACTTTCATGATTTCTTGAGCAAGGGTTAGGAAACTTGCACAATGAAAATATACAATGAATAGGCTTGTATAGCATTCAAGAGTAGCTTAAAGAACTTGCACAATATAAATAACAAGTTTAGAAACTTGCTTAACATAAGAGAATAAGGGTAAGAGAACTTGCCTTAAGCGCAAGCTACACTTTAACAATTATAACCACTTCACAAACACCCTACACATTTATATTACATTCAAACCATCTATCAGTATCCAACTACAATATTTAAACCATCGAACTTCATATCTAAGTCCAACTCACAATATAATTTACCACATTGGTTGCTAATTAGTCAAGTACGTGAGTCTATACTCACGGCATACATTCATAAGCCTATAACTCAATGAATCGTGTTGTGTGCCTCGTGAAAGCAACACACACACACACACACACATAACACATTCATAATATATTTCAATCTAACTTAAACACATCAAAAACATGTTATCTTATTACACCTTTCACTTTCCAAGTCTTAGAAACAAGTTAGCTTAACAAACGGGGCATAAAAACTCAAAAACAAAACTCAAAATTTTTTGGGCAGCAACATCACCCGCTGGGGCGGGTGCTCCCCCTGCTGCACCACTTGGTTCGCGAACTGGTGGAGAATTAAGCCAATTTGGCTCATTCCTTCACACCGAATTCGATTTTTTTCCAACATGATAAACATAAAACTTGATACTAACAATATTTTAAACTTATTAACATGCTCATAACATATATAATCCATAAAACACATAATCCAAAACAAGATTTCATGATTTTCAAAGAAAACACAATTTTAAGCGTTCTTGACGAAAATTGCTACTACGAATTCGTTTTTCATCCAATTCAAGTGATTCCAATTGTAATCACTCATATTCTTAACATATTAACTTAATACATGATCAATTTTAACAATGACTCAAAATCAACATCAATTTGATAGTTTTAAAAGCCGTTTTTCAGAAATAACTTCACCGAAAATCACTATGAACACACTTCCTATTGTTTATCAAAAATTCATTGATTGAATTGCTAGAACAACCATATAACTCATATATAATCATGTTATATCACATATTACACATAATTCATGCTCACAACAAGGATTCAAAGAAATTTTCAACATAAATTCATAATCTAACACTATAAACATGAATTTCATATTATTCATCATATACTTATGAATTAAAATTCTTAAACAACTATGAAACCCTCATGTATATATATATGTATATATATACATACATATCCCATTCACATATCAAAATAAATAGCTTTCACAAAGAGACTTTCACATAGAGTTCTAAAACCATGAAAACATAAAAGAATATGCTTTGAAAATTTGTTTTTACAACAATTGTATTTTGAAAACCCTTTCATGGCATACAATTACATATGAAAACATATGAACCCCATATATACATATAATTTCATGATTGTAAAAACCTAATTTGATAAAAAAGAATTACAACACATAAGAATTGAGTACAAGGGTTAGGGTATAACCTTACTAGTTTTACTTAAAGAGAAGAGATGATGAAGATGATGATCCTCTTATGCCTTCTCAAGCCTTTCTTCCTCTTCTCTCTTCTTCTTCTCTGACAATTCTCTCTTTAACCCTCTTCTTCTTTCTTTCTTTGTTTTGTAAAACTAACGTAACTTTTAACTTAACATATATTATACAATATACAATATATATATATAATAGATATGTAACTTATATATAATAAATATAATACTTATAACCATATTAATTCTTATTAATAACATAGGTTACAAAATTTGAAAAGTCCAAGGCCATGTTTGGCAACCTCTTAGAAAAATAAGTTTTTAGTGCTAAGGCCTTGTTTGGGTAAAATAAGATTAAACAAGTACAAGGGTCTTGTTTGATAAAACACTTTAAAATCCTTTTCTAGTCTTTTAATAACTCTTTAAATTCATAGATTAAATATTACACTTATTTAATTAAATTACAACACTCTAATTCAATTAAATAAACTAACATTCACATAATACCAAATTGTCACACAATTGAATTTCCTTTATTAAACATAATTTGTCTAACAAATTATTATCACTTAGCACATAACATTAACTTTAATTAAATTATTCCCCATTAAATTAAAATGATTCTACACCATTGCTAACATATCAATTTAATTAATCATATAGCACTTAATTAAATTGTCCACAACAATCGCATAATTTATTTATTTATCTTCACAAATAAATTCCATAAAATATTTATTTAATTCAATAAATATTTATAATTAACATATAAAATTCTCAATCGTTACAATAATAGTTGTCGATCTCTGAGGCGTATGATTTATATACTCAACTGAAGAATTGAAGCTTTTTACTCATTGATATTTTCTTTAAATTCACTTTCATTAATTATACTTTTCAAAACTAAAAACCCCAATTCATTGGAAATACTTGGATAGATATAAGACAATTCACTTTCTGTGGGATCGATCATTGCTTATTACTATACTAATTCTTGAGTTAGTTGAATAAAGAGTAAGGTAAATTTTATAGAGTTAGACGACAGCTACCAAATTTTGACGCCGTTGCCGGGGAGTTGTATTTGTTTTTATTTATTCAATTGTTTTCATATATTTTTTTTATGCCTCGATCCTCTCACCCTCTTGAATTGAAATTTGATCCAGAAATAGAGAGAACCACACGAAGGCTTAGGAAGGAAGCTCGGAAAACCCAAGGTCCACTTGCAGATTCTGACGAAGCTCCATCACCAGGCCTCAACATCGCACTCACACTACTTTCGGACCAATCTTCTTCAAGCGAATCAGAAGAGGAAATGGCGGTGCCAAATAACAGGACTTTAAAGGAGTTGTCAACTCCTAATCTTACTTAACAACCCCTTTGTATTGAATATCCTGCTTTAAATGCTGTGTTTGAACTAAAATCTGGACTAATTCACCTTTTGCCTACTTTTCGTGATTTTACAGGTGAAGATCCGTACAAGCATTTGAAGGAATTCCATGTTGTGTGCTCCACCATGAAGTCACACAATGTTACGGAGGAGCAGATAAAGCTGAGAGCTTTCCCATTCTCACTGGGGGACTTAGCAAAGGATTGGTTGTATTATCTCCCCTCGCGATCAATACAATCATGGAATGACATGAAAAGTCTATTTTTGGAGAAGTATTTTCCTGCTTCAAGAGTAGCCAACATAAGGAAGGAAATTTGCGGAGTCCGACAATTCAGCGATGAAACACTGTATGAATACTGGGAGAGATTCAAGAAGCTTTGCTCCAGCTGTCCACCCCACCAGATTGACGATCAACACCTTATCATATACTTTTATGACGGACTCGTACCGATGGATAGGAGTATGATCGACGCTGCTAGTGGAGGAGCTTTAGTGGATAAAACACCAGAGGCTGCAAAGAACTTGATTGCAAACATGACAGCCAATGCACAACAATATGGAACAAGGAATGATTATCCAGCACAAAGGGTAAATGAGGTAAGCACGACAAATATAGAGCAACAAATTTCTGACTTAACTTTTGTGGTGAAACAGTTAGCAACAAGTAACTTGCCGGTTGCACAAGCTTGCCAAATATGTTTAATGGCGGGGCACCCTACAGATGCATGCCCGACATTACAAGAGGATGAGAATGCTCAGCAAGCTAATGTAGTGGGAAATTACCAAGCACAGTCGCAATGAAAATATGATCCTATTTCCAACACTTACATCTAGGATGGAGGGATCATCCTAACTTGAGTTATGGGGGTGCTAGGCCACAGGCACAAGGGTTTTACCCAGTTAAACCTCAATTTCAGCCAAATCAGCCACAGTACCAACCCAGACTAGCAGCACCGGCCAATCCTGGAACATCCTTGGAGGACATGTTCAAGGCGTTCATGCAACAGACACAACAGTTTCAACAAGTGACGAAATCTTCCATCCACAGTTTGGAGAGTCAAATGAGCCAATTAGCTACTACTGTAGGTCAATTGGACTCTCAAGGTTCAGGGAAGCTGCCTTCTCAAACTGTTGTTGTGACAAACAAGATTTTTGTAATTTATTTTGAATATTTATTGAATTAAATAAATATTTTTCGATGATTTAATTATTGAGTTAAATAATTAATTGATGAATTTGTGGTAGAGTAATTTAATTATATGTGTCACATTAGTTAAATTAATGTGGTGAATTTTTTATATTCAAAGTATGTATTTAATTGAGCTTATTTGATTAATATAATAATTAATAAGCATAATGTTATTCTAATTAATTTAATAATTAATTAGAGATTTATGATTAGACATAATTAATAAATAAGAATTTTAATTATGTGACTATGTGATTTAATGTAGATTTATGCTATTTTATTTAATTAATTTAAATAGCATTATTTGATTTAATTGGGTGTGACATTAATTAACTATATAATAGTAAGTTAATTAAATTAAATGGAAAGGAGGAATAAGGGACAAACAAACTAAGCCCTAGTGGGGGTTGGAGCCAGTTAACCCATTATGGGATTAACAGACGACCCATAACCCACGACTTCTAATTACGCGTATAATATATTAATTTACATATACATATCAGTTCATATAATTAATTTGTAAGACACTAAGTTCCAGAGAGAAAAAGAGAGAAATTGAGAGAAAAGACTCGAGAATTAGTTAGAGAAGAGATTGAAGAATTTAGTTGCATCATCATCACTAACTAGCAAGGGTAATTCTTTCTCCTACGTTTTTTAATTCAAGTTCTTACAGTTTCCATTAACGTATTCTTAAAAAGTTCTCTGTGAATGACTAATTTGATGATTAATGCATGATATGATTTTATATGTATTATTATATGATCATAACATGTTTTATACCATGTATGTATGATTTAATGTGATAAATTTCATACAATTATACTTGATTTGATTTTTACAAAAGTCACAGAGTAGAAAAGTTGTATATATGGCCATACAGCCCTTATGTACAATTTTTATACTATGAATCGATGATTTAACTTTGAATTAGCACTTACATATGATTGTACACGTTTATACGAACAAAACGGAAGTTAAACGAACGGATTCGGTGTTATAACGAATCCGTAAAGTTAAATTTCGTGATTTTCCTTCAAAACATGATAAAGTATGAAAAACAGTGAATTTGATTGCTATAACTTGTGTAATTAAGTGATTTAGAATGCTAAGATCATGCTAGAAATATTGTATAGTGTTTCTATGAAGTCCATACTTCATGGGTAGCAATTAAATTGTTGTGGTAGCATTTACTCTGGGCCTGGTTCTCTGTTATTCGTGAACTGCAGATTCTGAAAATGGCGTTTGGAGCTGCAGCGCCAACTTTAAGCCTAAGATTGGGGCTGCAGCGCCAGTGGAGCTGCAACGCCAAGATTGGGGCCGCAGCGCCAGTGGAGCTGCAGCGCCAAGATTGGGGCTGCAGCGCCAGTGGAGCTGCAGCGCCATTTTTAGTTCAAATGGTGGAGCTGCAGCGCCACTTGGCAATTTTGCCCAAAAATGAGATTTTAATTGTTCAAGTCCAGGAAATGTAATTGTAACCTAATGTAATAAACATGAAGACATGATTAAACATATAATAAGAGGTTAATAACTTATATTACGTGAGTAATTAATAAGTTAATTACATGACTTGATTCGTTAATTGTATAGTCCAATAACGTGCTCAAGACCGATGTGTGTGATTCGATACGTATATCGAGTTATTGATTAATGTGTATTGTGAACGTATTGATATGTAGGATTTAATAAAGAACGTGAATTATAATTGTACCTTGTGCAAGAGGCAAGTTTCCTATCCTTAAACTTGTTTAATATTTTGCAAGTTTCCTAAACTCAAATCTTACTTTTACATTGAGCAAGTTCTTATCCTTGTTTATTCAAGTTGAGATTTTCATATGAGATATTACTATTTTTTTTAAGCATGATTCAGCTATACAATACTTATTCGATTGTATACTCTCGAGATTTATCATTCAAGTTGAATATCGATGATATTGTTGAACTTATAGGACTAGTGAACCCTTATTTATTCGACTAGTCCATAGTTGATGTACGTTCTAAATTCTAGAATACTTATTGAGCTTATCCAAACCAAACTTCCTTTGGTGCGGACTCTGATGTCAAAACTGAGATGAACAACCCTTTAATAGGGGATTATTTACGCTTTAGCGTTGAGATATTGTGCACAGTATGGTACTAAGGGCTGATCCCCCTAAGTACGAGAAGTAGAGTCCATAGTCTTATGACTGTTAAAGGTTTAAAGTATAAACACTTTACAACCTAGGACATAGTTCAAGGTCTTACGACCCTCAGATGTTATTTTGATTCCTGTTATTTATCCTCGAGTCAAAATTTGAGTTTCTTTATTCAGATGTCTTTGATTCACTCGCATGTTATTATATTGTTGTCATATTATTATACTTGTGGGCAATCGTGCTCACTCTTGCGTATAATAACATTGCAGTTAAGAACGAAAGGTCCAACGAGCCTTCTACTAGCAAAGGCAAGGGCAAGGTCAACAAGTGATGAAGACTTGTTGTTTATTTTATATGTTTATGTTTCAGCTCTATGTTAAAGTTGTATAAGACTATTTAATTGTTTATGTTCCGCACAGATGTTTAAGGTTAGTATTACCTGGGATTGATGTATTTATTTTCAGATGTTGTAACCCATAAGGGAGGATTTAATTCTATTTATTGCATGGTTTGCATTTACTATGGGTAGATAGATAGATGATATTCATACAGTGAACACCAAGTCCCGTGGAATTGAAGTACCCGGATTTGGGGGTGTCACAGGTTGGTATCAGAGCTGTAGGTTATGAACCTTAGGTGGGGAAAAACCTTAGGATAGTAGCCTTTTTAGAGATCGAGAACATAGTAATGATAACTCTTATCGAGTTCTAAGAAAGATAATAACTTACCTTATGTGCTACGTGCTTATACTTATATATTCGAGTCTCGATTAGCATCACGTAATTACTAAAACTTAAAATTTTATTTGTCAGGATGACGAATGCTGGAGAACCTAGTCAGTCCAGGGACCTTGTACCCCTAGAGGCTAGAGAGGAGGCGCCCCGAGATATCCACGTAGTTTGGGAGCAGTTAGTCCGACGAGAGCCATCACCCTTGATCACAGTCATTGGTCAGGAGAATGTGCCGGTGTCTGATTCAGAGGAGGACTCTGAGGAAGACCCTGAGGAGATTGAAGTTCAGGCTGAGGCAGCTGAAGAGGAGGCCGAGCTCTATCAGTGCCGAGATGTATGACGAGCTGTATGACCGTAACATAGAGTTACGTGATACTGTTCAGGAGCTGAGGGAGACTGTTCAGGAGCTGAGGGAGCGGTCGGTTACTCAACAGTCTACCATCGAGCTGAGGGATGGAGAGGTTGAGGCTCTTCACACACGTTTGGGAAATGTAGAGTGGAATTTGGTTCACGAGAAAGGCCAAACTGAGCAGAAGTCAGAGGAAATAGAGGAATTGAAGAATGAACTGAAAGAGAAATCAGCAAGGCTGGCCATAGCAGAGGAGGCTTGGGTAAGGGAATCACGACGAGCAGATCTCGCAGAAGATAATTGTCGGGCGAAGAAGGCCAAGCTTGAAGAGACGTACTCTACACTTCAGTATGCAATTGACGAGGCCCAGGATCGGGTTATGAGGTACCCAATTCAGTTCGAAGGACTACCGTCGTACATGCTAGATCGCAGGACGATGTCTCGGATTATGGAAGAAGAGCGTGGCAAAGCTGTTCGTCGCCTTAATGGGCAGTGATAGGAACATTTGATTTTGTGAAACCTATCTGGTAGTTAATAATGTAAATTCCAATGTGTTTATAAACAGAGGAATATTTTATGTTTTAAATCCTGTAGATTCTTTATCTCAGGATAGTTGATGTAAATAGCAGTGATGCTATCGTATTATGTTAAAACTTTTGATTTAGTAATATATCAGAGTTTATTTGAGATAATGAGTTGACTGATTGTGTCTAAATGTTTAAGTTAAGCCTTAGATATTTAAAAGATTGAATAAAGTTCTAATATGCGTATTTCTTAACAGTAAAATGCCGCCAAGGAGACGATCTAACCGTCAACAGGCCCAAGAAGGGTCAACTAACAACAACAACGACGCCAATGCTAACCCCGTTCAGCAGTTGGCGAACTTACTTGCTGGAGCGCTTAACAACCAACCTCAAGCTCCACCGAACACAACGTTCAAGGACTTCAAGGCGGTGGGACCGCCAGAGTTTAAAGGCACCATGAACCCGATAGAAGCTCAAACCTGGGTCATGGAGATGGAAAAAGTTTTTGACGTCGCCAGAGTCAGAGAGGACCAGAAAACCGCCTATGCAACGTTCATGCTGAAATCTGAGGCCAGCTATTGGTGGCAAGCGAATAAGGTCCGGGGAGGTGAAGGTGTGATTACCTGGGAGAGGTTCAAGGAGATGTTCTTCGAGATGTACTTTCCGACCAGCTCGCAGAATCAAATGGAGGTCCAGTTCTTGGAACTGAAACAGGGAAATATGTCCGTACCAGAATATGCGGTGAAATTCAATGAGTTGGCTAGGTTTGCCACGTATCAAGTGCACACCGATCAGAGGAAGGCAAGGAGGTTTGAACAGGGCCTGAAGCCCTGGTTGTATAGCAAAATGTCAATGTTCCAATTGAACACTTTTGCTGGGGTGTTGGAGAAGGCCATTCTCGCTGAAGGCGGGAGTGATGCAGTTACAAAGTATAACCAAGATCAGAAAAAGAAGAAGAGTGAAGGTGAAGGAATTAACAAGGCTAGTGGTAGCAACACGGGAGGGAGTAATAATCAGAAGAGGAGGTGGAATAATAACTCATCGACTGGGAATCAGCAAGGTGGTCAGAAAAAGAGGATCGAAGCTTGTTCGACCTGCGGGAAAGCTCACCTGGGGGTCTGTATGAAGGGAAAACGAGTATGCTATAATTGTGGTCAGGAAGGCCACATAGCACCTAACTGTCCGAACCCAAAGAAGGGCGCTTGCTTCACTTGCGGCTCAAAGGACCATCTGGCAAGGGACTGTCCCAAGAAGGGATCTGGAAGGGAAGGATCAGGTGGAAACAGGGGAAACAGCGGTGGAAGTGCTTTAACTATCACGGGACCAACCGCAACCAACCGACCAACCGCCAGGACCTTCAACATGACCGTGCAGGATGCTGTGCAGTCTCGCGATGTGGTGTCAGGTATCATTCCGATCAATAAAGTTAATGCTTATGTACTATTTGATTCGGGTGCTACTTGTTCATTTATATCCGATGACTTTGCTAAGAACTTAGAACTTCCTATGGACGAGTTAGAATACCCCATGAATATAGAGATTGCGAATAGAGAAGTAATCCCTGTTAAGTATGTACACAAGAACTGTAGAGTAGATATTAAGGGTAACATTATGAACGTAAATCTTATCCCGATTAGACTTGGGGAATTCGATGTTATTCTGGGAATGGATTGGCTAGTCAATTATGGGGCTGTAATTGATTGCCAGAGAAAGTGTATCAACCTTATGACCCCGTCAAAGGTTGTGTTTTATGGCAGTAAATCGCCTAGACAAGCGAGTTGTCTGACGATGATGCAGGCCAGGAAGTTGTTAAGACAAGGCTGTGTAGGATATTTAGCCTACATAGTCGATAGTCGTAAAGAAAACCCAAAAGTGGAAGATATACCAGTCGTGAGGGACTTCATTGACGTATTTCCTGATGATCTACCAGGACTTCCGCCAGACAGAGAGGTTGAGTTTGTGATCGATTTGGCGCCAGGGACGGCCCCAATATCAAAGGCACCATACCGGATGGCTCCGGTAGAGATGAAAGAGTTGATGGTACAACTACAAGAGTTACTGGACAAGAAGTACATCCAACCGAGCGTATCGCCGTGGGGAGCGCCGGTGTTGTTTGTGAAAAAGAAGGACGGGACGATGCGGCTTTGCATCGACTACAGAGAACTGAATAAGGTCACAATTAAGAATAGATATCCATTACCAAGGATCGACGATCTGTTTGACCAATTGAAGGGTGCAAGGTACTTTTCAAAGATAGACTTGAGGAGTGGCTATCATCAGCTAAAGGTGAGGCCAGAGGATGTCCCAAAGACAGCATTTAGGACTCAATATGGTCACTATGAATTTCTGGTGATGTCATTTGGTCTAACAAATGCTCCTGCAGCATTCATGGGCTTAATGAATGGAGTGTTCAAGCCGTTTTTGGACAAATTCGTGGTGGTCTTTATCGACGATATTTTGGTATACTCGAAGACCAAGGAAGAACATGTAGAACATCTGAAGTTAACATTAGAGGTGTTGAGAAGAGAGAAGTTGTACGCTAAATTTTCGAAATGTGAATTCTGGATTGAAAGAGTGCAATTTCTTGGACATGTGATCGACAAGGAATGAATTTCGGTAGATCCCTCTAATGTCGAAGCTCTGATGAACTGGGATCAGCCGAAAACACCATCAGAAGTGAGGAGTTTTCTTGGATTGGCAGGTTATTATAGAAGATTCATTCAGGACTTTTCCAAGATCGCAACTCTGCTGACGAATTTGACTAGAAAATCGGTGAAATTCGTTTGGACAGAGAAGTGTGAGGAAAGTTTCCAAGAGCTTAAGAGGAGGTTGAGTTCGGCACCTGTGTTATCCCTTCCGGATGACACAGGAAATTTTGTGATTTATAGTGATGCGTCGCATAAAGGACTTGGCTGTGTACTTATGCAAAACGGCAGGGTCATTGCGTATGCGTCACGACAATTGAAAGACTATGAGAAGGGGTATCCGACCCATGACTTGGAGTTAGCTGCAGTGGTATTTGCTTTAAAAATTTGGAGACACTATCTCTATGGGGAGAAGTGTGAAATATATACAGACCACAAGAGTCTGAAATATATTTTTACACAGAAGGACTTGAATATGCGCCAGAGAAGGTGGCTGGAGTTAATTAAGGACTATGACTGTGAAATCTTATACCATCCGGGTAAGGCTAATGTGGTTGCCGACGCCTTAAGCAGAAAGGGTCGGGAGAAATTGATGATGTTGACTGCTCAGGAGGAGCTAATTTCAGCAATGGAAAAGCTGGAATTGGAAGTGAAGTATCCGATAGAGATTGACGAGAAGTTGTTTCAGATGCAAACTGGTACAACCCTATTGGATAAAGTTAAGGAAGCTCAACTTCAGGACGAAGAATGTGAAAAGGTTAAGAAAAAGATATCTGAAGGAACCGAACCGAGATTCAAGATAGACAGTGAGGGACTACTGAGATTTGAGAACAGAGTTTGGGTACCGTCAGTGCCAGAGATTAAGGATAACATTTTGAGCGAGGCTCATAGCTCACGATATTCGATTCACCCCGGTAGTACCAAGATGTACCAGGATCTTCGACAGCACTTCTGGTGGTCGAATTTGAAACGAGATGTTGCTGAGTGTGTTGCAAAGTGTCTAACCTGTTAGAAAGTGAAAGCAGAACATCAGAGACCAAGTGGTTTGCTACAACCCCTGGAAATCCCAGAATGGAAATGGGAACACATTACGATGGATTTCGTGGTTGGCCTTCCGACGACTCAGAAAGGCTACGACGCAGTATGGGTTATCGTTGACCGACTGACGAAATCCGCACACTTCCTTCCGATCAAAATCAGATTCAACTTAGACCAGTTGGCAAGGCTATATGTGAAAGAGATTGTTTCGAGGCACGGAGTTCCGGTGTCAATTGTTTCCGACAGAGATCCGCGTTTCACATCGAACTTCTGGAAGCGACTACAAGAATGCATGGGGACACAGTTGAGAATGAGTACGGCTTATCACCCTCAGACAGAACGGCAGAGTGAAAGAACGATCCAGACATTGGAAGATATGTTGAGAGCATGCATCATGGATTTTAAAGGAAATTGGGATGATCACCTACCGCTTGTGGAATTCAGTTACAACAATAGTTACCACGCTAGTATTGGTATGCCGCCTTACGAAGCGTTGTACGGAAGAAAATGCAGAACTCCGCTATACTGGGATGAAGTTGGCGAGAGACAACTACTAGGTCCAGAACTGGTACAGCAGACAGCAGAGATAGTCAAAGTGATCAGAACAAGACTGGTAGCAGCTCAGGATAGGCAGAAGAAATACGCCGATCCACACCGTAAGAACGCTGAGTTGGAATCGGGTAGCTATGTGTTCTTGAAAGTCTCTCCCTGGAAGGGGAAGATCAGATTCGGTAAGAAGGGAAAATTGAGCCCAAGGTTCATTGGACCCTTTGAAGTGCTGCGAAGGATTGGAGAAGTTGCGTATGAGGTAGCCTTACCTCCGGCCCTTGAGAATGTCCACAACGTCTTTCATGTGTCAGTTTTACTCCCCTACAAACCCGATTACAAACATGTGATTGAATATGAACCCCTACATTTTGAGAAAGACTTATCCTATGAAGAAATTCCTGTTCAGATTGTTGACAGGAAAGAGCAAGTCCTCAGAAATAAAGTTATACCTTCTGTTAAGGTAATTTGGAGGAACCACAATGCTGAAGAAGCTACGTGGGAACTCGAAGAGCATATGATGAAGAGTTACCCAGATTTATTTACTTAATTTTTTGTTTATGCGATTCTGGGGACAGAATCTTTGTAAGGGGGGGAGAATGTAACGGGACGAAATTTAATTGAACCGTGATTCTGGGGACAGAATCCTTTTAAGGGGGGAAAGATGTGACAAACAAGATTTTTGTAATTTATTTTGAATATTTATTGAATTAAATAAATATTTTTCGATGATTTAATTATTGAGTTAAATAATTAATTGATGAATTTGTGGTAGAGTAATTTAATTATATGTGTCACATTAGTTAAATTAATGTGGTGAATTTTTTATATTCAAAGTATGTATTTAATTGAGCTTATTTGATTAATATAATAATTAATAAGCATAATGTTATTCTAATTAATTTAATAATTAATTAGAGATTTATGATTAGACATAATTAATAAATAAGAATTTTAATTATGTGACTATGTGATTTAATGTAGATTTATGCTATTTTATTTAATTAATTTAAATAGCATTATTTGATTTAATTGGGTGTGACATTAATTAACTATATAATAGTAAGTTAATTAAATTAAATGGAAAGGAGGAATAAGGGACAAACAAACTAAGCCCTAGTGGGGGTTGGAGCCAGTTAACCCATTATGGGATTAACTGACGACCCATAACCCACGACTTCTAATTACGCGTATAATATATTAATTTACATATACATATCAGTTCATATAATTAATTTGTAAGACACTAAGTTCCAGAGAGAAAAAGAGAGAAATTGAGAGAAAAGACTCGAGAATTAGTTAGAGAAGAGATTGAAGAATTTAGTTGCATCATCATCACTAACTAGCAAGGGTAATTCTTTCTCCTACGTTTTTAAATTCAAGTTCTTACAGTTTCCATTAACGTATTCTTAAAAAGTTCTCTGTGAATGACTAATTTGATGATTAATGCATGATATGATTTTATATGTATTATTATATGATCATAACATGTTTTATACCATGTATGTATGATTTAATGTGATAAATTTCATACAATTATACTTGATTTGATTTTTACAAAAGTCACAGAGTAGAAAAGTTGTATATATGGCCATACAGCCCTTATGTACAATTTTTATACTATGAATCGATGATTTAACTTTGAATTAGCACTTACATATGATTGTACACGTTTATACGAACAAAACGGAAGTTAAACGAACGGATTCGGTGTTATAACGAATCCGTAAAGTTAAATTTCGTGATTTTCCTTCAAAACATGATAAAGTATGAAAAACAGTGAATTTGATTGCTATAACTTGTGTAATTAAGTGATTTAGAATGCTAAGATCATGCTAGAAATATTGTATAGTGTTTCTATGAAGTCCATACTTCATGGGTAGCAATTAAATTGTTGTGGTAGCATTTACTCTGGGCCTGGTTCTCTGTTATTCGTGAACTGCAGATTCTGAAAATGGCGTTTGGAGCTGCAGCGCCAACTTTAAGCCTAAGATTGGGGCTGCAGCGCCAGTGGAGCTGCAACGCCAAGATTGGGGCCGCAGCGCCAGTGGAGCTGCAGCGCCAAGATTGGGGCTGCAGCGCCAGTGGAGCTGCAGCGCCATTTTTAGTTCAAATGGTGGAGCTGCAGCGCCACTTGGCAATTTTGCCCAAAAATGAGATTTTAATTGTTCAAGTCCAGGAAATGTAATTGTAACCTAATGTAATAAACATGAAGACATGATTAAACATATAATAAGAGGTTAATAACTTATATTACGTGAGTAATTAATAAGTTAATTACATGACTTGATTCGTTAATTGTATAGTCCAATAACGTGCTCAAGACCGATGTGTGTGATTCGATACGTATATCGAGTTATTGATTAATGTGTATTGTGAACGTATTGATATGTAGGATTTAATAAAGAACGTGAATTATAATTGTACCTTGTGCAAGAGGCAAGTTTCCTATCCTTAAACTTGTTTAATATTTTGCAAGTTTCCTAAACTCAAATCTTACTTTTACATTGAGCAAGTTCTTATCATTGTTTATTCAAGTTGAGATTTTCATATGAGATATTACTATTTTTTTTAAGCATGATTCAGCTATACAATACTTATTCGATTGTATACTCTCGAGATTTACCATTCAAGTTGAATATCGATGATATTGTTGAACTTATAGGACTAGTGAACCCTTATTTATTCGACTAGTCCATAGTTGATGTACGTTCTAAATTCTAGAATACTTATTGAGCTTATCCAAACCAAACTTCCTTTGGTGCGGACTCTGATGTCAAAACTGAGATGAACAACCCTTTAATAGGGGATTATTTACGCTTTAGCGTTGAGATATTGTGCACAGTATGGTACTAAGGGCTGATCCCCCTAAGTACGAGAAGTAGAGTCCATAGTCTTATGACTGTTAAAGGTTTAAAGTATAAACACTTTACAACCTAGGACATAGTTCAAGGTCTTACGACCCTCAGATGTTATTTTGATTCCTGTTATTTATCCTCGAGTCAAAATTTGAGTTTCTTTATTCAGATGTCTTTGATTCACTCGCATGTTATTATATTGTTGTCATATTATTATACTTGTGGGCAATCGTGCTCACTCTTGCGTATAATAACATTGCAGTTAAGAACGAAAGGTCCAACGAGCCTTCTACTAGCAAAGGCAAGGGCAAGGTCAACAAGTGATGAAGACTTGTTGTTTATTTTATATGTTTATGTTTCAGCTCTATGTTAAAGTTGTATAAGACTATTTAATTATTTATGTTCCGCACAGATGTTTAAGGTTGGTATTACCTGGGATTGATGTATTTATTTTCAGATGTTGTAACCCATAAGGGAGGATTTAATTCTATTTATTGCATGGTTTGCATTTACTATGGGTAGATAGATAGATGATATTCGTACAGTGAACACCAAGTCCCGTGGAATTGAAGTACCCGGATTTGGGGGTGTCACAGTTGTGAACCCCAAGGAGAATCCCAGTGTTATAACCCTGCGGAGCAGAAAGCATATGGATACACCCACAACCATAGTTGAGTTAGAGAAAGAGCAAGCAAAGGAGGAACCGGAGAAAACTAAGGTACATCCTAACCCTCCTTATCAGATTAAAGATATTCCACTTCCCTTTCCTCACATAAATTCTAGAAAATCAAAGAAAGATGAACAGAAAAAAGAAATTCTGGAAACTTTTAGGAAAGTAGAAGTGAATATTCCATTACTTGATGCAATTAAATAAGTGCCACGGTATGCAAAATTTTTAAAAGAATTGTGCACTAATAAGCATAAATTAGAAAATGATGAGAAAGTCACAGTTGGGGAGAATGTATCGGCTGTTCTTCAAAGAAAAATGCCACCTAAATGTAATGATCCAGGCATATTCACGATCCCATGTAAGATAGGAAACACTAGATTTGAGAAAGCCATGCTAGATTTAGGTGCTTCAATTAATGTGATGCCATTATCTTTTTATAAGTCTCTGAATCTTGGACCTTTGAAAAATACTGGTGTAATTATTCAATTGGCTGATCGTACTAACACTTACCCTCAAGGGGTAGTTGAAGATGTCTTGGTGCAGGTGAACGAACTAATCTTTCCTGCAGATTTTTACATAGTGGCTATGGAAGATGATACATCACCAAACCCATCACACATCTTGCTAGGAAGACCCTTCCTAATGACAGCAAGGACTATGATTGATGTTCACAACGAGATCTTGATAATGGAGTTTGATGGCAAAAAGATCCAATTTAATATCTATGATGCCAGGAGGTACCCTAGTGATATTTGTCAGGTTTTTGCAATTGATGTGTATGACTCTTTAGTGCAGAAAACTTTTGAACAAATTCAAAGAGACAGCTTGCAGGTCGCTATTTCCAGCAGTTTGGACATGAATGGGACATATGAACTTAAGCACAGTCAGGAATTGAAAGAAACTGTAGCTGCACTACAGTCATTGCCTAAACTCACAGATAAGCATGCAGTTCAGTTAATTCAATTACCTGTGTCACCAAAAACTATTACCATCTGTAGAGCAAGCTCCAACACTTGAATTGAAACAATTACCTGCACACTTGAAATATGCATATTTAGGGACTAATGAAACTTTACCTGTGATAATTGCTAGTAATCTAACCACAGTGCAGGAAGAAAATTTGTTGAGAGTCATTAGGGACCACATCACAGTGTTTGGTTGGACCATAGCAGACATCAAGGGTATTAGTCCCGCGATGTGCATGCATCGGATTTTGCTAAAGGAAGGAGCTAAACCTACGAGAGATGCACAAAGACGGTTGAACCCACCAATGATGGAGGTAGTGAAGAAAGAGGTAATTAAATTGCTTGATGCAGAAATCATCTACCCCATCTCCGACAGTCAATGGGTAAGTCCGGTGCTAGTAGTTCCTAAGAAATTCGGAATCACGGTTGTCAAGAACAACAATAATGAATTAGTGCCCACACGGATGCAAAAAGGTTGGAGAATATGTATCGACTATAAGAGGTTGAATGCTGTAACTAGAAAAGATCACTTTCCCCTTCCTTTTATTGATCAAATGTTAGAACGATTAGCTGGGCATTCTTATTATTGCTTTTTAGATGGTTTTTCAGGTTATAACCATATTGTGATTGCACCTGAAGACCAAGAAAAGACCACATTCACATGTCCCTTCGGTACCTTTGCCTATCGGCGAATGTCCTTTGGACTTTGCAATGCCCAAGTACTTTTCAAAGATACATTGGTGAGTATTTTTTTCGATCTTTTAGAACAATGCATCGAGGTCTTTATGGATGATTTCATAGTTCATGGTGATTCTTCAGATGACTGCTTAGATAATTTGACACGTGTATTGGATAGATGTTTGGAAACAAACCTTGTGCTAAATTAGGAAAAAATGTCACTTTATGGTAGAACAAGGAATAGTACTTGGTCATGTAGTGTCAGTTATTGGTTTAGAAGTCGATAAAGCTAAGATTGATATTATATCTGCATTGCCTTACCCCGTCAGCGTGTGGGAGATACGCTCTTTTCTTGGATATGCAGGATTTTATCGCAGGTTTATCAAAGATTTCGCCAAGATAGCATTGCCCTTATGCAAGCTGCTTCAGAAAGATGAGGAATTCCAGTTTCATAATGAATGCAAGGTGGCTTTTGATACCTTGAAGAAGTTATTGACATCAGCCCCTATCATTCAACCACCAAATTGGAAGTTCCCGTTCGAGATAATGTGTGATGCGAGCAACTATACTGTCGGCGCCGTCTTGGGCCAAAAGATTGACAAAGCTGTCCATGCAATCTACTATTCTTCAAGAACATTGAATACGGCTCAGATAAACTATTCAACAACTGAGAAAGAACATTTATCTGTTGTATTTGCTTTAGATAAATTCAGATCATACTTACTTGGTACTAAAGTAATAGTTTATTTTGACCATGCTGCTCTCAGGTACTTGCTGACCAAGAAGGAGTCCAAACCTCGAATTATAAGGTGGATCTTGTTGCTGCAAGAATTCGACTTGGAAATTAAAGATAAAAAGGGTGCGGACAACTTGGTAGCGGATCACTTGAGCAGAATTCTTAAGAAGGAGGAAGCACTACCATTACAAGACATGTTTTCGGACGAGCATCTACTTTCCATTGGCAATACAACTCCCTGGTATGCTGACATTGTGAATTATTTGGTAAGTGTGTATTTACTGAGTGAATTTTCTAAATCCCAGAAAGAAAAGCTTAGGAGTGATGCAAAATATTATGTGTGGGATAACCCATACTTGTGGAAATTTTGTGCTGATCAGATACTTAGACATTGTGTACCTGATAGTGAATTCCACTCTATTCTAACTTTCTGTCATTCCTATGCTTGTGGAGGTCATTTTGGACCTAAGAGAACATCACGTAAGGTGTTAGAGAATGGTTTCTTTTAGCCCTCTATTTTCAAAAACTCTTATTTATTTTGTAAATCATGTGAAAATTGTCAAAGAACGGGTAATATATCTCATAAAAATGAAATGCCACAAAACCCTATCCTAATTGTTGAAATTTTTGATGTTTGGGGTATTGATTTTATGGGACCCTTTTCTGTTTCCTTTAGTAATGTTTACATCTTACTGGCAGTTGACTATGTTTCAAAGTGGGTGGAAGCTAAAACCACCAGGACTGACGATTCTAAAGTTGTTGCAGATTTTATCAGGACTAACATATTTGTCAGGTTTGGAGCACCACGGGCCATCATCAGTGATCGCGGAACTCATTTCTGTAATAGGGTGTTAGAAGCCTTGTTGAAGAAGTACAACGTTCTTCATAGGGTATCTACATCCTATCATCTGCAAAGAAATGGCTAAGCAGAGGTATCCAACCGAGAGATCAAATCCATTTTGGAGAAAGTAGTCAACCCGAACAGGAAGGATTGGAGTCTTTGATTACATGATGCACTATGGGCATATAGAACGACATACAAAACTCTGATTGGTATGTCGCCTTATCGGCTAGTGT
Source organism: Panax stipuleanatus (assembly GCA_020205555.1). NCBI lineage: Eukaryota > Viridiplantae > Streptophyta > Magnoliopsida > Apiales > Araliaceae > Panax > Panax stipuleanatus. The sequence continues at coordinate 312,813 of JAINUT010001934.1, forward strand.
TCGGGAAACCATGCCACCTACCTGTGGAGCTAGAACATAAGGCTTTTTGGGCGATCAAACAGTGCAACATGAACGTGGATCAAGTTGGAGTCCATAGGAAGCTACAATTACAAGAACTCGAGGAGTTGCGTAATGAAGCATATGAGAGTTCTAAAGTGTACAAGTCGAAGACAAAAGCTTTCCATGATAAGCAAATTTTGAGAAAGAATTTCACTGTTGGACAGAAAGTTCTACTTTTTAATTCACGACTGAAATTATTTCCTGGTAAGTTGCGTTCTCATTGGGAGGGTCCATTTATTGTTACTAATGTGTTTCCTCATAGTGCTATAGATATACAAAATCCAAAGACAGGGAATGTCTTCAAGGTGAATGGCCATAGGTTGAAGCCATTTCTGGAGAATAGTCAGGTGGAAGAAGTTGAGATATTGACGCTAATGGAGCCGGTTTCCAGATAATATAATGAAGTCCAGTCGAGCTAACGACATTAAACAAGGGCAGCTATTGGGAGGCAACCCAAATTTTTAATCCTTAGTAGTTTTTATTATTTCAGTTTCTATATATATATGTAGTTTATTCTTAGAGGTTCAGAATATTCAATCTATAATGTGCTGAAAGTTTCAATTTAATTGTGTTAGGATAGCAAGGGCAAACAAAAGGAGAACGAATTTCAGGAAGGCGCGGACCGCGCTCCATAAGGCGCTGAACGTGCAGCACATGCAGAAAAAAATCACTTAATTCGGCCAGGAAGGCGCTGAACGCACGTCTACTGGCGCTGTCTGCGCAGCACATGCAAAAAATTCCCAGATTTTTGACTTGAGCAGGCGCTGAGCGCGCCCCTTGGAGCACTGACCGCGCGACGCGGCAGACTCAACTTTCAGTTCAAATTTTGAGCGATTTCGTGCACAATAAAAACTCTTACCCCTTTCAGTTTCTCTTTTAACTTCCTACATCCCTTCTCCTATTATATTTCTACCCTAAATCTCCACTTTCTCTCCTATTTAATCTCTACAAACACAACACCCATTGCCGTACACATCAAATTCTTCATCTTTTCCACATTCTCTCTCCAAAAATTCGTAATTTACAAACCCAAACCCTCTAAACTCCACAATCCACATACAATCTCCTCAAAACCTCTCTATAATCCAAAATCAACACACACTCTTGCTATCCATCTCATCTTCACAAAGGGTAAGTATAACCACCAAGGATTCAAACTCTCAAAAAGGTAACAAATTGAATTGTTCTTACTTATTTAAATTCATAACATATTCAATTTTGTTAGTTTTTATTGCTATAACTGTGATTGGGATACCTTGGGTTACTGAAGACCCAAGGCTTTTAGTACTAATTTGTGGATTAGATTATGATAGCAAGGAAGTTAGGTTTGGGGGAAAAAGAAGGGTGCATGCCAAGTGTTCGACGAATTGTCCCAGTCAAAAATTCAGTGCAAACTCTTCTATTATGGCATCAAAAAGGCCTAGAACGTCGACCTCTGGTGCTCGGCCAACATTTGACCAATCTAAGTTTGTGAGCTAGGCGGCGGCGACTCGATACCACGCCGTGCTTGCCAAAAAGACTCTTGTTCCAGAACGGGGGTTGACACCCGATGCTAACATGGATGGTGACATAGCGCTGATGATTGTTGAGAGGCAATGGTTTCAGCTAGTGGAACAACCACAACCTGAAGTGCTCAACATTGTAAAGGAGTTCTATGCCAACGCTATAGAGCATGAAGGGCGGGTTGTGCGAGTCAGAGGCAAATCAGTTTCCTTCCACCACACGATGATCAATGTGCACTTTGGGTTGGAAACACCAATGGGGGATCGCTATGAAGACAACCTCCCGAGCTTGGACGAGATAATCACTTGCCTATGCAAGTCCAGTACACAGTGGGTAACCAAGCCTGGGACGGACATTAAAGTCACGTTTCCTCATTTAGAGTTGAGCAAATATGGCAAAGCATGGTGCTCTTTCATATGTGCTAGGCTAATGCCTACACGCCATCAGTCAGATGTCACGACAGATAGGACACACCTCCTCTACGGGATTGTACATCATTGGTATAAAAGGTCGAATGTCGTGGAAATCTCTCAGGTGGATGTCGGCATGTGCATCCAACAGTCCATTGATAGGGCATTGCGTGGCGGCACAACAGGCGGCTTATTACAAGGATTTCTGATTATTGACTTATGCCGAAAGGCAGGAGTACAATGGGATGCATCGGAGCCTGTCCAGCAGCCCACGGGGGCCATTGATCACAAGACTATCCTCACCTACAGAGAATGGTTGGGCACACGGTCACATCCTTGGGGCGAGGGCTACATTATAATACCAGCTTCAACACCGCCCTCACTACCACCAACCACAGATGAAGCAGGACCATCTACGACATCCACCACAAGAAGTTAAAAGTAGATGCTCTGCCTTGCCCAACGCCAAAACTCAATGCATACATACAACATTAGAGCGTTCATAGCATTGGCGGATGCCTTCTCCCGATTCAATCCAGATGAACCAATCCAGCTTCCAAATCCTACCATTCTACCTGCCTACCCCCCTTCGAATAATGAAGGATCTCAAGACGAGCATTGACTCGTCTCGCAAGGAAGTCCTCGTTTTCAATATTTTCTATGCAAAGTAATGAGGACATTACCTGAATAAAGTTGGGGGGGGGGGGAATTTAAAATTTTGTGTTTCTGCAAACCAGGTTGCATGTAGTTTAAGTTAATTCATTTAGTTCATATGCATATAAAATAAATAAATATTTGCATTTATGTAGGAATTGTGTTAGGTTGCATAGAGATTGAGCAAATAAACAATGTTAGTTATGATTAAAGCCAATGAGGAATTTGATTTATGACTTGTATGCCTAAATTGATGATCACGTGTTGACTAATTTTGACCATAGGAACTTCATAAGCTGCGTTTTGTGTTTTCTAAAAATCAAGCACACTAACTGATTTTCAAAAAGAACGAGGAGATAGATTCAAGATAAAACATTGGCAAGTATTCATTTGATCACCGATTAAAATTAAATAGTGGCTTACACATAAGTTTGGGGGAAATAATGGCTCAAAGGAAAAGAAAAAAAATCAAAAAAAGGAAAAAGTATGCAGTTCTGAAATTAAAAAAAAAATTGACTTAGTTCAATTTCGTGGCCTTTGTTACTAGGACATGTAAACCCTAGGGGATGTCTTAACACCAAGCGTCCCTAAAGCCTTCGGGTTTGGGAGTCATTGGCCGAAAGTCCGTTACACGGGTAGCATTGAAAAGCCTAAGGGAATTGGGCATTGCACAAGTTAGACTAGAGAAATAAGTTGTGACGCCCCCAGAATTGGTCCAATCAACCTAACCCATTCTTAGTCGCCAAATACACTCAACAAAATCCAAATACAATCTTTTATATCAAACGGTCGTGCAAAATACGACCACACAACTGTGAGTGTCAATACAGACATGTAAAAAATATAAACATTCAAACTAAGTCCTCATTACATTTATTATCACATTATTTTTATAAAAAAATAGTGAGGACTTCTACAGCTCTAACTCGGACCATCACTCCATCCCCCAACTAGTACTCGCGATATTCTCATTTCTTGAAGAGAACAATGAAAGAAAAGGGTGAGCTCAACTAGCCCAGTAAAGAATATTATGACTAAGATAATGAAAAATAAATTATCGTTAGTCTTCAACAAATCAGATAAAATATTATGGACAACAAGTTTTAGATTAACAACTGCAGCGAAAATAACAATTCGTTAGAAGAGTTAAGTAGAAAATGATGTCTACTATCTTCTTTGATTTAAAAGTCCATCATCAATATTTTATTCCTGTAACATCAATCAATACACATCTCGAATCAACTATTCATCTTTGCACTATGGGCCAAAGATATTTATTTGTATCACCAGTTGATCATGTTCATCTCAACACCTGTTCATCTTTGCACTACGGGCCAAAGATATTCATCAGGTAATCATCTTTTCACTATAGGCCAAAGATATTCATCAAATAATCATTCATCTTTGCACTACAGGCCAAAGATATTCAGTTATATCACCATTTAGGACTGAGGATGATGAAAAATAATACGAATAACGAATCTAGTGAGATAAAGGATAAATATTAGAGAATTTATCCAGAGTTCAAGAATGAAGATCAAAACCTGGATCCAATCAAAGATGATTTGGAAGGAAAAAAATAATTTTTTTACCGTGAATAGTATCCCATGAATAGTAACTCATAAATAGTAACTCATGAATAGTAACTCGTGAATAGTAACTCAACATGAAAAGATAAAAATTTCACAAGAAAGTTCAGACCAATATTCCAGTGAAATGATATTAGATGAAGCGCAAAATTTAAGAAATTTCTAATCATTTCAGGAATTATAGAAGCAATACTTACCGTAGTAAGTTTAGAGTTAGGAATCTAAAATGAAACAATATACGAAACTGCAATTAGATTTTCACCCGTCAGGCGGTAGTCCGCTCAGACAGATTATTTCCACAATTTAATAAGAACTGAATACGAAGAGTTATTCACCAGGCATGTGGTAGTCCGCATAGACAGGTTATTTTCACAGAATAATAAAGAATGGAATAACAACAGGATTTCGCCATGAATGCGGTAGTCCGCGTAGACAGGTTATTCCAATAGAATAATAAAGGATCGAATAACAACCCTTATGAGTATTGAAAGAAAATAACTCTCTTCATGAATACGAAAGAAATAATACCCCTTACCTTAAAAATTTAGAGACTGCACTAGTGTAATAGCAGAATACTCTTCTTCTTTCTCTCTTATTCTCTCTATACTTTCTCTCTCTATTGCTTTAGTGAATTGGTGAGAAATAATGAAGAAATGAGCTTCTATTTATAGGCTCGGCAGAGTAAGGGTAAATAGTATTTTTTCCATAATTTATGACATCATCGCTTATATCATCGATCTATGACATCATTGCTTACGTCATTATTCCGATGACATCATTGCTTACCTCATCATTCCGATGGCATCACTGCTTACATCATAAGAATTCAAATTCAATTTGTTATCTTCTATCTCATTTTACTTTTGTACCATGAATTTACTATAATAATGTTACAATTCAAATTATAAAAATCATACTATTATATAATCACATCATACTACTATAATGTAATATTATAATAATATATTTGAATGAATTATTTTATCAGAAAAGATAAAATACCAACTTTCAACAAATATGACATGTTAAAAATTTCTCCGTTTAAATCCACATTGAATAAATATTTCCTTATCATATATATCAAAAATTAATTATTCACAAATAATATTACAGAACTACAATATTGACAACCAGGTCGTTCCCAGGAAAGAGGGGGCTTTCCGATAAGGATTTCTCCTCATTGGCGTGCAATTATATAACCTAACCCCTTTCCTCGATAGAACTTTCTAGACATTGTCAATAATGCTATCTAATAATATTATTCAAATAATATGAATTATTGATTTGATAATTTGAAATACTGTGCAATGACAATTATTGAATCACTAATATAAAATATCAATGTAGCAATTATTGGATCAATAATATAAAATATTGAACAGTAATTACTGTAACAATTATTGAATGAGTGACTTCTTACGTAAGAACTAATAATCCGAAATACTGTGCAATACCATGTGCTACTGTACAACACCGCGTATAACTGTATTTTAACCACCGGGTATTGCAACAGTTTAACGATAAAAGTTTTACCGTTATTTTTATAAAAAAGTTACTTCTGTCGCTTTCTATATCCGACATTCATTCCGTTGTGGGGTCCACCAATGACTGCAGCCGTCGTACGAATATTTTCCGACAAAAAGAATATTCCTCGACCAAACGAATATTTTCCGACACAACGAATATTTTATAACCACTTGCTTACTTTGTAAACTTTGCACATCTCACCCATAACTTATCACATTTATCAAATCAACACCTTACTATTTCAAAATAATATATAAAGAAAATTAAATCTTATTCATAAAATTTGGGGTCTTGCAACCTCCCCTCCTTATGAAATTTCGTCCTCGAAATTGACGTACGTACCTGGTATGTCGAAAAGGTGAGGATACCTCGCTTTCATTTTTGATTCTAACTCCCAGGTCATTTCCTCGATATCATAGTTTCTCCACAAAACTTTAACTTGAGGTATAACCTTTGAGCGTAGGACATGTTCCTTCCTATCCAAGATCTTGACAGGTACCTCCTTGTATGTTAAATCTTCGGATATCTCGTCTGGTTCTAACTCAATAATGTGGTTTAGATCTTTCACATATTTATGAAGTACAGATATGTGAAAAACGTTATGAACACGAGACATGTTTGGAGGTAAGGCGAGTCTATAGGCCACATTTCCTACTCGGTCAAGGATTTCAAATGGACCAATGAATCATGGGTTGAGCTTTCCTCTTTTTTTGAATCTCGTAACTCCTTTCCATAGAGCAACACGTAACAATACATGATCTCCGACATTAAACTCCACGTCCCTTCGATGAAGATTAGCATAACTCTTTTGTCGATCTTGTGCAGTTTGTATACGTTGCTGGATCATTTGAATTTTTTCCGTAGTCATACGTACTAACTCCGGTCCCAACAATGTTGCTTCACCCACCTCGTCCAAGCATACTGGAGAACGACATTTTTGTCCATACAACGCCTCGAATGGAGCCATGCCTATACTTGCCTGATAACTATTGTTGTAGGAGAATTCCACCAATGATAAATACTTGTCCCAACTCCCTTTGAAGTCTAGAACACAGAGTCTCAATAGATCTTCCAGAGTTTGGATAGTCCTTTTCCGATTGCCCGTCCGTTTGTGGATGATATGCTGAACTGAATCGTAAATCCGTGCCCATAGCTTTCTGCAAGCTGACCCAAAATCGTGAAGTGAATCTTGGGTCACGATCCAAAACTATGGATACTGGCATGCCATGCAATCTCATAATCTCATTTATGTACATACGAGCAAGACGTTCAAGGGAATAAGTCTCCCGTATCTGCAAGAAATGAGCAGACTTGGTTAATCTATCAACAATAACCCAAATCGCATCTATGCCTTGAGAAACCTTGGGAAGATCCGTAACGAAATCCATGGTAATGTGTTCCCACTTCCATTTCAAAATCTCAAGTGGTTGCAATGGACCCTTTGGCACTTGATGCTCCTCCTTGACACGTTAAACACCTCGAGGTAAACTCTGCGATCTCTCTCTTCATATTGCTCCACCAAAATGTATGTCGAAGATCACGATACATTTTGGTACTCCCAGGATGGATTGCAAACGGTGTGTTGTGTGCCTCCATCACGATTCTATACTTCAAATCAGAATCGTTAGGAACACAAAGTCTGGAGTTGACTCGAAGTATTCCTTCTTCATCGATTCTTGCTTCTGAAATAGTACCTTCTTGCACCTTCTTCCTCATATTCATTAGCTCCGGGTCTGTAGCTTGAGCAGCTTTGACTTTATCAATCAAAGCTGGTTCTACGCGTATACTTGACATCATCGCATGGGTCTTTGAAGTTTTGAACTCTATCTCCATCCTTTGTAAGTCACACAAAATAGGCCTTGGCAGCATCGTATTCGTTCTCGTATATGATCTTCTACTCAACGCGTCAGCTACCACGTTCGGATTACCAGAATGGTATTGGATGGTATGGTCGTAATCTTTCAACAGCTCAAGCCAACGTCGTTGCCGCATGTTGAGTTCCTTCTGGGTGAAGAAATACTTGAGGCTTTTATGATTCGTATAGATCTCCACTTTCTCCCCATACAGGTAGTGTCTCCAGATCTTCAATGCAAAAACGACTGCTACCAACTCTAGATCATGAGTAGGATAATTCCTCTCATATTCCTTGAGTTATTGCGAGGCATAGGCTATGACTTTCCCATGTTGCATGAGAACACATCCTAACCCTTTGCCCGAAGCATCGCTGTAAATGACAAATCCATCCAAACCAGATGGTATCGTCAGAACAGGTGCCAAAATGAGTCTCCTCTTGAGCTCTTGAAAGCTCTTCTCGCATCCCTCGTTTCATACGAATTTTGTATCTTTTCGAGTCAGCTAAGTTAATGGAATAGCGATTCGAGAAAATCCTTTCATGAATCTCTGATAATAACCAGCTAAGCGCAGAAAGCTACGTAGTTCGGTCACCTACTTCGGTTGCTCCCTACTTTGTATTGCTTCAATCTTCACCGGGTCAACAGATAACATTTTGATACCACGTGCCCAAGGAATGCTACCTCCTCAAGCCAAAACTCGTATTTCTTCAGCTTGGCATATAGCTTGTTTTCACGAAGCCTTTGAAGTACCAGCTTCAAGTGGTGCTCATGATCTTCACGGCTTTTAGAATAAATGAGGATGTCATCTATAAAGACAACCACGAAACTGATCCAAATATTCCTTGAATACACGGTTCATCATATCCATGAAAGCAGCAGGAGCATTAGTCAATCCGAAAGACATGACTAAGAATTCATAATGCCCGTACCGAGTTCTGAAAGCAGTCTTTGGAATATCCTCAGTTTTAATCTTCAGCTGATGATATCCAGAACGAAGATCTATCTTTGAGAAGAATTGTGCTCCTTGCAACTGGTCGAATAGGTCATCAATGCTAGGTAACGGATACCTTTTTTTGATGGTGACATGGTTCAACTCCCGATAGTCAATACAAAGTCGCATACTCCCGTCTTTCTTCTTTACAAATAAACGGGAGCACCCAAAGGAGATGTACTAGGACGTATAAAACCGATGTCTAACAACTCCTGTAGTTGGACCTTTAACCCTGAAGTTCAATAGGAGCCATTCGATATGGGGTTTTAGAAATGGGTTTTGTACCGGGTTTAAGGTCAATAAAGAATTCAACTTCACGTTCTGGGGGTAGACAAGGAAGTTCTTCGGGAAATACATCAGGAAACTCATTAACAACAGAAATATCATTCAAACCTGACGTATTCTGGTTTAGATCAGTGACATGGGCTAAGAAAGCTTGACATCCATTTTTTAATAAACGAATATCTTTATGACTTGAAATAACATTGATTAATTTTAGTGGTTTGGTTGTTTGAATTCGCACAATAGGTTGGTTAGGAATATGAAAACTAACAACCTTACGAAAATAATCAATTTTGGCATGATAAGTGGTCAACCAGTCAATTCCTAAAATCACATCAAATGCAAGTATTTTCAAAGATATATGATCAACAAGTAGGGTGAGGGTACCAATTTGAATCGAGCAAGATTTGTAAATTATAGATGTAACGAAGGTTTCTCCCAATGGAGTTTCAACAAATAAGTCAAAGTTTAATTTCTCAGGTGTCAAGTTCAAACGTTGAGCACAAGCAGGTGAAATAAAAGAATGGGTAGCACCGGTATCTAATAAAGTGTAAACTTTGCAAGAGTTTATTATCAGCTTACCCGTAATAACCTCATTCGGGTTCTTTGCTTGTTGGCAGTCACAACAAAAGCTCTTCTAGGAACTACTGACTTTGACTTGTCAGGGATAGCCTTTGGAGTCACCATCCCTGCTGGACTTGGTTTCGCTATAGGACACACTCGAGCTATGTGCCCTTCCTTTCTACATTTATAACACACCTTGGATTGTTGTGGGCAGTTGGGGATGATGTGTCCCTCTTGCCCGCATTTATAGCATACGACCGGCAATCGTTCTCCTCCCCTAGAAACAGTTGGTGCTGCTGTCGATGCTTTCACGTTCTCATTGTTGTACCTTATCTTCTTGAAATCTCCCCCCGACTCACTTCTTCTATTATCATGGCCACGATTACCACCGGAGTGGTTACCGCTTCTGTCATGATACTTTCCTCCCTTCTGGTTGTCATTGTTTCGATGACTGCTACCACTGGTACGACCTTGGTTGTTGTCCCTTGGTTGAACATAATCATTATCTCGTTCTAATAACTGGGCCTTGTTCACTACATCCGAATATAGAGAAAATTTATGAGAAATGAGGTATTGACGAATCTCGGATTTCAAACCTCTCAGAAACATCCGTGTCATACATTTCTCATTCTCCACCAAATGAGGTGCAAACATGGGATAACTCTGCGAACTTAGCCTCGTACTGGGACACAGTCATGTTGTTTTGTTCCAGTCTGATAAACTCTACCTCATTCATGTGACGAATACTTTCTGGAAAGTACTTGTCATTGAACAATTTTCGGAACGCCCCCCAAGACATCTTAAGTGCGGCAGGCTGGGTACGCTTCACAGATTCCCACCAGTAATTTGCCTCTCCACGGAACATAAAGGTGGCAAATGGAACCTTCTGTTCCTCCGTGCATCCCAAAACATCAAATATCTTGATAATTTGCTTAATCCAATTTTCTGCCTTGATTGGATCTGGCTTTCCCTGAAACTCTGGTGGTCCCAACTCTTTAAACTGCTTGGCAGTGACAAGCCGCGAGTTGTTATTTCCACCTGTATTATGAACACGAGTCTCCCTCGTCTAGTTTTGCATGAACTGCAAAAAGCTTCTAAACATCCCGTCATTTATTGTTTCTTCGGTAGGGTTGTTTACAGGAGGAATATAGCCTTCCTGTTGCACGTTCTCCTGGTTGGTGATTAAAGGTGTCTCAACGGTCTCATTCACTCCATTGTTTAAATTTTCAGCTGCCATTCTCAAATACTTCCACAAAATAAGGGTTAATCAAACAAATTAACATATCACATATTAACCCTATGTTCCAACCGACCAATTAAATAACAATGAAGCTTAGGTAGGACACACTAGCGAAGGTTTTACTCGTCTCTCCCCTCCTAGTTCTATTCCCAGATCTCCTCCAGAGATCATATCCCTAAGCTCTGATACCAACTGTGACGCCCCCAAAATTGGTCCAATCAACCCAACCCATTCTGAGTCGCCAAATACACTTAACAAAATTCAAATACAATCTTTTATATCAAATAATCGTGCAAAATACGACCACACAACTGTGAGTGTCAATACAGACATGTAAAAAAATATAAACATTCAAATTAAGTACTCATTACATTTATTATGACACTATTTTTATAAAAAAATAGTGAGGACTTCTACAGCTCTAACTCGGACCATCACTCCATTCCCTAACAAGTACCCGCGATATTCTCATTTCCTAAAGAGAACAATGGAAGAAAAGGGTGAGCTCAACTAGCCCAATAAAGAATATTATGACTAAGATAATGAAGAATAAATTATCGTTAGTCTTCAACAAATCAGATAAAATATTATGGACAACAAGGTTTAGATCAACAACTGCAGCGAAAATAATAATTCATTAGAAGAGTTAAGTAGAAAATGATGTCTACTATCTTCTTTGATTTAAAAGTCCATCATCAATATATTATTCCTGTAACATCAATTAATATACATCTCGAATCAACTATTCATCTTTGCACTATGGGCCAAAGATATTCATTTGTATCACCAGTTGGTCATGTTCATCTCAACACCTGACCATCTTTGCACTACGGACCAAAGATATTCATTAGGTAATCATTCATCTTTGCACTACAGGCCAAAGATATTCATTAAATAATCATTCATCTTTGCACTACAGGCCAAAGATATTCAGTTATATCACCATTTAGGATTGAAGATGATGAAAAACAATACGAATAATGAATCTAGTGAGATAAAGGACAAATATTAGAGAATTTATCCAGAGTTCAAGAATGAAGATCAAAACCTAGATCCAATCAAAGATGATTTGGAAGAAAAAAATATTTTTTTTTATCGTAAATAGTACCCCGTGAATAGTAACTCATGAATAGTAACTCGACATGAAAAGATAAAAAATTCACAAGAAAGTTCAGACCAATATTCCAGTGAAATGATATTAGATGAAGCGCAAAATTTAAAGAATTTCTTGATCATTTCAGGAATTATAGAAGCAATACTTACCGTAGTAAGTTTAGAGTTAGGAATCTGAAATGAAACAATATACGAAACTGCAATTGGATTTTCACCCGTCAGGCGGTAGTCCGCTCAGACAGATTATTTTTACAATTTAATAACAACTGAATACGAAGGGTTATTCACCAGGCATGCGGTAGTCCGCATAGACAGGTTATTCCCACAGAATAATAAAGAATGGAATAACAACAAGATTTCACCATGCATGCGGTAGTCCGCGTAGACAGGTTATTCCAATAGAATAATAAAGAATGGAATAACAACCCTTACGAGTATTGAAAGAAAATAACTCTTTTCATGAATACGAAAGAAATAATACCCCTTACCTTAAAAATTTGGAGACTGCACTAGTGTAGTAGCAGAATACTCTTCTTCTTTCTCTCTTATTCTCTCTATACTTTCTCTCTCTATAGCTTTAGTGAATTGGTGAGAAATAATAAAGAAACGAGCTTTTATTTATAGGCTCAGCAGAGTAAGGGTAAAATAGTCTTTTCTCCATAATTTATGACATCATCGCTTACATCATCGATCTATGACATCATTACTTACCTCATCGTTCCGATGACATCATTGCTTACCTCATCGTTCCGATGACATCATTGCTTACATAATAAGAATTCAAATTCAATTTGTTCTCTTCTACCTCATTTTACTTTTATACCTATGAATTTACTATAATAATGTTACAATTTAAATTATAAAAATCATACTATTATATAATCACATCATACTACTATAATCTAATATTATAATAATGTATTTGAATGAATTATTTTATCAGAAAAGATAAACTACCAACTTTCAACAAATGTCACATGTTAAAAATTTCTCCGTTTAAATCCACATTGAATAAATATTTTCTTATCATATATATCAAAAATTAATTATTCACAAATAATATTACAGAATTACAATATTGACAACCAGGTCGTTCCCAGGAAATAGGGGGCTTTCCGATAAGGATTTCTCCTTATTGACTTGCAATTATATAACCTAACCCTTTTCCTCGACAGAACTTTCTAGACATTGTCAATAATGCTATCTAATAATATTATTCAAATAATATGAATTATTGATTTGATAATTTGAAATACTGTGCAATGACAATTATTGAATCACTAATATAAAATATCAATGTAGTAATTATTGGATCAATAATATAAAATATTGAACAATAATTACTGTAACAATTATTGAATGAGTGACTTCTTACGTAAGAACCAATAATTCAAAATACTGTGCAATACCATGTGCTACTGTACAACACCGCGTATTACTGTATTTTAACCACCGGGTATTTCAACAGTTTAACAGTAAAAGTTTTGTCGTTATTTTTATAAAAAGGTTACTTCTGTCGCTTTCTATATCCGACATTCATTCTATTGTGGGGTCCACCAATGACTGCGCCGTCGTACGAATATTTTTCCACAAAAATAATATTCCTCGACCAAACGAATATTCCCCTACACAACGAATATTTTATAACCACTTGCTTACTTTGTAAACTTTGCACATCTCACCTATAACTTATCACATTTATCAAATCAACACCTTACTATTTCAAAATAATATATAAAGAAAATTAAATCTTATTCATAAAATTTGGGGTCTTAAATAAGTAGTTAGATGGAGCATTAAAATGCACTCACTTAGTATTACGAGCTTGGTTCAAAATGTTGATTTTCCTCGTATCTATGTGTATATTATGATTGAAGTACAAGTCTGGTTTTATATGTTCTACATGCGTATGAATTTATCTGCGTTGCTCATTGTTGTTATTGGAGTCATGTTGGACGCACAAACACAAAAATATGCAAATCTGATGTTTGTAAGGTAAGGATGTTAGAAGTTAAGTTAACACGTGATACGATATTGATGTCATAATTGTTGTCAATCTCTGAGGCGTATGATTCATCTAAGTACCATCGTATATGTTCGATCTCTGTAGTTGCATTCATCGCAGTTTTAGTATTAGTAGCGTTGTGTTTGCTTGAGGACAAGCAATATGTAAGACCCCAACTATTTTTTATGAATAAGATTTAATTTCCTATATATATATTATTTTAAATATTAAGGTATTAATTTGATGAATGTGATAAGTTATGGGGTGATATGTGCAAATTTTACAAAGTAAGCAAGTGGTCATAAAATATTCATTGTGTCGGAAAATATTTGTTTGGTCGGGGAATATTCTTATTGTCGGAGAATATTCGTACGACGGCGCAGTCATTTGTGGGCCCCATAACGAAAAACTGTCGGATGAAGAAAACGACAAGAATAAGTTTTCTAAAAATAACGGCAAAACTGTTACCGTTAAAACTGTTGAAATACCCGATGGTTAAAGAGCAAAAATACGCGTTGTTGCACAGTAACACACGGTATTGCACAGTATTTCAAATTATTAATTTTTACATAAGAAGTCACTTACTCAATAATTGTTACAGTAATTACTGTTCAATATCTTATATTACTGATTCAATAATTGCTACGTTGATATTTTATATTATTGATTCAATAATTGTCACTGCACAATATTTTATATTATAAAATCAATAATTCATATTATTTGAATAATATTATTAGATAGCATTATTGACAATGTTTAGGAAGTTCTGTCTAGGAAAGGGGTTTGGTCATCTAATTGCGCGTCAGTAAGGAGAAATTCTTATTGGTAAGCCCCCTCTTTCTTGGGAACGACCTGGTTGTCAATATTGTGATTCTGTAATATTATTTGTGAATAATAATTGATTATTGATAAAAATGATAAATAAATATTTGTTCAATTTTGATATAAATAGAGAAATTTTTAGCAAAAGAGACATTTATTGAAAGTTAACATTTTATCTTTTTTGATAAAATAATTCATTCAAATATATTATTATAATATTATATTATAATAGTATAATGCGATAATATAATAGTATAATTTAAATGATAACATTATTATAATAAATTCATGGTATAAAAATAAAATAAGGTGGAAGAGAGCAAATTGAATTAAATTCTTTTAATTTTTATAAATGTTTTTTAAGTTAAAAACATGTAAAAGGTGGTTCTGGAAGGAAAAAATTTGCTGGAGAGTTTTTTTCAAAAAGGTGGTGCTAGAAGAAAAAAAAATAAAAGAAGTCATCCGTGAATATGTTTTGTCAACTTTGTGTTCTGGCATTTTTCTATAATGGATGCTTAGTTAGAAATAAAAATCACACTAGAATCAGAAAATTCTTTCTCTATACTATTGAGCATATTTCTTGTGAGTATAAGGATATTTGAGTGTGGATAACAGTGCAAGATTTTTTTAACATAATATCCGATATTCTAGTCAGATCTAATATTCTACTAAGATAAATGATATTATTTTTCTCGTAAATGATGTTACCTTCTTTTAATATTTGTAAAGAATATTTTTTTTTTCATATTCCATATTATGAAAGTGATAATATTTTATTTTATATTCCTAAACTTAAACTTACTACGGTAAGTATTGCTTCTATAATTCCTGAAATGATCAGAAATTCCTTGAGTTTTGTGTTTTATCTAATATCATTTCACCGGAATGTTGGTATGAACCTTTTATGAAATTTTTATCTTTTTATGTCGGGGTTACTATTTATACGTACGGTACTATTCATACGTACGGTACTATTCTTACGTACGGTACTATTCACGGGGTACTATTTACGAGATTTTTTTTCCTTTTCTGTCCAAATTATCTTCGATATATGAATATCATTCTTGAATTTTACTCCACAATTGATTATTATGTTGACAATTTAAACATTCTTAAAATTGGATCCATGTTTTGATCTTCATTCTTGAACTCTGGATAAATTGAATTATAAATCTCTAATATTTATCATCTCACTGAATTCATTGTTTATATCATTGTCATAATCCTCAAACTAAAATTGTGGTGAAAGTTATCTTTGGCCCGTAGTGCAAAGATGAACGTTTGATTGATGAATATCTTTGGCCCGTAGTGCAAAGATGAGCTGTTGATTTATGAATATCTTTGGCCTGTAGTGCAAAGATGAGCTGTTAATTTATGAATATATTTGGCCTGTAGTGCAAAGATGGACAGGTGTTTGACATGATCATGACCACTGGTGATACAAACGAATATCCTTGGCCCGTAGTGTATGAATAATTCCTTGATTGACAATATTATTGATTGGTGTTACAGGGATAAAATATTGATGATGAATTTTTATTATCATAGAAGATAGTAGACATCATTCTCTACTTAACATTTCTAATGAATTGTTATTTTCGCTGCAATTGTTGATCTAAAACTTATTGTCCATAATATTTTATCTGATTTATTGAAGGCTAACAATAATTTATTTTTCATTATCTTAGTCATAATATTCTTTACTGGGCTAGTTGAGCTCACCCTTTTCTTCCATTGTTCTTTTCAGGAAATGAGAATGTCGCAGGGACTAGTCGGGGAACGGAGTGATGGTTCAAGTTAGAGCTGTAGTAGTCCTCACTATTTTGTGAAATAGTGTGATAATAATTGTAATTAATGAGGACTGAATTTGAGTGTTTATATTTCGTATTATATACGATCTGTATTAAAGCTCATAGTTTGTGTGATCATATTTTGCACAACCATTTGATATAATAGATTTGTATTTGGATTTTGTACCATGTATTTGGCAACTCAGAATGATTTGTGTATTGGACCTATTTTGGGTGCGTTACAGTTGGTATCAGAGCTTAGGGATATGATCTCTGGCGGAGATCTGAGAATAGAACTAGGAGGAAAGAGACGAGTAAATCCTTCGCTAGTGTGTCCTACCTAAGCTTACTTGTTATTTAATTGGTCGGTCACACCATAGGGATAATATGTGACATGTCAATTTCTTTAATTAACCCTTTTTTTGTGGCAGTATTTAAGAATGACATTTGAAAATCAAGAAATGAACTCATATAGAGTTAATTAAGGAGATTTATTTAAAGAATAAATATTAGAGTATAATATCTTGTTATAACAAAGGTGTTTTTTGGGGAGTGCTAATTAAGTTATTGAACTTGATTGTAGGATGTCAGGCGAAGAAGAAATTAGAGATATCCATGTGGTGAGTGAAGAATTAATAGTTGCACCCGAGCTAATCGCAGAGGTAGCAGCTGAGAGTGAGGAAGAAGAGGAACTTGAGGAGGATTTATTAGGAGAATTTTATAATCGAAATGTAGAACTGCAAAATCGTATTCGTGAGTTAGAAGAGCAAGGTGAAGAACGACAGACAGCCGTGGAACAAAGGAATATAATAATTCAAGATTTTGCTACTCAATATGCGAGGCTTGAGCAGAAGCTCTCTCTGGCAAAGCATATGATATTAGAGCTGGAATCTGAAAATGCAAATGTCAACGATCAACTGAAAGAAGAAACAACTGAACGAGTGAGAATTAAAGATGAATGGGTAAAAGTCGCACGACGCGTTGATATTTTAGAAAGAGACGTCCGATCCAAGAAGGCCAAAATAGACGATATGGATTTCACTTTTTGGACAGCAATTGGGAGAATCCAACATCGAGTTTGGAATTACCCTGTGCATAGCGGTCAACCCCAATTCGATATGGATTGAAGAGTAATGATTCAAATCATGGATCAGGAGTGCGACAAAGCAGTTGAGGGTGGAATGGCTTTATAGCGAAGTCAAATCCAGCTAGGACATTGACACCAAAGGCTGTCCCAGACAAGTCAAAGTCAGTGGTTCAAGGGAGAGCGTTTGTCGTGACTTCCTAAAATACGAGGAACCCGAATGAAGTTATTGATAGTAGTGTGCATACAAGCCAATCATGAATGATGATAAAGCACGTACTTTGTAAACAATCTTATTTATTTATTAATGATATATTCATTTATTAAAGGCATTTAATTATCTACATGTTGTTGTTTTTATAATATATAAATAACCCATAGTTTTAAGCAATGCTTTTAGAATCATGATGATGATCATGCTAATGAGATCTAAATTCTTAGAAAGTTTTAAAACTTAAATAGTTCCCAATCGTGGGATTACTAAAAAGGGGATTAGTAAATCCGGATAGATTGGTACATATGTTGCTTGCTCATTGGATGAGGATGATTGATCTTATGATCATTTGTGTGGAGACACTAAAGCAAGTATGTAGGTGCTTATTGGAGAATAAGTTCACTGAACGTGATTCGCTATGGAATACCTAATGGAGTTTTACTCGCATGTCAATAGGAATTTCTAATGTGATAGTAGTACAAGTGATCCTTGGACTTGAGATCATCATAGTATCTTGTATGTAACAAATTATACTTTGACTTATTCCTTAAGACCTTTTAAGGCATATATAGGGTATGCTTGGGTATAATGAGTTACATATGGAGATAATGAATGATCAATAAAGAATCTACCACCTCTAGTAAAAGAGGAGATATGTCCTACGTGATTCGTTAAATGACAACCCAGGAATCCTTGGCCAAGGTGAAATGAAATTAGAAAGGAGTTTTTAATTTGCATTATTTGGAGTTGTGCATTTTCTAATCGAAATACATATAATTAAATAAAATAAGACTTGACAGTAAATCCATGTCTTATATTTAATTGGGACATTGTATGGTGGAAGGATTGAATTGTATGATAACTATTAACTCACAGGTTCTTTTATGATTAATGTTGAAATCTATATTATCTGGAAAGTCGTTGATCGCTAGGGAGGCTAATCCCTATTGTATAATAAATATTATTTATTTAAATAGATTATTAGTTTAATTTATTTATTTAAATAAGATTAAAATTGTTTTAATTGATTTATTCACAACCGGTTTAATATGGAGAACCTAAAGGGTCACACCATAAAAGGAAGAATAATTATTTAAGAAGGTAATGGCATAATCGTAATAATGCATTAAGTATAATTAATTTAATCTATGGTGATAGAATAAATTAAATAGCTTAATGTTTATTATTTAATATTTTGGAAATATTAAATATAAATTAATAAGAGGAGTCTTATTAATATTATTACAATTATTATTATTTTAATTTCTAAAGGAGTTTAGTAATTAATTTAATATTTAGTACTCTCATTTATTCCTAATAAGATTAGGAGACAAATTAATTAAATGAATTTAATTAATTATTCCCATGTGGTGGGAAGCCTAAATTAATTAAAGGAGTTTAATTAATTAAAAGAAATCCCATGTCTAATAGGATTAGAAGGGTTGACTAATATCTATATAAGAGGAGTCTTATAATAGATATTAGATGATGCAATTCTAATTGTTGGAGAGTACTCCTTTTCTATAGAGGATAGAAAACTAAGCCAACCACCCTCCTTCTTGATAATTCATCTTCCTTGGTGGATCACCTCTAGAGGCCAAACACTTGGGTGGCTAACGTTGATCAAAGGAAGGAATCTAATCCGAAAATTCAAGGAGATCACGAAGAACAAGGAGTTGAATTAGTACCTGTGGAAGCTTCGTTCTACAAGGGTATGATTCCATAACTTCTTATTTATCGTTTTAAATTAATAATTTGCATAAAGGATGATCCGGGTAATGGTTTTGTAGAAATTTTTTTAAACTCTGATATACCATGCTTCCGCTAATTTTTGCAATTTGATTGCGTCACGATTTCGTAAAAACCCAACAGTGGCATCAGAGCCAAACCTTTATGCAATTATTAATTTATTTTTGATTTCATATACATATGAGTATATATTTAAAATAATTTATTGGGCATAATTTTATTATATAAAATTATTTTTTTTATGAAAAAAAAATGTCGTTTTTTTTTTGGGACGAATCACAATTTTTTTTTTGGGTGCTAATCTTGAATTCTGCAAAGAAAAGGTGTTGTCTTTTTCTTACTCCAAAAAGAAGATGACCCATCAGGAAAGGACTCTTTAATAAACCTGCAGGACTCTTTTAATAAAAGAAGGTGACTTCTTTTTAAAAAATAAATGTGAATTTATATTATATATATATATATATATATATGATATATTTATATATTATATTCTAAATAATTTTATAATTAAAATAAAGAGTTTATTTTAATCTTGAAATTGGATTTCGTGCAATTTAAAATTGCCCATTAAATGATACTCATATATATATGGAATGTTTTAATTCATGAAATGAATATTTATTTATTGATATATATGATGATATGTATGATAATAAATGGGGATTGATTATGGACTATTTGACCAATGCGATTGGATTTTATTTTAGTTGAATACTTGAATGAATGAGTTTCATTAAATGGTGTTTGTGTACCTCGTCTTCTCTAAATTTTTTTTCTTGATGTAAAATTCTATCTCCCTCCTATGTACTTCCCCTTGACTGCTGATCAAGGTTTCTATTTAAATTAAATAGTTTAATGTAATAGAAATAGTTAGAATTATCTTGAAAAAATTGGAGACCAAGGAGCAAGGAGCGCGTGAAGACCCGTTTGTATGGAGCCCGGGTTTAAATGTAATAGTTATATTTAAATTTAAATTCTTGCACTCCTAGGTTTGACCTTTTGGTTCACTTGGTGGCTCTAGTGAACCAAACTAGAATAAAAGTCCATAATCAATCCGGGTAGAATATAATATTCTATATTGCATGCTAAATATTATATATATTATATTTTATGCAAACATGCTTCGCATGTTTAATAAAATGACCCGTATTTTATATATATATATGTGCATGTGCGCTAAACAAGAGGAGACAAATAATAACAAACCCCTCAAAGAAATAATATTAAGTCCGAAGCGTTCAAATGATATTTGGAATATCGAACGTCGCCTTCTAGCATGATAAATTAATAGAGTATTAAATATTTAATATGAGCTTGTTGTGCTATCCACAAGGCGAGTATTGCGTATTTAAGATGTTAATTAATCACATTTGATGCTTATCAAGAAAATTGAACGATCTAGTCTTGTTGTGCTATCCACAAGGACGAACATTTTTCTTTTTTGAATTTATGGAAGTGCTAGGCTGGACTTAACTTAAATCATTTTAGTTTGGATGTGCACACACTTGACCATTATGATTTAAGAGGCAAAATAAAAGGAGTTATATAGTGATGTAATTGACAAGAGTTGTCTACCTATTTATTTGTATATCGCTTGTTGTGCTATCCACAAGGTTATATACATTTGAAATGGGATCCTTATTCTCACTAGCAAATCTTTAATTAGATGTTGCCGAACTATATAAGTGAGGGTAATATAGTTTGATAAAAATAGTGGGAGATACCAATTTAAAATAAAGACCTAAATTTATTTTGGTATGCAAAATTAATAAAATGAATGTTTGCTAAAATATTGTTTTTCACATGCAAAATTTTAAAAATGTCAAAATCACTAATTTCACTGCGAAGCATACTTGATGCTAATAAGTTTACCGGGCCGAATTATACGGACTGGCTAAGAAATCTGAGAATAGTTCTCACTGCTGAAAAGATTTCTTATGTCCTAAACTCACCTGTCCCTGGAACTGTTCCAGAAACAGCCTCTGAGGAAGAGATTGCCACCATTGTAAAGTGGCAAGATGATGCATCTGTGGCTCAATGCATCATGCTCGCATCCATGAATAACGAGCTTCAGCGTCAGCACGAAAACATGGATACTCCTACTATGTTGATTCACCTCAAGGAGTTGTATGGTGAACAAAGTAGGACTGCTAGATATGAGATATCTAAGGAGCTCTTCCGATCTCGGATGACCAAGGGCAAAGTGAACATAAAGGAACAAAAGAAATCTGATCCAACTAGCAAAGGAATGTGCTTCCATTGCACGAGTCGGGTCATTGGAAGAGGAACTGCAAGAAGTTTCTGGCAAAGAAGAAGCTTGGAGAAGCTTCGACTTCCAATCAAGGTTTGTTCATGATTGAAATTAATTTTTCAGAAAGTCAAAATTCTACTTGGGTATTGGATACCGGCTGTGGTTCTCACATATGTAATAATGTGAAGGGACTGGTCAGAAGTAGAAAGCTGAACAATGATGAGGTGATCCTACGAGTGGGCAATGGAGCAAAGGTTGCTGCATTAGCTGTAGGAACTTATTATTTAGCAATGCCTTCAGGCAAGTCCATTTATCTTAATAATTGTTATTATGTTCCGAATATTATTAAAAATATTATTTCAATTTCTGTATTGGATATGGAAGGATTTAACGTTTTTATAAAGAACAATAGTTGTTCTATTTATAAAGACGATATTTTATATGGTGTTGGAAATTTGCGAAATGGACTTTATACACTTGACTTACAAGAAAATATTTTTCAAATTGAACAAACTAAGAAAAGGAAAAGAGATGATATTAATTATACCTACATGTGGCACTGTAGACTCGGTCATATCAATGAAACAAGATTATCCAAGTTGCATAAAGATGGGCTCTTTGAGTTATCTGATTATGAATCATATCCAACTTGTGAATCTTGTCTCATGGGTAAAATGACTAAATCTCCTTTTAGTGGAAAAGGAGAAAGAGTTACAGAGTTGTTGGCATTGATTCACACAGACGTTTGTGGACCTATGACAACAAGTGCACGGGGTGAGTATTCTTATTTTATTACTTTCACTGATGATCACTCAAGATTTGGATATGTGTATTTAATGAAATACAATTCAGAATCATTTGAAAAGTTCAAAGAGTTCAGAAGTGAAGTAGAGAAACAAACGGGCAAGAGTATAAAGATACTTCGATCAGATCGAGGTGGAGAATACTTAAGCGGTGAGTTTCTCAATTGTCTCAAAGAAAATGGTATAATCTCACAATGGACTCCTCCAGGTACACCACAGTTAAATGGAGTATCTGAAAGGAGAAATCGAACACTGTTAGACATGGTTCGATCCATGATGAGTTTTACCGACCTTCCAATTTCCTTCTGGGGATATGCCCTAGAAACGGCTGCATACCTACTTAACAAGGTACCTACCAAATCCGCCCCAAAGACTCCATATGAGATGTGGAAGGGGAGGAAACCAAATCTTAAGCATGTTAAGACTTGGGGTTGTCCAGCTTATGTCAAAAAGTTTGAACATGATAAGCTACAGACTAAATCCGAAAAGTGTAGATTTGTGGGATACCCTAAAGAAACTGTAGGGTATTATTTCTATCATCCAACTGATCAAAAGATGTTTGTTGCGAAACATGCTGCCTTCTTGGAAAAGGAGTTTATCCATGAAGGGGTCAGTGGGAGTAAGATATATCTTGAAGAAGTTCAAGAACCACAAATTACCACGGATCAAAGTCAGGTACCTGACCAAGTAGAAGAACCTACTATGCCACACCCTGTTCGTAAATCTGGGAGAGTACCGAAGATACCTGAAAGGTATGGATTCGTTATAGAGGATGACGATGAGGTACACATCATGAATGATGATGATCCATTGAATTACGAACAGGCCATGAGTAATAAAGACTCAGGGAAATGGCTTGAAGCCATGAAATCCGAAATGGACTCCATGTATGAAAACAAAGTATGGACTTTGGTTTCACCACCTGAAGGCATTAAGCCTATTGGGTGTAAATGGGTCTTTAAAAGAAAGACTGGAGCGGACGGCAAGGTGGAGACCTATAAGGCCCGACTGGTTGCAAAAGGTTTCAAACAAAGACAAGGAGTTGACTATGATGAAACCTTTTCACCAGTAGCTATGCTCAAGTCCATTCGGATTTTGCTTGCAATTGCAGCTTATAACGACTATGAGATCTGGCAGATGGACGTGAAAACGACCTTCCTCAATGGAAAACTTGAGGAGGATGTGTATATGACACAGCCAGGGGGATTTGTTTCAAAGGTTGGAATAAATCAAGTCTGTAAGCTGCAACGATCCATTTATGGATTGAAGCAAGCTTCTCGTAGATGGAACATTCGTTTTGATGAGACAATCAAAGAGTTTGATTTTATCAAAAATGACGATGAACCATGTGTGTACAAGAAGGTTAGTGGGAGCGCAGTTTCATTCCTTGTATTATATGTTGATGATATATTACTGATAGGGAATGACATTCCTATGCTACAATAGATTAAAATCTGGTTATCTAAACACTTCTCTATGAAGGACTTGGGAGAAGCATCCTATATTTTAGGGATAAAGATCTATAGAGATAGATCTAAAAGGATGCTTGGTTTATCCCAAGGAACGTACATTGATGCAATGCTAAAGAGATTTAGCATGGAAGATTCCAAAAGAGGTCTCATGCCGATGAGCCATGGAATACATCTCTCCAAGAAACAGGCTCCAAAGACACCTGAGGAGAGAGACCGTATGAGTAAGATCCCTTATGCTTCTGTAATAGGATCTATCATGTACGGTATGATATGTACTAGACCGGATGTTGCTCATTCACTTAGTGTAACGAGCAGATACCAGTCGAATCCAGGAGAAGAGCACCGGAAGGCAGTGAAGAATATCCTAAAATACTTGAGAAGGACTAAGGATATTTTTCTTATCTACGGTGGGTCTGAATTAAAACTCGAGGGCTTCACAGACTCAAGTTTTCAAACGGACCAAGATGACAGTAAATCTGTTTCGGGGTATGTTTTTACCTTGAACGGAGGCGCAGTGAGTTGGAAGAGTTCCAAGCAGCAAACAGTTGCTGATTCAGTGACAGAGGCAGAGTATATAGCTGCAAGTGAAGCTGCAAAGGAAGCTGTTTGGATGAAGAAGTTCATAACTGAACTTGGTGTGGTTCCTAGCATTGGAGAAGCAGTTCCCATTTACTGTGACAACACAGGAGCAGTTGCACAGGCTAAGGAACCGAGGTCTCATCAGAAATCTAAACACGTGTTGCGGCGATTTCATTTGATCAGGGAGATCATTGAAAGAGGAGATGTCACCTTGGAGCGTGTAGACTCTCAAGACAACATTGCAGATCCATTTACTAAAGCTTTAACACAACAGCAGTTTGATCGTCACTTAGAGAAGATGGGTATGAGATACCATGGCGATTGACTTTAGTGCAAGTGGGAGATTGATAGTAATGTGCATACAAGCCAATCATGAATGATGATAAAGCACGTACTTTATAAACAACCTTATTTATTTATTAATGATATATTCATTTATTAAAGGCATTTAATTATCTACATGTTGCTGTTTTTATAATATGTAAATAACCCATAGTTTTAAGCAATGCTTTTAGAATCATGATGATGATCATGCTAATGAGATCTAAATTCTTAGAAAGTTTTAAAACTTAAATAGTTCCCAATCGTGGGATTACTAAAAAGGGGATTAGTAAATCCGGATAGATTGGTACATATGTTGCTTGCTCATTGGATGAGGATGATTGATCTCATGATCATTTGTGTAGAGACACTAAAGCAAGTATGTAGGTGCTTATTGGAGAGTAAGTTCACTGAACGTGATTCGCTATGGAATACCTAATGGAGTTTTACTCGCATGTCAATAGGAATTCCTAATGTGATAGTAGTACAAGTGATCCTTGGACTTGAGATCATCATAGTATCTTGTATGTAACAAATTATACTTTGACTTATTCCTTAAGACCTTTTAAGGCATATATAGGGTATGCTTGGGTATAATGAGTTACATATGGAGATAATGAATGATCAATAAAGAATCTACCACCTCTAGTAAAAGAGGAGATATGTCCTACGTGATTCGTTAAATGACAACCCAGGAATCCTTGGCCAAGGTGAAATGAAATTAGAAAGGAGTTTTTAATTTGCATTATTTGGAGTTGTGCATTTTCTAATCGAAATGCATATAATTAAATAAAATAAGACTTGACAGTAAATCCATGTCTTATATTTAATTGGGACATTGTATGGTGGAAGGATTGAATTGTATGATAACTATTAACTCACAGGTTCTTTTATGATTAATGTTGAAATCTATATTATCTGGAAAGTCGTTGATCGCTAGGGAGGCTTATCCCTATTGTATAATAAATATTATTTATTTAAATAGATTATTAGTTTAATTTATTTATTTAAATAAGATTAAAATTGTTTTAATTGATTTATTCACAACCGGTTTAATATGGAGAACCTAAAGGGTCACACCATAAAAGGAAGAATAATTATTTAAGAAGGTAATGGCATAATCGTAATAATGCATTAAGTATAATTAATTTAATCTATGGTGATAGAATAAATTAAATAGCTTAATGTTTATTATTTAATATTTTGGAAATATTAAATATAAATTAATAAGAGGAGTCTTATTAATATTATTACAATTATTATTATTTTAATTTCTAAAGGAGTTTAGTAATTAATTTAATATTTAGTACTCTCATTTATTCCTAATAAGATTAGGAGACAAATTAATTAAATGAATTTAATTAATTATTCCCATGTGGTGGGAAGCCTAAATTAATTAAAGGAGTTTAATTAATTAAAAGAAATCCCATGTCTAATAGGATTAGAAGGGTTGACTAATATCTATATAAGAGGAGTCTTATAATAGATATTAGATGATGCAATTCTAATTGTTGGAGAGTACTCCTTTTCTATAGAGGATAGAAAACTAAGCCAACCACCCTCCTTCTTGATAATTCATCTTCCTTGGTGGATCACCTCTAGAGGCCAAACACTTGGGTGGCTAACGTTGATCAAAGGAAGGAATCTAATCTGGAAATTCAAGGAGATCACGAAGAACAAGGAGTTGAACTAGTACCTGTGGAAACTTCGTTCTACAAGGGTATGATTCCATAACTTCTTATTTATCGTTTTAAATTAATAATTTGCATAAAGGATTATCCGGGTAATGGTTTTGTAGATTTTTTTTTAAACTCTGATATACCATGCTTCCGCTAATTTTTGCGATTTGATTGCGTCACGATTTCGTAAAAACCCAACAGTTATCACGGGTTAGTTAATCATAAACTCTTGCGAAGTTTATACCTTATTAGATACTAGTTCTGCCCATTCTTTTATTTCACCTACTTGTGCTCAATGTTTGAACTTGACCACTGACAAATTAGACTTTGACTTATTTGTTGAAACTCCGTTAGGAGAAACCTTTGTTACATCCACAGTTTACAAATCTTGTTTGATTCAAATTGGCACCCTCACATTACCTGTTGATCTTATCTCGTTGAAAATACCTGCATTTGATGTGATTTTAGGAATCGACTGGTTAACCACTTATCATGCCAAAATTGATTATTTTAGTAAGGTTGTTAGTTTTCATATTCCTAACCAACCTGTTGTGAGAATTCAAACAACCAAACCACTAAAATCAATCAATGTCATTTCAAGTCATAAAGCTATTCGTTTATTAAAAAACGGATGTCAAGCTTTCTTAGCCCATGTCACCGATTTAAACCAGAATACGTTAGATTTAAATGATATTTCTGTTGTTAATAAGTTTCCTGATGTATTTTCTGAAGAACTTCCTGGCCTACCCCCAGAACGTGAAGTTAAATTTTTTATTGACCTTGAACCGGTTCAAAACCCATTTCTAAAACCCCATATCTAATGGCTCCTATTGAACTTCAGGAGTTAAAGGTTCAACTACAGGAGTTGTTAGACATCGGCTTTATACGTCCTAGTACATCGCCTTGGGGTGCTCCTGTTTTATTCGTAAAGAAGAAAGACGGGAGTATGCGACTTTATTTTGACTATCGGGAGTTAAACCATGTCACCATCAAAAAGCGGTATCCGTTACCTCGCATTTGATGACTTGTTCGACCAGTTGCAAGGTGCGCAATTCTTTTCAAAGATCGATCTCCGTTCTGGATATCATCAGTTAAAGATTAGAACTGATGACATTCCAAAGACTGCCTTTAGAACTCGATACGGGCATTACGAATTTTTAGTTATGTCTTTCGGATTGACCAATGTCCATGCTGCGTTCATGGACATGATAAACCGAATATTCAAGAAATATTTGGATTATTTTGTTGTTGTCTTTATTGATGACATTCTAATATACTACAAAAGCCACAAATATTTCTTCACCCATAAAAAACTCAACATGCGACAACGACGTTGGCTTGAGCTATTGAAAGATTACGACCATACCATCCAATACCATCCTGAAAAAGCAAACGTGGTAGTTGACGCGTTAAGTAGAAGATCATATGTGAGAACGAGTGCGATGCTGTCAACACAAAGGCCCATTTTGTATGACTTACAAAGGATGAAGATAGAGTTAAACACTCCAAGAACCCACGTGATGATGTTAAATATATGAGTAGAACCGACTCATGGCTCCATTCGAGGCGTTGTATGGACGAAAGTGTCGTTCTCCAGTATGCTGGGATGAGGTGGGTGAAACAACATTGTTAGGACCGGAGTTAGTACGTATGACTACGAAAAAGATTCAAATAATCTGGCAACGTATACAAACGGCACAAGATCGACAAAAGAGTTATGCTGATCTTCATCGAAGAGACGTAAAATTTAATGTCGGAAACCATGTATTGTTACGTGTTGCTCCATGAAAAGGAGTTACTGTAAAACCCGAGAATTTTCATATATTATTAAATGAATATATTAATGGGAATGAGAATTTATTTGAATATAAATGATTTTGTGTTATGAGATGAGTTAACTCAATTATATTAAATTGAATATTTATGACAATTGAGAAAGATATGAAGTTTATAATAAACTCGATGAAATGCCTTGTGTGGCACCGTGATGGGAAATAATAATGATTATATTAATCAATGAAGGAATTATTAAGCGAACAATTAATCTATGTTAATTGTTATTATGAAAGATGGAATATGAATGGTGATTAATAATATGTTGATTATTATTATTACAAATAATAGAATAATAATAAGCAACTTGTTTATAAATATTGTAAGAGTTATATTTATTAATGTGGTAATTAATCCTATAAAAATCAATTAATTGTTATGGAGATTAATGATTAAATTGATTGATGAAGGATGGATTAATATTATTAAATATTAATTAATGAGATAAGTAATTTATTAATTCCTATATGCAAGCATGTGATATTAAAAGTATAACGTATAGTAGCTAACTATATATTATACAAAGTGTAAAGTGCAATGTGACTATGTTATATATATATATATATATATATATATATATATATATATATATATATATATAAACTATATAGTAAAGCTTATTGAGTTGTAAGAGTTACATGAAATGTGTGTGTAACAATGTGTATATGAGTATACAATAAAATAATATATTATGGATATATTGTAAACAATTATTGAATTAATAAAATTTAATAATAAAAGAGACAATGTAATGTGATAATATCCAATCAAATTATATCCGGTATTAACAAAATGTACATGGATTACATGTTGAATATATGTATCCCTACTTACTACATTGTAATATTAGTTACCTATTGAAAGTACATTGTGACTCAAATTATAACCTAAGTATATGTTATGTGTGTATAATAAATTAAGTGTTGTGTGTTACTAGAATGCTGAGTATTGTGCCTTGCCCCATATTGATAGTCATATCTCATACTTCCTCAACTTCAGCAAAACTCTCATAGCTTCATAGCAAATGATGAACTAGGATGTGGGATTCATGATGAATCCAACAACCATCTACCAACCCCCTATTAGCCACTATGCAATTCAACATTCCTATTGGTTTAATTTGATGTATATATGCATTGTCTGTATATTTGTTTCTCTATAAATACAACCCATCTCCTTCTAATTTGATTTGCTGAGAATTTTGCTAAGTGTTGAATTGAGAGTATTGTGAGTTGTTAACAAGATAATTACAGAGGGAGAGAATTCAGTAGCAGCAAGTTTATTATACATATAGCAGAGGTATAATATACCTTTCATGTTCTTCATTTTCATTTTCTGTCAAATTCCATTTCATGATTTTGGTTGCAAGACATGTTAATTGAATTATAGAATGATTATTAATCATTATATTAGTTTATAATCATGTTAGTATACAATGTGTTATGCTTGCAATCGAATTCGTGAACGATTTCTGTGTTTGGGCTGGTTTTCTGCCAAAGCAGGAAGTTCTTGGCACTGATCGAACACGGCGCAGCTGCGTCGGTTTTATACCAAGGCGCAGCGCAGCTGCGCCGGTCCCCTGCAACAGTTTGCTGTTTTCTGCTAGAGGCTGTTATGTGCTAAAATGTTAACACTACTTAGACGAACATGAGAACATGATTGACATGCCTATATGAGTACGGTAAGATAGTGAAAGCATGTTTTATTAAGATTTCATGCATGAATGACAAAGTTATAGT
The DNA here is from genome assembly GCA_020205555.1 of Panax stipuleanatus. Classification (NCBI taxonomy): domain Eukaryota; kingdom Viridiplantae; phylum Streptophyta; class Magnoliopsida; order Apiales; family Araliaceae; genus Panax; species Panax stipuleanatus. The sequence continues at coordinate 342,943 of JAINUT010001934.1, forward strand.
TTTGAAAATAAACTTGAGGTTTTATAATCGAATTTTGACGTATATAAACCATGTTAATATTTTGACTTTTGAGACATGATCATATGACCTAGAAACGCATGAAAAGCATGTTAACTTGCGTATATAAGATTCATAATGTAATGTGAACGCGCGAACCTCACTAGTGCACGTTTCTAACAAAAGTGTAAGTTTTAAAAGCAAACTTTGACATGCTCTAACCATGTTGATATTCTGATCTTACGAGCATAGTAGTATGGTTTAGAAATGCATGAATAACCCGTAACTTAAGTTTATATGATTCGTAATGAAGCATGAACATGTTGGACTAATTAGTGGACATTACTAAACAAAATACGAACTTTGAACGTGAACGTTAACATGCTACTTTGAGATTTGAATTTTGAAATTTATGGACATATGTGATAGCACTCTTAGACTCACTCATGTATTATATATGTATATATACCATGATTAGGTGTCGTGATTCAAGTTAAGCATAAATGAAGCATGTTTTCAAACAGAAACGATGCTAGTTGCATGTATGTAATGTGAATATTTATGAGTATGCCTAATACGAGTTATATGAATACTTTATGTGTTTAAAAACAAGCATGTTAGACTTTGTGATTTTCATGACCTTGAATGACCGTAAGTTGTCAAAAATGTTAACTTAGAACCATATCATGAAAGAGAGAACTTAGATGGACTTGGGAAGCATGAAGGTATCCTTTAATATGCATATATGCTATGAGATATCATATGTTGATGCTTGAATCTGATTTGACGGTTAACTTACAACAATGCTATAACTTGCTAAAAAGGGTATGTTTGCTAACTGATTGTGGTCTTATAATGATATGAGAATATGTTTAACTCAAAAAGAGGAACATTAAGGATAAAAGTATATTAGTCGAGACTTGTGAATTAATATGATGCTATATATAGTATGACGGGGTAGCTAGGTTAAAACTTAGTTTATGTGTTGATTGTATATCCAAAGATAAGATATGATGTTAAACTATATGACTAATGAATATCATATATATATATATACATAATTATATTACGATAGGGATTTGAAAGTGTTGAATTCTTTTACGTGGATAGACTACGCTTAAGGCAAGTTTCCTAACTTACACTCTTTTACGGTGCAAGTATTCTATCCTTGTATATTGCGAGCTAGTTTCCTTACTTACTCGTTTAAATTGAGTTAGCATACTTGAACTCTTATTTCATTAAGTCGTATGAAAGCTATTATTCATGTTGAACTTAGTATTGTTCTTGAATATTATGAAAGTGTCTATGCCATTTGATTCGGTTAGATGCATGTTTATAAAACTGTCTAAACCAATTGACTGGTGCGAAAATCTTAAAAACTGAGTTGAACAACCCTTATGGTAAGGGGAGTGTATATTGTTGGAAGCCCCAACACATGCGTGAGTATTATTGTGGTGTTATGCATAACATAAAGTATTGTAGACTGATCATCTATCGTACTTATTTCTTTTGGGTTATCAGTTTAATATTGATGATTCTAGTAGATGTTCAATAGTCCTTAGTGACTGCTCAGTATAAATTGTTTTATCCAGTTGGATACGTTGATAGCCTTTGAATTCATATATATCGGTTGATCTATATTGAACCATCATTTCATATTCCAAAGATTTGATTTTGAGAATTGTTGATACTCGTTATTCATGATATTATTCTGAAACTCTAAACTATCTTAGAGATTATACTTTGATATGTCAAACTCGTGTTATAAAACTCTTCACCCTTATTGTATATTACTTGCTGGGCAATTTGTGCTCATTCTTGCTTTTCCTAAAATATTTTAGTTAAGGCAGAGCCGTGCGGACCCTCGAGTACCGAGAAGGGCAAGGGAAAGGCTACCGACTAGCTAGTCCCTTTTATGTTTTAAATATTATAATGTTGTAATAAGTTGATGTAGTGAGACTGGAATTGACTATGTTTAAGCTTAACTTAGATTATGTAATAAATTGTTATTTGATATTATTATGTAATCTATTACATATTGTAGGTTGCGAGACATGGGGGAATAATTATAATAAATCATTGTATATTATTCTAGATTTTCTGCTGTGATTGTGTGATTTTAGTTATTATCGTATTACCATGAGAACGTGACGAACCAAATTCGAGTGACCAAGTGGCAGTCCGAATTTGGGGGCGCCACAGTTACGAGATTTGGAAAGAGAGGAAAGCTCAACCCACGATTTATTGGTCCATTTAAAATTCTCGATCGAGTAGGAACTGTGGCCTATAGACTCGCCTTACCTCCAAGCATGTCTCGTGTTCATAACATTTTTTTCGTAAATATGTGAAAGACCCAAACCACATTATTGAATTAGAACCAGACGAGATAGCCGAAGATTTAACATACGAGGAGGTACCTGTCAAGATCTTAGATAAGAAGGAACATATTTTACGCTTAAAGGTTATACCTCAAATCAAAGTTTTGTGGAGAAATCATGATATCGAGAAAATGACCTGGGAATTAGAATCGGAAATGAAAGCAAGGTATCCTCACCTTTTCGAAATACCAGGTACGTACGTCAATTTCGAGGACGAAATTTCATAAGGAGGGGAGGTTGTAAGACCCCAACTTTTTTTTATGAATAAGATTTAATTTTCTCTATATATTATTTTAAATAGTAAGGTGTTGATTTGATGAATGTGATAAGTTATGGGGTGATATGTGCAAATTTTACAAAGTAAGCAAGTGGTCATAAAATATTCATTGTGTCGGGGAATATTCTTGTTGTCGGAGAATATTCTTGTTGTCGGGGAATATTCGTACGACGGCGCAGTCATTTGTGGGCCCCATAACGGAAAAGTGTAGGATGAAGAAAACGACAAGAATAAGTTTTCTAAAAATAACGGCAAAACTGTTACCGTTAAAACTGTTAAAATACCCGATGGTTAAAGAGCAGTAATACGCGTTGTTGCACAGTAGCACACGGTATTGCACAGTATTTCAAATTATTAGTTTTTACGTAAGAAGTCACTTACTCAATAATTGTTACAGTAATTTCTGTTCAATATCTTATATTATTGATTCAATAATTGCTACGTTGATATTTTATATTATTGATTCAATAATTATCACTGTACAGTATGTCATATTATCAAATCAATAATTCATATTATTTTAATAATATTATTAGATAACATTATTGGTAATGTCTAGGAAGTTCTGTTTAGGAAAGGGGTTTGGTCATCTAATTGCGCGCCAGTAAGGAGAAATCCTTATCGGAAAGCCCCCTCTTTCCTGGGAACGACCTGGTTGTCAATATTGTAATTCTGTAATATTATTTGTGAATAATAATTGATTATTGATAAAAATGATAAATAAATATTTATTCAATTTTGATATAAATAGAGGATTTTTTTAGCAAAAGAGACATTTGTTAAAAGTTGACATTTTATCTTTTTTGATAAAATAATTCATTCAAATATATTATTATAATATTACATTATAATAGTATAATGTGATAATATAATAGTATAATTTTATAATTTAAATGGTAACATTATTATAGTAAATTCATGGTATAAAAATAAAATGAGGTGGAAGAGAGCAAATTGAATTAAATTATTTTAATTGTTATAAATGTTTTTTAAGTTAAAAACATGTAAAACGTGGTGCTGGAAGGAAAAAAAATGTGCTGGAGAGTTTTTTTCAAAAAGGTGGTGCTGGAAGAAAAAAAAAGGAGTCATCCGTGAATATGTTTTGTCAACTTTAGTTTTATAGCATTTTTTTATAAATAGGGTGCTTAGTTAAAAATAAAAATCACACTAGAATCAGAAAATACTTTCTCTATACTGTTAGTTCCCAAAGGCACAATAGTTATCTAGAAGAGGGGGGCTTGAATTGATACTTTAAACTTTTTCTTTGTTTCAAAATACTTATCAGTACTGAATATACTGACAGCAGCGAAATATATGTTTGTTCCCTTTAAAGATGATGTAGTAATAGTTTGATAAGTAGTTATGACAGTTATAACAGATATAGCAGTTATTGCAGTTAATGAGACATAAAGGTTTTAAGTGGTTCAGAGCACTCAAGGCTCCAAGTCCACTCTTCTACTCCACGAGTAGAAAATCCACTAAGGATGTCTTTACACTTTGAATCACTTAGTTTCTGTAATACCCGAGAAATTCTTAATATTATTAAATAAATATATTAATGGAAATGAGAATTTATTTGAATAAAAATGATTTTGTGTTATGAGAAGGATTGATTCAATTATATAAAATTGAATAATTATAATAATAATTGAGAAATTTATGGAGTTTGCGATAAACTCGTTGATAGCCTTGTGTGGCACAGTGATGAGGATTATTAATGATTATATTAATTAACGAATGAATTATTAAGTAAACAATTAATCTATATTAATTGTTAATTGCTATTGTAGAATATTAATTAATGGTTATGGAATATTAATTGTGATTGATTAATAATACGTGATTATTATTATTGCAAATAATATAATAATAATATGCAACGTGTTTATAAATATAATAATAATAAACCACTTGTTTATAGATATGTTGAGATTTATAGTTGTTAAGGTGATAATTAATCCTACGATTATTAATTAAGTGTTATTAATAATTACGAAGAATGGATTAATTAATATTATTAATTATTTGATAAGATGAATAATTTATTTATTTGACATTATGAATAATAAAACAAATAAGTAAGTTATTAATATAATAAGATTTATATTAAAGTGATAATTAATCATATAAGGGTTAATTAAATTGTTATGGAGATTAATAATTATATTAATTGATGAAGGATGGGTGTATATTATTAATTAATATTTAATTAATAAGATGAGTAATTCTATGTGCAAGCATGCGAATTAAATGTGTAACATATAGTAGCTAATTATGTATTATATGAAGTGTAATATGACATTATTATATAGTAAGGTTTATTGAATTATGGGAGTTGCATGAAATGCCTATGTGACAATGTGAATATACATTAAAGTAGGACATCATGATTATATGATAGATAATTTAATAATGCTTAACTATCTTATGTTATCTTCATTAATTATTAACATGTGGAACCAATGTACATGGATTATATGTGCTCAAATTGCATTTACTACATCATGTGAATCCATGTTAGTATCATTAGAATTACATTGAAATACTATTTTATTGTGACATTTAAACCTATATAGGGATAAAATGTATACAAGATGTAACCTAAGAGTACATTTAATATATAACATGTGTATACAAGTGTAGCATTTAATCCATTTGCAATTGCTGAGACTTATCTTGTTTGTCCCATAATATAAGGCACTCATTCTCCTTCACGTGAAATACTGAAGCTAGCCTACTCCCTATTTCTTCCTTAAACTCAGTAAACTTCCATAGCTGCTAGCAATGATCATTGCAAGGGGAGTGGCCTCAATAGTGTAAGCCAACCACTAATTACCAACTCCCTCTTATCTAGCATGCAATCCATTCATCTGTTAGTTTAGATTGGAAGTTAATAGCATTGTCTGGATTTCAATTCTTCAATAAATAGCAGCCATGTTTCTTCATTTCTAATTGCTGAGTTTTCTTGAGTGTCTGAATTGAGAGCATATATACTTTAGCAATATCATTCTAGCAGAGGGAGATTTCAGTAGCAACAAGCTTAATTCATAGAAGAGGAATAAATCCTTTGTTCTTGGTTCATTATTTGGTTTTATGTCAAAGATTCCAATTATTGATTATAGTTGCCATTTATGCTAAAGTTGATTAGGACATGTTTCTTAGTTGCTATATAGCCTTATAAGCATGTTTAAACTGAAATGTAGTTGAGTAGAAACAAATTGGTTGTGGAATTCAAAAATTGGCCTAGTATACTGCCGTAGCAGAATGCTGTCTGGGTTGAACCAGTGGTGGCGCAGCTGCGCTGGTTTAACCCAGGGATGCTGCGCAGCTGCGCCGGCACCCTGCTGTAGATCTTGAATTTTTGATTCCTGCTTGATTGCTGCTAAGTAATAGTTATTGAAATGAATTAGAACAAGCATGCTGGTATGATTAATACATATATATGAACATATTGAGACAATGTGATCATGTTTTACTAAGAGTTACATGCACACTTATAGTTTTGAGATAAACTTAGCGTTTTATAAACAAACTTCGATTTTTGGAAACGAACTCGATATGTATACTTGCCATGTTTACGTTCTGACTTTTGATGCTTGTTAGTATGGCCTAGAAACACATGAAATGAATGTTGACTTGTGTATACATGTTTCATAGTATGACGTGAGCATGCTAAACCTCGATTCGTAAACATTTCAAACGAAAATGGAAGTTTAAAAAAACAAACTTTGACATGTGTGTGACACATTGAGGTACTGATTTTGCAAACATGTTTACATGACCTAGAACCACATGTAATACATGTTAACTTGCATATATAGGTTTCATAAGGAAGCATGGACATGATAGACCTTATTAGTAAACTATACTAACAAAGTATAAGCTTTGAACGTGAACTTTGGTATGTTATGACGAGAGTTAGAATCTGATAATTTGAACATGTGATAGTACTTTTAGACTCACTCATGTATCATACATGTATATATACCATGATTAGGTGTCGTGAAATCAAATTTAGCATAAACGAAGCATGTTTTCAACTCATAACTGTGATAGTCACATGTATGAAATGCGAATACTCATAAGTATGCTTAATATAAATACCTTAAGTGTTTTGAAAGCAAGCATGATAGGCTTTGTAAATTTCATGACCTTGAATGACCGTAAGTGTCGACCTAGAATCTATATCACATATGTTTGGAACAAGGGAAGGTTATACGAATATAAAAAGACTCTTTAACATGTATATATACTATGTGATATATGTGAATCCGATTTCGACGGTTAACTTATGAGAATGCCATAACTTGCTAAAATAAAATATATTTAGTATTAATTGTGGTCTTATGTGGTATTAATAATATGAGGGCATGTTTGCTAATTGTTTATATGATATGAGAATGTGTTTAAACCTTAAAGGAGGAACGTTAAGGATAGAAATTATATTCTATATAACTGTGTAACTAGGTTAAAACTTAGCTTATATGTTGATCGTATATTCGAAGACAAAATGTGAAGTTAAATTATATGGCTAATGAATATAATATATACGTAACAATATTACGATAGGAATTTGAAAGTGTTGGCTAGCTTTACGTATGTACACTACGCATAAGGCAAGTATCCTAACCGACGCATTTACTTTATGCAAGTATTCTATCCTTGTATATTGCGAGCTAATTTCTTTACTTAATCGTTTGAATTGAATTAGCATACTTGAACTCTTATTTCATTAAAGCTATTATTCATGTTGAACTTGGTATTGTTCTTGAATATTGTGAAATTAATGTCTATGCCATTTGATTCGGCTAGACCTATATTATTGAAAAGCGACCCAAACTAATTGATTGGTGTGGGATCTTGCATTTGACTGAGAAGAACAACCTTCTTTGAAGGGAATATATAATTGTCGGAGAACCGACGTGTGCACTTGAGTATGATTGATTGTTATGCATAACGTATGGTACTTTAGGCTGATCACCTATTGTACCTATTTTTGTTGGATTTTTAGTTTAATACTGTTAATTCTAGTAGAAGTTCATAGTCCTTAGTGACTGCTCAATATACAGTTATCTTGAAATCTTGAATTGATTTATTATTGAATCACATTGAAATTATTCTGTCCTTAGCGACTGTTATTGAGAACTGTTGATATTCTTGTTATCCTTTGACTATCAAACCTTGCTATACCCTTTCGAGAATTGAGAATTTTATTACTCACCCTTATTGTATATTACTTGCTGGGCAATTTGTGCTCATTCTTGCTTTCCCTAAAACATTTTAGTTAAGGCAGAGCAGTGCAGACCTTCGGGCACAGATAAGGGCAAGGGAAAGGCTACTGAGTAGCTTAAATTATGTAGGACTTATGATTGTAATAAAGAACTTATGATATTATGTACTAGTTAATGTTATTAATGCTTAAGATATGTCTAAGCTATGTAATCACTGTTTAAGTTACGAGACCTTGGGACGTGAATAATTATATAATTTAAATGTAATTTATTCGGTATTAGTTGTGTATTATTCCGCTGTGTAATGCGATATTTAGTCGTATTATTATTGTGATGTATTACCATGAGCACGCGACGAACCAAATTCGAGAGACCAAGTGGCGGTCCCGAATTTGGGGGCGTCACAGGTTGGTATCAGAGCTGTAGTTATAAACCTTAGGAATGAGTGTCCTTAGACTATAACTTAAGTGAACTTAGAAGTTGGAAAGGAGATAAAACTCACATAGAGTTTTCCCTAGAGCGAGACTTAGCGTGTTATAAAATGTAACTTCAATCTATACAATGAACTTATGTTTTATTTAACATTCTAATGGAGTTGCTGTTTGTTTGTCTTGTGTTTGTGATTATAGGATGACAGACACAGGTGTACCTAGTAGTGTGGCAGAAGAAGAGCCCAGGGATATTCATGTAGTATACGAGGCACCTCTAGAGGCTACACCAGTGTAGGCTGTTGCACCGTTTGAGTCTGACGACGAGGAGGAGATTGAGATAGAGTCTGATCCAGAGGAGGAGCCGATGGAGGACGAGCCAATGGAGGATGAGCCAGTAGAGGACTCTGATGAGGCTACTGTAGAGGAGCAGATGCTAGGAGAGTATGAGGAGCGGCTCCTAGAGTTAGACTGCAGGGTCCAGGAGCTGGAGGCCGAGGCTCATGAGAGAGAGTCTGAGTTCCTGAAGCTAAGGGACGAGGACCACCAGAGGAAGCTGGCTATGCAGGAGTTAGAGGTAGAGATTGCTTACCGCAGGGAGGCAGGGATCCAGATGGGAACTTTATTCCATATGTCGGTGGCGAGAAATATAGATATAGTAGGGAAGCTGGAAGAAGTAGAACAAAGAGAATTGAGTGAGAAGACTGAGAAAGAGGCACTCCGTACTCAGCTAGGGTTGGAGGTGACAGATTGGATACACTTTGAGGAGAAATGGGAGGCTGCCTATGAAAGAGCTGACGACCTGGAGGATGAGGTCCGATGTAAGAAGAGAAAAATAAACAAAATGGGGTATGTGTTCCGTTCAGCTTTTGAGAGGGTGATTGATGGTGTGTACCACTACCCGGCAGAACAGAGACAGACTCTACATACCTTGAGTCGAGAGCTGGTTGCGTATATAGAGCAGATGGAGTACAAGAGCACTGTGGAGCGCAGGATTATGTGATGAGATTTCCTTATATGGTCTAGTGGTAGTTTAGTAGAATTTATCTTTTTGTGTTGTACATACTCTGTTGTAATCCCAATCTTTTGTGTAAAGTATGGGATAGTGATGTAAACCCCGTATAAGCTTTTGTTAGAGGGGTAGTATGGTAGCAGGTTGGTATATCCCTGTCTTTTGTGATATTAGGGGATATATGTGATAACATTTATAGCAGTATGCTAGGGAAATCATGTAATGAAACGATTTGGCATATGAATATAAATGAAGTTTATTTCAGAAATGTGTTATAAATTTATTCTTTTAGTATTAAAAGAAATACTTAAGTAATATATTTGAATAATAATAAAATAAAAATTTGTGATGAAGATAATGCCGCCTAGACGTAGATTGACTGCACCCGAAGAATCTGTTAATAACGAGAGGGAACAAGTTAACCCGATCTAGAAACTGGTAGACCTGTTAGGAGAGGCATTAAGGGGAAGGAACAATGAACCCGTTCGCCCCAACCCTCAGGCTGTGCCAGTAACAACCTTTAAAGACTTTAAGAGTGTAGGACCCCCGGAGTTCGAGGGAACTACCGACCCAATCGTCGCACAAACGTGGATCAAGGAGATCGAAAAAGCTTTCACTATAGCTCGCGTAGGCGAAGATCAGAAGACGGTATTTGCCATATTCATGATGAGGGGAGAAGCGAAATACTGGTGGGAGGCTAATCAACAAAGAGTTGGAGAAGGGATAATAGCTTGGGATAAGTTTAAGACGCTGTTTTTCGAGAATTACTTCCCGAAGAGCATGAAGAATAGGATGGAGGAGAAATTTCTAGAGTTAAAACAAGGGGAGATGACGGTGGCGCAATACGCGGCTAGGTTTAACGAACTAGCGCAATTTGCGGAGCACCAAGTTGGTGATGAAGAGAGGAAGGCTAGACGCTTCGAACAAGGGTTGATGCCTTGGCTATTCAATAAGGTGTCAGTTCTTCAGATCGATTCTTTTACAACACTGCTGGAAAAGGCTATTATTGCCGAGGGAGGAAGTGAAGCTTTGAGCTTGTACAGCAAAGAGAAGAAAGGAAAGAATGCTGAAGGAGAGAATCGTACTGGAGGAAGCAGCAGTGGAGGAAGTAATTTGGGAAAGAGAAAGTAGTAGAATAACAACAAAAACAACAATAATCAATCAGGAAATTTTCGTGGAGGTTTCAAGAAGAGGGCTGAAGGATGCCCAAAGTGTGGGAAGAATCACTAGGGCGAGTGCTGGAAGGGACGTGGCACTTGCTACAACTGCGGACAGGAAGGGCACATCTCGCCCAACTATCCGAAACCAAAGAAGATACAAGAATGCTTTACGTGTGGCTTGACGGAGCACCGAATTAAGGACTGCCCAAAGAAGGGAAGTGGCGGGCGTAGCAATCAGCAAGGAGGGAACAAACTGATGATCGGCGGACCGGCACAATCCAATCGCCCAACCGCCAGAACTTTTAACATGACCGTCCAGGACGCCGTGGCTGCGAAGGACGTGGTGTCAGGTATAATCCCAATCAATGATATAAATGCTTATGTATTATTTGATTCGGGTGCCACCTGTTCTTTTATATTTAAAGAATTTGCTAGTAAACTTAGTACACCCCGAGAACGGTTAGAAAATCCTTTGAACATAGAAGTTGCGAATAAGGAAGTGATCCCTGTAGAATACGTTTATCGAGATTGTCGCGCAAACATTAGAGAACATGAACTGAGCGTAGACTTGATTCCTATTAGATTGGGAGAATTTGACGTAATATTGGGAATGGATTGGTTGTATAACCATGCAACAATAATTGATTGTCAGAATAAATGTGTGAACCTTCAGACTCCGAGTAAGTCTAAGGTAGTGTTTTATGGTAGCTCATCGCTTAAGCAATCGTGTTGCGTTACGATGATGCAGGCCAAGAAATTGTTAAGGAAAGGATGTGTAGGTTATCTAGCTTACATCGTTGATACTCGAAAGAAGGGAGTAGAAATTAAGGATATATCCGTAGTGAACGAATTTCAAGATGTGTTTTCGGATGATCTGCTTGGTCTTCCGCCAGACCGAGAAATCGAATTCGTAATAGACTTAGCACCGGGAACGGCACCGATTGCGAAAGCTCCATATCGTATGGCGCCAGTAGAAATGAAGGAATTGATGTTACAATTGCAGGAATTATTGAATAAGGGTTACATTCGACCGAGTGTTTCTCCTTGGGGAGCACCAGTACTATTCGTTAAGAAGAAAGACGGATCGATGAGGCTCTGTATCGATTATCGAGAATTGAATAGAGTAACGATCAAAAACTGATATCCACTACCGAGGATAGACGACCTGTTTGATCAACTGAAGGGAGCAAAGTGTTTCTCAAAAATTAACTTACGAACAGGATATCATCAACTAAAAGAAAGGGATGAGGACATACCAAAGACTGCGTTTCGAACCCGTTATGGACACTATGAGTTTTTGGTAATGTCATTTGGATTGACTAATGCTCCGACAGTATTTATGGACTTGATGAACCGAGTTTTCAAGCCATACTTGGATAAATTTGTAGTGGTTTTTATCGACGACATTTTGATCTACTCGAAGACAGAGGAAGAACACGCCGAACATCTAAAGATTATTTTGGAGGCACTAAGGAAGGAGAAGATGTATGCGAAATTTTCAAAGTGCGAATTTTGGATGAAGAAGGTTTAATTCTTAGGACACGTGGTGGATAAGAATGGAATCGCTGTAGACCCTGCGAAGGTAGAAGCAGTAAGTAATTGGGAACAACCGAGAACACCGACGGAGGTGAGAAGCTTTTTAGGGTTAGTTGGGTACTATCGAAGATTCATCCAAGATTTTTCTAAGATAGCAACCCCGTTGACCAATTTGACTAGAAAGACGGTGAAATTTGTATGGACCGAAAAATGCGAAGAGAGTTTTCAGGAGTTGAAGAAGAGATTGAGCGAAGCGCCTGTGTTATCACTACCAGATGATGCGAGAAATTTTGTGGTGTATAGTGATGCATCGCACAAGGGGCTTGGATGTGTGCTCATACAACACGGAAAGGTCATTGCGTATGCGTCACGATAATTGAAGGATTACGAAAAATGATACCCTACTCACGACTTAGAGTTAGCGGCAGTAGTTTTTGCGTTGAAGATTTGGAGGCATTATTTATATGGAGAAAAATGTGAGATATACACGGACCACAAAATTCTGAAATATATCTTCACACAGAAGGAGTTGAACATGCGGCATAGAAGATGGTTAGAATTAATCAAAGACTATGACTGCGATATTCTTTATCACCCGGGAAAGGCAAACGTGGTTGCCGACGCTCTGAGCAGAAAAGGAAGGGAAAAGTTGTTTAATTTGACGACTCAGTAAGAGTTGATAAGAGAGATGGAGAAATTGGAGATAGAAGTGAAAGGACTAGAAAAGTCTGGTTAGAAGTTAATTGTAATGGAAGCTTGTCCGACGTTGTTGGATAGAGTGAAGGAAGCCCAGGAAAAGGATGAAGAGTGTGAGAAAATCAGAAAGAGGATCACAAAAAATGAGGAAGAGAAATTTTGAATGGATAAAGACGGTATTTTGAGATTTGAAGAATGAGTATGGGTACCAACAGTAACCAAGTTAAGGGAAGAGATTTTGCACGAGGCACACAGTACGACATATTTCGTTCATCCGGGTGGCACTAAGATGTAACAAGATTTGAGGCAACATTTTTGGTGGCCTAATTTGAAATGGGAAGTCGCAGAGTGCGTCAGTAGATGTTTGACTTGCCAACGCGTTAAAGTAGAGCATTAACGGCCGAGTGGTTTACTACAACCGTTGGAAATACCAGAGTGGAAATGGGAGCATATTACGATGGATTTCGTGGTAGGACTTCCAGTTACACAGAAAGGTTATGATGCCATTTGGACCGCACATTTTCTACCGATCAAGATCCGTTATAGTTTGAATCCGTTAGCGGGTCTATACATAAAGGAGATTGTCTCACGACATGGAGTGCCGGTATCTATTATCTCTGATCGAGATCTGCGCTACACGTTCAATTTTTTGAAGAGTTTGCAAGGGAGAATGGGAACGCAGTTGAGGTTGAGTACGGCTTATTATCCTCAAACAGACGGACAGAGTAAGCGAACAATACAAATGCTGGAGGACATGCGTGATGGATTTTAAGGGAAATTGGGACGACCACCTACCCTTAGTCGAATTTGCGTATAACAATAGTTACCATGCAAGTATCGGCATGCCACCGTACGAAGCTCTTTAAGGGAGAAAGTGCAGAACGCCATTATATTGGGACGAAGTCGAAGAACGACGAATACTCGGACCAGACCTAGTACAATAAACCGCAGACGTGGTGACAATGATAAGAGCCAGATTAGTAGTAGCTCAAGATCGTCAGAAAAAGTACGCAGATTTGCATCGGAAGGATCGAGACTTCAAAGTTGGTAGTTTCGTATTTTTAAAGGTATCTCCATGGAAGGGAAAGATCTATTTCGGCAAGAAAGGAAAATTGAGTCTAAGATTCATAGGACCGTTTGAGATACTGAAGCGAGTAGGCGAAGTGGCATACAAAGTTGCGTTACCACCCGAGTTGGAGCACATCCACAACGTATTCCACATTTTCGTGTTGCGACCGTACAAGGCCGACTACAAGCACGTGATTTCTTACGAGCCCATTCAAGTGGAGAAGAACTTGGCGTACGAAGAGATTCCTGTCCAGATATTAGATAGGAAAGAATAAACTTTGAGAAATAAAATTATATCTTCTGTAAAAGTACTTTGGCGTAACCACGATGTCGAGGAGGCAACGTGGGAGTTAGAAGATAGGATGATGAGGGATTATCCCCATTTATTTGTGTAACCTTGTAGCAATTCAGGGACGAAATTTTTATAAGGGGAGGGGGGGAGGATGTAATACCCGAAAAATTCCTAATATTATTAAATAAATATATTAATGAAAATGAGAATTTATTTGAATATAAATGATTTTGTGTTATGAGAAGGATTGATTCAATTATATAAAATTGAATAATTATAATAATAATAAAGAAATTTATGGAGTTTGCGATAAACTCGTTGATAGCCTTGTGTGGCACAGTGATGAGGATTATTAATGATTATATTAATTAACAAATGAATTATTAAGTAAACAATTAATCTATATTAATTGTTAATTGCTATTGTAGAATGTTAATTAATGGTTATGAAATATTAACTGTGATTGATTAATAATACGTGATTATTATTATTACAAATAATATAATAATAATACGCAACGTGTTTATAAATATAATAATAATAAACCACTTGTTTATAGATATGTTGAGATTTATAGTTGTTAAGGTGATAATTAATCCTACGATTATTAATTAAGTGTTATTAATAATTACGAGGAATGGATTAATTAATATTATTAATTATTTGATAAGATGAATAATTTATTTATTTGACATTATGAATAATAAAACAAATAAGTAAGTTATTAATATAATAAGATTTATATTAAAGTGATAATTAATCATATAAGGGTTAATTAAATTGTTATGGAGATTAACAATTATATTGATTGATGAAGGATGGGTGTATATTATTAATTAATATTTAATTAATAAGATGAGTAATTCTATGTGCAAGCATGCGAATTAAATGTGTAACATATAGTAGCTAATTATGTATTATATGAAGTGTAATATGACATTATTATATAGTAAGGTTTATTGAATTATGGGAGTTGCATGAAATGCCTATGTGACAATGTGAATATACATTAAAGTAGGACATCATGATTATATGATAGATAATTTAATAATGCTTAACTATCTTATGTTATCTTCATTAATTATTAAAATGTGGAACCAATGTACATGGATTATATGTGCTCAAATTGCATTTACTACATCATGTGAATCCATGTTAGTATTATTAGAATTACATTGAAATACTATTTTATTGTGACATTTAAACCTATATAGGGATAAAATGTATACAAGATGTAACCTAAGAGTACATTTAATATATAACATGTGTATACAAGTGTAGCATTTAGTCCATTTGCAATTGCTGAGACTTATCTTGCTTGTCCCATAATATAAGGCACTCATTCTCCTTCACGTGAAATACTCAAGCTAGCCTACTCCCTATTTCTTCCTTAAACTCAGTAAACTTCCATAGCTGCTAGCAATGATCATTACAAGGGGAGTGGCCTCAATAGTGTAAGCCAACCACTAATTACCAACTCCCACTTATCTAGCATGCACTCCATTCATCTGTTAGTTTAGATTGGAAGTTAATAGCATTGTCTGGATTTCAATTCTTCTATAAATAGCAGCCATGTTTCTTCATTTCTAATTGCTGAGTTTTCTTGAGTGTCTGAATTGAGAGCATATATACTTTAGCAATATCATTCTAGCAGAGGGAGATTTCAGTAGCAACAAGCTTAATTCATAGAAGAGGTATAAATCCTTCGTTCTTGGTTCATCATTTGGTTTTCTGTCAAAGATTCTAATTGTTGATTATAGTTGCCATTTATGCTAAAGTTGATTAGGACATCTTTCTTAGTTGCTATATAGCCTTATAAGCATGTTTAAACTGAAATGTAGTTGAGTAGAAACGAATTGGTTGTGGAATTCGGAAATTGGCCTAGTATACTGCCGTAGCAGACTGCTGTCTGGGTTAAAACAGTGGTGGCGCAGCTGCGCCGGCACCCTGCTGTAGATTTTAAATTTTTGATTCCTGCTTGATTGCTGCTAAGTAATAGTTATTGAAATGAATTAGAACAAGCATACTGGTATGATTAATACATATATATGAACATATTGAGACAATGTGAGCATGTTTTACTAAGATTTGCATGCACACTTATAGTTTTGAGATAAACTTAGCGTTTTATAAACAAACTTCGATTTTTGGAAACGAACTCGATATGTATACTTGCCATGTTTACGTTCTGACTTTTGATGCTTGTTAGTATGGCCTAGAAACACATGAAATGAATGTTGATTTGTGTATACATATTTCATAGTATGACGTGAGCATGTTAAACCTCGATTAGTAAACATTTCAAACGAAAATGGAAGTTTAAAAAAAACAAACTTTGACATGTGTGTGACACATTGAGGTACTGATTTTGCAAACATGTTTACATGACCTAGAATCACATGTAATACATGTTAACTTGCATATATAGGTTTCATAAGGAAGCATGGACATGATAGACCTTATTAGTAAACTATACTAACAAAGTATAAGCTTTGAACGTGAACTTTGGTATGTTATGACGAGAGTTAGAATCTGATAATTTGAACATGTGATAGTACTTTTAGACTCACTCATGTATCATACATGTATATATACCATGATTAGGTGTCGTGAAATCAAATTTAGCATATACGAAGCATGTTTTCAACTCATAACTGTGATAGTCACATGTATGGAATGCGAATACTCATAAGTATGCTTAATATAAATACCTTAAGTGTTTTGAAAGCAAGCATGATAGGCTTTGTAAATTTCATGACCTTGAATGACCGTAAGTGTCGACCTAGAATCTATATCACATATGTTTGGAACAAGGGAAGGTTATACGAATATAAAAAGACTCTTTAACATGTATATATACTATGTGATATATGTGAATCCGATTTCGACGGTTAACTTATGGGAATGTCATAACTTGCTAAAATAAAATATATTTAGTATTGATTGTGGTCTTATGTGGTATTAATAATATGAGGGCATGCTTGCTAATTGTTGCGATCTTATATGATATGAGAATGTGTTTAAACTCTAAAGGAGGAACGTTAAGGATAGAAATTATATTCTATATAACTATGTAGCTAGGTTAAAACTTAGCTTATGTGTTGATCGTATATTCGAAGACAAAATGTGAAGTTAAATTATATGGCTAATGAATATCATATATAAGTAACTATATTACGATAAGAATTCGAAAGTGTTGGGTAGCTTTACATGAGTAAACTACGCATAAGGCAAGTATCCTAACCGACGCATTTACTTTATGCAAGTATTCTATCCTTGTATATTGCGAGCTAATTTCTTTACTTAATCGTTTGAATTGAATTAGCATACTTGAACTCTTATTTCATTAAAGCTATTATTCATGTTGAACTTGGTATTGTTCTTGAATATTGTGAAATTAATGTCTATGCCATTTGATTCGGCTAGACCTATATTATTGAAAAGCGACCCAAACTAATTGATTGGTGTGGGATCTTGCATTTGACTGAGAAGAACAACCTTCTTTGAAGGGAATATATAATTGTCGGAGAACCGACGTGTGCACTTGAGTATGATTGATTGTTATGCATAACGTATGGTACTTTAGGCTGATCACCTATTGTACCTATTTTTGTTGGATTTTTAGTTTAATACTGTTAATTATAGTAGAAGTTCATAGTTTTTAGTGACTGCTTAGTATACAGTTATCTTGAAATCTTGAATTGATTTATTATTGAATCACATTGATATTATTCTGTCCTTAGCGACTGTTATTGAGAACTGTTGATATTCTTGTTATCCTTGAACTATCAAACCTTGCTATACCCTTTCGAGAATTGAGAATTTTATTACTCACCTTTATTGTATACTACTTGCTGGGCAATTTGTGCTCATTCTTGCTTTCCCTAAAATATTTCAGTTAAGGCAGAGCAGCGCGGACCTTCGGGCACAGATAAGGGCAAGGGTAAGGCTACTGAGTAGTTTAAATTATGTAGGACTTATGATTGTAATAAAGAACTTATGATATTATGTACTAGTTAAGGTCATTTATGCTTAAGATATGTCTAAGCTATGTAATCACTGTTTAAGTTATGAGACCTTGGGACGTGAATAATTATATTATTTAAATATAATTTATTTGGTATTAGTTGTGTATTATTCTGTTGTGCGATGCGACATTTAGTCATATTATTATTGTGATGTACTTCTATGAGCACGTGACGAACTGAATTCGAGAGACCAAATGGTGGTCCCGGATTTGGGGGCGTCACAGGTTGGTATCAGAGTTGTAGTTATAAACCTTAGGAACGAGTGTCCTTAGACTATAACTTAGGCGAACTTAGAAGTTGGAAAGGAGATAAAACTCACATAGAGTTTTCCCTAGAGCGAGACTTAGCGTGTTATGAAATGTAACTTCATTCTATACAATGAACTTATGTTTTATTTAACATTCTAATGGAGTTGCTGTTTGTTTGTCTTGTGTTTGTGATTGTAGGATGACAGACACAGGTGTACCTAGTAGTGTGGCAGAGGAGGAGCCCAGGAATATACATATAGTATACGAGGCACCTCTAGAGGCTACACCAGTGCAGGCTGTTGCACCGTTCGAGTCTGACGATGAGGAGGAGATTGAGATAGAGTCTGATTCAGAGGACGAGCCGATGGAGGACGAGCCGATGGAGGATAAGCCAGTAGAGGACTCTGATGAGGCTACTGTAGAGGAGCAGATGCTAGGAGAGTATGAGGAGCGGCTCCTAGAGTTAGACTGCAGGGTCCAGGAGCTGGAGGCCGAGGCTCATGAGAGAGAGTCTGAGTTCCTGAAGCTAAGGGACGAGGACCACCAGAGGAAGCTGGCTATGCAGGAGTTAGAGGTAGAGATTGCTTACCGCAGGGAGGCAGGGATCCAGATGGGAACTTTATTCCATATGTCGGTGGCGAGAAATATAGATATAGTAGGGAAGCTGGAAGAAGTAGAACAAAGAGAATTGAGTGAGAAGACTGAGAAAGAGGCACTCCGTACTCAGCTAGGGTTGGAGGTGACAGATTGGATACACTTTGAGGAGAAATGGGAGGCTGCCTATGAAAGAGCTGACGACCTGGAGGATGAGGTCCGATGTAAGAAGAGAAAAATAAACAAAATGGGGTATGTGTTCCGTTCAGCTTTTGAGAGGGTGATTGATGGTGTGTACCACTACCCGGCAGAACAGAGACAGACTCTACATACCTTGAGTCGAGAGCTGGTTGCGTATATAGCGCAGATGGAGTACAAGAGCGCTGTGGAGCGCAGGATTATGTGATGAGATTTCCTTATATGGTCTAGTGGTAGTTTAGTAGAATTTATCTTTTTGTGTTGTACATACTCTGTTGTAATCCCAATCTTTTGTGTAAAGTATGGGATAGTGATGTAAACCCCGTATAAGCTTTTGTTAGAGGGGTAGTATGGTAGCAGGTTGGTATATCCCTGTCTTTTGTGATATTAGGGGATATATGTGATAACATTTATAGCAGTATGCTAGGGAAATCATGTAATGAAACGATTTGGCATATGAATATAAATGAAGTTTATTTCAGAAATGTGTTATAAATTTATTCTTTTAGTATTAAAAGAAATACTTAAGTAATATATTTGAATAATAATAAAATAAAAATTTGTGATGAAGATAATGCCGCCTAGACGTAGATTGACTGCACCCGAAGAATCTGTTAATAACGAGAGGGAACAAGTTGACCTGATCTAGAAACTGGTAGACCTGTTAGGAGAGGCATTAAGGGGAAGGAACAATGAACCCGTTCGCCCCAACCCTCAGGCTGTGCCAGTAACAACCTTTAAAGACTTTAAGAGTGTAGGACCCCCGGAGTTCGAGGGAACTACCGACCCAATCGTCGCACAAACGTGGATCAAGGAGATCGAAAAAGCTTTCACTATAGCTCGCGTAGGCGAAGATCAGAAGACGGTATTTGCCATATTCATGATGAGGGGAGAAGCGAACTACTGGTGGGAGGCTAATCAACAAAGAGTTGGAGAAGGGATAATAGCTTGGGATAAGTTTAAGACGCTGTTTTTCGAGAATTACTTCCCGAAGAGCATGGAGAATAGGATGGAGGTGAAATTTCTAGAGTTAAAACAAGGGGAGATGACGGTGGCGCAATACGCGGCTAGGTTTAACGAACTAGCGCAATTTGCGGAGCACCAAGTTGGTGATGAAGAGAGGAAGGCTAGACGCTTCGAACAAGGGTTGATGCCTTGGCTATTCAATAAGGTGTCAGTTCTTCAGATCGATTCTTTTACAACACTGCTGGAAAAGGCTATTATTGCCGAGGGAGGAAGTGAAGCTTTGAGCTTGTACAACAAAAAGAAGAAAGGAAAGAATGCTGAAGGAGAGAATCGTACTGGAGGAAGCAGCAGTGGAGGAAGTAATTTGGGAAAGAGAAAGTGGGAGAATAACAACAACAACAACAAAAATAACAATAATTAATCAAGGAATTTTCGTGGAGGCTTCAAGAAGAGGGCTGAAGGATGCCCAAAGTGTGGGAAGAATCACCAGGGCGAGTGCTGGAAGGGACGTGGCACTTGCTACAACTGCGGACAGGAAGGGCACATCTCGCCCAACTATCCGAAACCAAAGAAGATACAAGAATGCTTTGCGTGTGGCTCGATGGAGCACCGAATTAAGGACTGCCCAATGTAGGGAAGTGGTGGGGGTAGCAATTAGCAAAGAGGGAACAAACTGATGATCGACGAACCGGCACAATCCAACCGCCCAACCGCCAGAACTTTTAACATGACCGTCTAGGACGCCGTGGCTGCGAAGGACGTGGTGTCAGGTATAATCCCAATCAATGATATAAATGCTTATGTATTATTTGATTCGGGTGCCACCTGTTCTTTTATATTTGAAAAATTTGCTAGTAAACTTAGTACACCCCGAGAACGGTTAGAAAATCCTTTGAACATAGAAGTTGCGAATAAGGAAGTGATCCCTGTAGAATACGTTTATCGAGATTGTCGCGCAAACATTAGAGAACATGAACTGAGCGTAGACTTGATTCCTATTAGATTGGGAGAATTTGACGTAATATTGGGAATGGATTAGTTGTATAACCATGCAGCGATAATTGATTGTCAGAATAAATGTGTGAACCTTCAGACTCCGAGTAAGTCTAAGGTAGTGTTTTATGGTAGCTCATCGCTTAAGCAATCGTGTTGCGTTACGATGATGCAGGCCAAGAAATTGTTAAGGAAAGGATGTGTAGGTTATCTAGCTTACATCGTTGATACTCGAAAGAAGGGAGTAGAAATTAAGGATATATCCATAGTGAATGAATTTCAAGATGTGTTTCCGGACGATCTGCCTGGTCTTCCGCCAGACCGAGAAATTGAAATTTGTAATAGACTTAGCACCGGGAACGGCACCGATTTCGAAAGCTCCATATCGTATGGCGCTAGTAAAAATGAAGGAATTGATGTTACAATTGCAGGAATTATTGAATAAGGGTTACATTCAACCGAGTGTTTCTCCTTGGGGAGCACCAGTACTATTCGTTAAGAAGAAGGATGGATCGATGAGGCTCTGTATCGATTATCGAGAATTGAACAGAGTAACGATCAAGAACCAATATCCACTACCGAGGATAGACGACCTTTTTGATCAACTGAAGGGAGAAAAGTGTTTCTCAAAAATTGACTTACGAACAGGATATCATCAACTGAAAGTAAGGGAGGAGGACATACCAAAGACTGCGTTTTGAACCCGTTATGGACACTACGAGTTTTTGGTAATGTTATTTGGATTGACTAATGCTCCGGCAACATTTATGGACTTGATGAATCGAGTTTTCAAGCCATACTTGGATAAATTTGTAGTGGTTTTTATCGACGACATTTTGATCTACTCGAAGACAGAGGAAGAACACGCCGAACATCTGAAGATTATTTTGGAGGCACTAAGGAAGGAGAAGATGTATGCGAAATTTTCAAAGTGCGAATTTTGGATGAAGAAGGTTCAATTCTTAGGCCACGTGGTGGATAAGAATGGAATCGCTGTAGACCCTGCGAAGGTAGAAGCAGTAAGTAATTGGGAACAACCGAGAATACCGACGAAGATGAGAAGCTTTTTAGGGTTAGCTGGGTACTATATAAGATTCATATAAGATTTTTCTAAGATAGTAATCCCGTTGACCAATTTGACTAGAAAGACGGTGTAATTTGTATGGACCGACAAATGCGAAGAGAGTTTTCAAGAGTTGAAGAAGAGATTGAGCGAAGCGCCTGTGTTATCACTACCAGATGATGCGGGAAAGTTTGTGGTGTATAGTGATGCATCGCACAAGGGGCTTGGCTGTGTGCTCATGAAACACGGCAAGGTCATTGCGTATGCGTCACGACAATTGAAGGATTACAAAAAACGATACCCTACTCACGACTTAGAGTTAGCGGCAGTAGTTTTTGCGTTGAAGATTTGAAGGCATTATTTATATGGGGAAAAATGTGAGATATACACGGACCACAAAAGTCTGAAATATATCTTCACACAGAAGGAGTTAAACATGTGGCAGAGAAGGTGGTTAGAATTAATCAAAGACTATGACTGCGATATTCTTTATCACCCGGGAAAGGCAAACGTGGTTGCCGATGCTCTGAGCAGAAAAGGAAGGGAAAAGTTGTTTAATTTGACGACTCAGGAAGAGTTGATAAAAGAGATGGAGAAATTGGAGATAGAAGTGAAAGGCCCAGAAAAGTCTGGTGAGAAGTTAATTGTAATGGAAGCTTGTCCGACGTTGTTGGATAGAGTGAAGGAAGCCCAGGAAAAGGATGAAGAATATGAGAAAATTCAAAAGCGGATCACAAAAAATGAGGAAGAGAAATTTTGAATGGATAAAGACGGTATTTTGAGAGTTGAAGAAAGAGTATGGGTACCAGCAGTAACCGAGTTAAGGGAAGAGATTTTGCATGAAGCACACAGTACGACATATTCCGTTCATCCGGGAGGCACTAAGATGTATCGAGATTTGAGGCAACATTTTTGGTGGCCTAATTTGAAATGGAAAGTCGCAGAGTGCGTCAGTAGATGTTTGACTTGCCAACGCGTTAAAGAAGAGCATCAACGGCTGAGTGGTTTACTACAACCGTGGAAATACCAGAGTGGAAATGGGAGCATATCTGGGTTTTACTGGCCTACCCTATTTAAAGATGCACACATATATGTGTCGCATTGCGATAGATGCCAAAGGGTAGGGACCATCTCAAAAAGGCATGAATTACCTCTGCAGAATATCCTTGAAGTAGAGTTGTTTGATGTATGGGGTATTGACTTCATGGGACCATTCCCATCTTCCTACAACAATCTCTATATTCTTGTTGCGGTTGATTATGTCTCCAAATGGGTAGAAGCAGTCACCTTGTCTTCTAATGATGCTAAGGTGGTGCTTAATTTCTTAAGAAAAAATATTTTCACTCGCTTCGGCACTCCTCGGGCAATAATCAGTGATGAAGGGTCACATTTTTGCAACAAATATTTTGAAGCCCTTCTTGCTAAGTATGGGGTGACCCATAAAATAGCCACAGGTTATCATCCGCAGATAAGTGGCCAAGTAGAGATCTAAAATCGAGAGGTCAAGCGTATCTTGGAGAAGATTATTAACCCTAATCGGAAGGATTGGTCAAAAAAGCTTGATGATGCCTTGTGGGCATACCGCACCGCTTATAAAACGCCTATCGGAATGTCTCCGTATAGGCTTGTTTATGGCAAGTCTTGTCATCTTCCTATGGAGCTGGAGCACAATGTATATTGGGCTATCCAAAAGCTCAATTTTGATCTTGATGCAGCGGGTGAACGAACACTATTACAACTCAATGAATCAGACGAGTTTCATTTGCACGCGTATGAAAATGCTATGTTGTATAAGGAAAAGATGAAGCGGTGGCACGACAAGAAAATTGTCAAAAGGAATTTTGAACAGGGCCAGAAAGTGCTTCTTTTCAACTCCCGGCTGAAATTATTCCCGGGGAAGTTGAAGTCCCGATGGTCGGGGCCGTTCACAATTGCTAAGGTGTATCCCCATGGGGCTATTGAGGTTGAAGACCCTCACTCAGACAAAACCTTCAAAGTCAATGGACAGCGTTTGAAACACTATTGGGGCGGCGAGGTTGACCGGCAAAACACCTCCATCACCTTGGGAGTCCCGGTGTAAGGTAGGGTGAAATTCAAGCCGACGACTCTAAATCAAGCGCTTGATGGGGAGGCAACGCCATTTCAGTATCAAAAATATCCTTATTGTTTTCATTCAGTGTTGTTTTCTTTAGTTATCATTAGTGCACTTGGTTTTTCTTAGAGTAATTGTTAGATGCTGAATTAGTATGTTAGTATAATTGTTAGTATGATTAATAGTCTATGGCTAATAGTTAGAATGTTTGTGTTGATTCACTGATATGGACGTTTGCCTGTGCAGGAAATCAGAAGGATGGTGCCGCAGCGCCAGCAAGTTCACTGAGTTTCGCGCCGCAGCGCCGTGCTCATTATTCAAAAATTCCAATTCGCGCCGCAACTCCAATTCCTTTAGAAAATTTCTCGTCGCAGCGTCGGTACAAGTTGGTAAAAGCTGATAGTTACTGGAGAGTTGCGCTGTAGCATTGAGGTTTTTAATTGAGCTTCACACCGCAGCGCCAAGAAGTCACGCCGCAGCGCTTAGGATGACGCCGCAGCGCCAAGGCAGATCTGAGGTCGCGTCGCAGCGCCATGCACTGCGCCACTAGCGTGTTTTTGAGTTTAAACAAGGATTTTGAGTTCCTTTTGTAGCAGTTCACTTCAGTTCCCCTCTTTTCTCTCAAAGATATCTCCCTTCTTCCAAAGAGCCGTTCGGCAAATCAACTGTCACCCTTCAATTTCTTACGGTTCGGCCATCCAACCGTCGTACAATTACTCTCCTTCTGGCGCCTACCTCTTTATAAGCAGTATGAGGTAAGGAATTTTTCAGAGAGCAAGAGTTTGGGATTTTGATTGTTAAAATTTTTCTTTGTGTCCTTGGAGTTTTGTTGACAATGGGTTCAAAGCGGCCTCGCACTAGTATAGGTCCTCCTCTGGTATCCAGAACCCCTCCTTCCCTTTGGGATGTTGTAAAATTCCTAAGTGAGGAAGCCTGGAAGCGCTATGCTCAAAATTTTTTAAAGCGGAGTTTGGTGCCTGAAAGAGGGCTAAGGCCAGATGACAAGACGGACGGCGATATGAATTCCATGATTATGACTATAAAATGGATTCACTTCACCAAGCCACCTGAGTCTGCAGTTATTTTGGTGGTAAAGGAATTATACGCAAATGCTAATGCTGATGGTCCTTCAACGGTGCCGGTTCGGGGTAAGTTGATCAAATTTGACAGTCGTACCATCAATACTGTGTATGGGACTCCAAACTACGATGGTAGCGACTACCTAAAGCCTGGGATGCGGAGTTACAGTATAGATGAGATAATAACCAAGCTCTGCAAGCCTGGTACCGTTTGGAAAACCAACGAATTCCACGGTGAAAAGACCTCTTTCCCCCATTAGGCCTTAAGTCATTATGGTAAGGCGTGGTACTCTTTTATTTGTGCCAATATCATGCCAACATGCCACCTGAGCGATGTAACAAGAGAGAGGGCAGTTCTGCTATATGCAATTATTATGGGGCTGAAGGTAGATGTGGGGATTCTTATCCAGGATTCAATTAAAAAGGCCATCAGGAGCAACGTCAATTTCGGACTCCCTCACCCGTCTCTAATCACACGTCTATGTAAAAGGGCGGGTGTGGTATGGGAGAAAGACGATATCACTCAGCTGCCTATGGCTGTCATTGATCATTACATTATAGCCCGATATGGAGTATGGGATGGGGGACCTCCGTCGCACCCAAAGGGTTAGGGCTATTTACCGGGACCTCTGCCGCCTCCCTCCTCTGAGGCCGGTACCTCCACTCAAGCGCCTGAGCTCCCATCTTCTGAGGCTATTCCACCCGAGGCCCTAGCAGAGATTTTGAGCAGCCTTAACTTTTTGCACTGCAAGGTTGATACTGTGGCTCAATGGCAGAGCCAATTCAATCACTACCATGCGGAGTTCGCGAATACAATTTCCAGTATCTATTATGCCCAAGGAGGAGATGACGCAGAGTCCATGCCCTTTCAATTTCCAGAACCTCCAATTTTCGCGCCTTATCCACCACTATTTTTGGCTAGAGGGGAGGATCGCGAGGAGGAGCCAGCGGGTGACGGTGATGATGACGATGCGGATGACGATGATGATGATGATGCGGAGGTTGAAGGCCAGTGAGGACATTGGCAGATTTCAAGCTTGGGGGAGATTTCTTTTTAAGTATTATTGTATATGAATTGCTGTTATGTTTCTTTTGGGCGGTATAGCCCCAAACTATGTTTTAATTTTGCAGTGTTTGTGGATGTTTGTGGTTGTTTATGGTTTATTTTGGGATGCATGTTAAGAGGCATTAGTACGTTGGTTTTATATATGAATGCTTTTGTTTTATTTTGTATATAGTATTTTGCGATTGCGATAGATATCATGTCATTTTGGCTGTTGTGTTTATAGCCATATTTTGGGGATTGAGCAGATAATTGGTATACTTGATGCCATGTGTTATGGCTTTACCTTATTTTGGTAGGGTGCTTTATCTTTTGTTACTTCTTGCCTAAATATTTTGATTAACCCTTTTACCCCGTTCTGTAACTGTATCTATGCTGGGTGAGGGTGTTATAGCTATTAATTTTTGATCGTGGCTAATATCAGGCGCTTTGTAGTTATATCTTTCTTTTAGAGTCGTGTCAAGCATATATGAGCTAGAGGTGTGTTAATTCGTTAAGTCGAGGCTGTTATTGATCCGTCCTTCTTATCAAGCACCGACCAACTATGTTAACTTTTTATTTTTTGAATTTAGTTCGCGTGTTGATTGCTTTGAGAGTATGTTCACTTTTATAAACTTTCATTTTTACAAGGTAATAAAAGACTTAGATGCTTATACAGTTTTGGATCTTGGATTCTGGCATGTTGACATTTAAAAAAAATGTAATAAAAGAATAAAAAGAAAAGAAGATTGAATATCGAAAGTCTTGCGGTGGGTCGAGATGGAGCGTGAAATGCACTCGCCCATAAACGCAGGACCGATGTTGAGATGGAGCATATAATGTACTCGCCAAATAATCTTCGAATTTTGTAAAGTTTAAATTGGCTTATGTTGATTACGTGGCCTTTGATGCTCGAGTTATTAGATTCACAGGGGTAGGTCTGAATAGCCTAAGGTAATTAAGGACTGTCTGATTTAGATTTTACTATCTTCATGCTAGAGCCTTTTGATCCTTTCCTGAACTTGCATCTTAGTCTTAATGCTTGTTGAATGTTTAAGTTATGAAGTGTGCATATTGGTATTAACAATCAACTGTGCGATCTTATTTGAGCTATTTTTAGTTAGGATGGTTGGTCTCCACGCGCACACATATAGAATGGACCGAGTATAGTCTCATACTTGCAATTTTGATATTAAGCCCTCATTCATGTCGGTGTTTGTCCTATTCTCAGAGAGGCTCTATAATTGCGCTTAGAAGCCGTGGTAATATTCTATAAGAGTAGTTTCCATTCGCATTTTCCAGTAATGTAGGTGTGGATGTTAGATAGTTTGCTTGAGGACAAGCAAAAGCTTAAGTTTGGGGGTATTTGATGAGTGGTATTTATATCGCGATTCAGATCCTCTGAAGCTTAAGACGCTGCTTGTTTTATGTTATTTATTTTGCTTTTATATATATTTTGTTGTTATTATGCTTATCCTGTATGATGCAGGGCTATTTAGGTCATTTCCAGCTTATGGGGGCAAAATTGTCATTTTTTACCCTCTGGCGCCGCAGCGCCAGAGCCTTGCCTTTTCCTCACGTCGCAGCGCCGCCTCCTTGTCCAAGCTGACGTCATCTGGCGCTGCAGCGGCCTTGGTCCTTCATAAGCTCGCGCTGTAACACGAGTGCCGGTGTTTTTAAGCCTACGTGGCGCCGCAGCGCCACCCAACAGCTTTACTCTCCGCGCCGCAGCGCCACCTCCGGTGCCCAGCCAGTGACTCGCTTTTAATGACCTAAAGCAAGAGTAGTAAAGATATATAGGGAGACAGAAAAGAAAGATGACACAGGGAGATTTATTACAGAGAGAGATAATAGAGTAGTATTAATTAGTTTCTAGAATAGAAAGAAGCTGTGCTTCAAGGGAGAATAGTTATTGCATCCTACACAGCTCAGAAGTTACACGGAGAAGAGAAGAATTGGAGACAGAAAACCTCACAACAGGAGTTTTCTTATTCCAAATCTTTCATTTATTTGTGTATTACTGAGCAATGTTGAATGTTATAGAAATGTGTATTAGCACCATGGTTATGAACTAATTCCTTTTTAGGATTGCAATGTAACCTATTATTTAGACTAATTAACTTTCTCTCCTATTTATATTAATGAATCATTTTGGAATGGGTTGTTGTATTTCTTGCTTATTGACTGATTGCTTGACAGAGTTTTTGGTATTGATATTAATGGATATTAAAAAATGGACATTAATATCGAGCTTTTAAAATACAAGAACACTTGTTATGACCTTGCCTAAGGGAATGTGTGCATAAACTGCTTAATAGGATAGACATATCTCTATTTGCCTTGTGTAGCCTTGAGACTAAGCTTAAGGACCCTAGTCTAGTTATTTTCACCAATAGACATATTGTGATTCATCTAGCTAGGGATGTGCATTTGGCCTTCGACAAAAGCTTATGCGCATTTCTGTTCTCGGCTGACCATTCCTTGATTCGTTTGTAATGTGGAGAGTTAAGAGATTAGGCGACGCATTAGGGGAATTATAATCCTAACTTGACTCCCTAGTACAACTACTTCTCTTACCTCCTTTAGTTGGAATTGCATAGTTTAACATACCATCTCTAATCACTTGTTTAGATAAGACAGTATAGAACTTACATTAGTATTTGATTTGCACTTAAGACTTCGTCCTCGTGGGTACGACACTCCACTTATCTTATATTACTTGTTGATCGCGTATACTTGTGCGTTAATTGTCGTTACATAAATCGGACAACATCTGTTCATTTTTATCAAGTCATTTATGCATACATATTTGATACACTGTGTTTAAATTCATATTACATGAAAACTAATGTTCTAACGGTTAAAACTTGAAAAGAAAGGATGTAAACGTTACCAGAGTTGTGTAGAACGCTTGTACGACGACGAATTTCGTGAAAACCAGCCTAAACTGAGTAGATCTGATAGAGAAATTTCGGATTTTTTAGTTATTTCAAGTTGAAACTGAATTTTTAAAGGCCAAGGGGGTATAAATTGACCCACGGTCTACCTCGACTCTACCTGCGGTAGCCACAAGTAGATATGTGACAGCCTAGGGTGGGACCCACCCCCTTCAGCTCAATTAAATGTTTGTCACAACGGAGTTTCCTAAGGCCAAAAAGTCAAATCAGCAAAAAAGGTTCTACGCGATTGAGCAGAAAGGGCCTGAAACCATGAAACAGGGTGTCAAACTTTGAAGTCTGAAAGTTTTTGTAAACCATTGGTAATTGTTCTAGCGTAGCATCAGGGAATGATCTGATGATTCAAACCGTTAGTAACAGCTCCAACGTAGCATCGGGGAAAGGTCTGATGTTAAAATTAGCCTAGACAAAGATCTGAGTACCTGATAGTGTGAACCGTTGGCGACAACTCCAACGTAGCATCGGGAAGGGCCCGGTGGTATAAGCCATTAAGGATTACTTCTGTGAAGACCAGAGCATTTGTGTTGCAAGCTGTTGGCAACAACCCTGACGTAGCATTGGGAAAAGACCGATGGTGTAAACTGTTATAAAGCTATTTCTGCCAAGATTAACGGATTTGACATTACAAGTCACTGGCATCAACCCAGCATGACATCCGAAACACCTGGCAGGAACGACTATTTAAAACTATCCTCATCGGGAAGGACTGATGATGGAATCTGTTATACACAAAATCTCCAACTGAGACATCAAATTAGTTTAGTCGACCGTTGTAAACTACCGTTCGAGTAGGCATCGAGGAGGTTCGGTGATGGTCAACCTTGCAAACTACAGTTCGAGTAGGCATTAAATCAGTTCAGTCGACCGTTGTAAACTACCGTTCGAGTAGTCATCGAGGAGGTTCGGTGATGGTCAACCTTGTAAACTACCGTTCGAGTAGGCATTAAATCAGTTCAGTCGACCGTTGTAAACTACCGTTCGAGTAGGCATCGAGGAGGTTCGGTGATGGTCAACCTTGGAAACTACCGTTCAAGTAGGCATTAAATCAGTTCAGTCGATTGTTGTAAACTACCGTTCGAGTAAGAATCGAGGAGGTTCGGTGATGGTCAACCTTGCAAACTATCGTTCGAGTAGGCATCAAATCAGTTCAATTGACCGTTGTAAACTGCTGTTTGAGTAGGCATCGAGGAGGTTTGGTGATGGTCAACCTTGCAAACTACCGTTCGAGTAGGCATTAAATCAGTTCAGCCGACCGTTGTAAACTACCGTTCAAGTAGGCATCGAGGAGGTTCGGTGATGGTTAACCTTGCAAACTACCATTCGAGTAGGCATTAAATCAATTCAATCGACCGTTGTAAACTACCATTCGAGTAGGCATCGAGGAGGTTCAGTGATGGTTAACCTTGCAAACTATCGTTCGAGTAGGCATTAAATCAGTTCAGTCAACCGTTGTAAACTACCGTTCGAGTAGGCATCGAGGAGGTTTGGTGATGGCTAACCTTGCAAACTACCGTTCGAGTAGGAATTAAATAAGTTTAGTCGATCGTTGTAAATTACCATTCATGTAGGCATCGAGAAGGTTCGGTGATGGTCAACCCTGCAAACTACCGTTTGAATAGGCATCAAATCAGTTCAATCTACTATTTTAAACTGTCGTTCGAGTAGGCATCAAAGAAGTTCGATGATGGTCAAACAGTTATAAACTACCATTCGAGTAGGCATCAAAGATCCTATCCCAGACAAGAATGTCGGCACCAACCGGATAGAAATCCAAATCGTTAGTGACAGCTCCAACATAGCAACGGGAAGGATCCGATGATATAAACTAGTCCAAGTTATCATCAGAAAAAGCACCAGGAGCTCCCACTAAGGTCACTCGTAAAAAGAGAAATATCCCCAGTGGAGGTAAAACCAGAGAGCGTATCTGGAAAAGAGAGCGTTGGCGACAACCCCAACGTCAATTCAAAAAGGTACAGTGGTATCAGTCATGAAAGTCATCCCCAGTAGGAAAAAAGAGAACGTGCATTGATCCAACATGTGACAGCTGACCCCACAGAGGCATATGGCATTCATAACATATCATACCATGCATTGCATTACATTGGCATTTTATCATATTTCCAATGTCTAGTAATCTTTATCCTGTTCATTCCATTGCATTGCATAAACATGATAAAGGGGGGCATCTGTAGACACTCAAAATTTTGCATTCTTATTAATAACCTTGTAGGAGGACAAAAGTATCTTTCCACACTCCAAAAACAACCTTGGAGGATTAAATCATCAAACCAGACCCCCGGAGACAACACCGGGAAATCATCAAACCAGACCCCCGAAGACAACACCGGGAAATCATCAAACCAGACCCCAGAGATAACATCAAGAAAGCATCAAACCAAACCCCAGGACACAATGACGGGAAATCATAAAATCAATCTCCCCAGAGACATCCTTGGGAATCATCAAATCCACTTCAGTGACGGCGCTGAAGATATACAAAAGTCAACAGCAGTCCAACCCCGAGAAAGATAGCTACAGCCACGTCAAGCCTGAAACCAACCCAGAAGGGAAAAAGGGTAATTTTTCTAACTCAACATCAAATCAAGTCAAATTACCATGATGAATGCCATGCAGAACCATAACAGCAATCTCGAGTGAAAACAGCGTAAGAAAGCTCAACGGACTGACTGCGAAAACTAAAAGATCTGGTAATGGACTTGTCTTCCCGGACTCGGAAAAGGTCAAGCCCCATGTCATTGTGTAGATCTCGGAAAGGGCTTTTCGGAAAGGTATAGTACGCCTCCATCGAATTCCCGGATTAAAAGTTATGAAGGTTCAAGTAGACAGCGCGTTGGTCAGAGTGCACGTACTTCGAGACAACGGGGCCCACCAGGCCCAGCCGCAGGTAGACTGTAGACACTTTAAATTTTTTATTCCTGTTACAAACCCTGCAGGAGGGCAAAACTATCTTTTACCTTCCGAAGACAACCCTGAAAGTTTAAATAAAAGTCGAAGCCCCGACGACAACACCGGGATGTTAAGTCAAACCCCGGCAACAACCCCGGGAGGTACAAGAACCCTGACGACAACACCGGGATATCAACATAAGCCCCGACGACAACATCGGGATGTCATCTCAAGCCTCAACAACAACCCCGGGAGGTACAAGAACCCTGAAGACAACACCGGGAGATCAACATAAACCCCGAAGACAACACCGGGATGTCAAGGCAAACCCCGGCGGCAACCCTGGGAGGTACACAACCTTGACGACAACACCAAGAGATCAAAATCAACCTTGGTGGCAACACCAGGATGTCAAGTCAGCCCCAGCGACAACACCGGGATGTCAAGTCAAGCCCCGATAACAACCCCGAGAGATATAGTCACCCCGGCGACAACCTCGGGAGGCCAAATTAACTTCATAGGCAGGCCCAAAATATTAAATCATCCCTAGAGACAACCCTGGGAGACTAAATCAACCTCGGAGACAACCCTGAGGAAGAACAGAGTCGGCTGGGATCAAACCTCGGAGACAACCCCGAGAAAATAGTCAAAAACCTTGTCAATCCAGGAGACAACCTCTAAAAGGGCAAAATGGTCATTTTACCTACTTAACCTCAAATCAAGTCAAAATCAAGCCAAATCTATGCAATGAGGGTCATAAAGAGCCATAACATCAATCCCGAGTGAAAACAGCACAATATAGCTCAACGGACGGACTGCAAAAATTTGAAGATCTGGTCATGGACCCATCTTCCAAGATTTGAAAAAGGTCAAATCTCATGTCATTGTGTAGCTCTCGAAAAGGGCTTTCTGGAAAGGTATAACACACCTCAAACGGACTCCCGGATTGAAAGTTATGAAGGTTCGAAGCAGAAATCACATTGCTTTGAGTGCACATACTTCGAGACGACGGAACTCACGTGAGTGGGGTCCACTCGGGCAGCCGCACCTCTACCCGCTGTTGCCGCGGGTAGACCCGCTACCATTTCAGTCTATAAATAAGACCCCCCACCCTTGTAAAAAAAAAGAAGAAAAAAATAGAAAAAGCAGAGAAACTCCGCCCATTTCGACCTTTAGCCCTACTTCTAATACTCAAAACTTTAATTTTATTCTTCCAATACGTTTGCATACGTATATTCTATAATATATCAAAAATTAACCAGTGGAAACGGAGATTTGAAGCCCTCCAATTGACAAGAAGCCCGTGGAACTGCCTATTATAAGTTTTTTTATGATCAGAAGTTATTACCTACTTTATCATATATATGAACGTGCATATGAAATTTTAGCTTCTGGTTTTGTCTGAATCTCAAATCTGTGGCCTTTCTAACTTACTTATTAGTATATATAAGTATATATACACGTTTTTCTTTGTTTGCACAGCCTGGATTGTTAATCCATGGCTTTTACTAGCTTATATATATATATGTATATATATATATATATATATATAAACTAACTTGTTCGGCCTGGATTGCTAATTCGTGGCCTTTTCAGCTTTATTATATATATAACTGATTATATATATACTAACTTTCAATTACGTTAAGCCTTGATTGTAAATCCGTGTCATTTACTGCTTTTATATATATATATATATATATATATATATATTTACCTTTCTCAGTCGGGTCTAGATTGGAAATTCGTGGCCCTTTACAGCTTATATATATATATATATATATATATATATATATTTACATTTCAGTCGAGCCTAGATTAAAAATTCGTGGCTCTTTACAGCTTTTATATATATATATTTACATTTCAGTCGAACCTGAATTAGAAATTCGTGGCTCTTTACCGCTTTTATAAATATATATATATATATATATATATATATATATATATATATATATATATATATATATATATATACATTTCAGTCGAGCCTGGATTAGAAATTCGTGGCTCTTTACATCTTTCATATACATATATATATATACCTTTCTCAGTCGGGCCTGGATTGAAAATTCGTGGCTTTTTATAGTTTATATATATATATATATATATTATTTATTCAATGTGATTAAATATCTATTTTTAAATATTCATTTGATATGAATATATTTTAATGTAAATTTGGTGGATTAGATTTATATAAATCTAGCCCTTTCTAACCGGGGGAGCTAGAAGGGCTAAGATTTATTTAAATCCAGCTTTCTTTCTAGCTTTGTAAATATTAAAGCGACTACGCGACCCTAGATCCATATCTAGTGGGAACAAGAAGCTTTGGATACGCGCATGCAAGAATTTGACTGATAAATCCTTTGTTTTGCTACGTCTAGAGTATAATTTGCATTCTATGTGAACATTTTGGCTGTGCAGGTTTCTTAATCATTCTTTGTGAGCCTAGGAATCATGGAATTAATGATCAACCACACGAATCTAAATCTGATTTCCATGATGGACAACTCCATATTGTCTGCCAATTTTTTTGTAAATGTAAATCAGATGGACCTTAAGACAGTTATCCGGCTTTAAGGTCTCCATATAGTACATTGTGGTTTGTCGTGCTAGGATCACTTGGATGGCTTTCACGCCCATAAGAAGACCAACACTTGTATATATATTTTGTGGTCGAGGATGCTTTGCATCTCGACAATAAACATCCAAATCAAGTTGAATGCAGAATAAAATAAAATGGAAGTATCAAAAGGATTCAATTTCTATGCGAGCGTAAAGATTTGAAAAACATCTTTCAAAATGACATTTTCATATCTTGTCTAAAAAATAACTTTTCAAATAAATCAAACCCTTCGTATATAGGTCCAACGAAGCATGACACTACTTTCAAATTAAACAAACGTAAGCTCAATTACTTCTAGCATACACACACACACATTGCAAATAAAAAAGGAAAATATTAAAAAGATGCGGTAGCCGTGTTTCACAGAAGTCGGGGGGTGCCTAACACCTTCTCCCTGCTTAACCAAGCCCCCGAACTTTAAAAATCTCGGTTTCCAAGGCCAAGTTTTGATAGCAGTCCAGTAATTGGGTCTACTTGCAAAAAACAAACAAAACTCAATTTTGTTGGTACAACCATTTCAAAATATACCAACGGGCGACTCTGTAAACTTTTTAAAATCGTCGACATGATACATGTTTGCCTTTTCCTAAAAGTTTCACCCTTCATAAAACAGATAAGATAAATAAGGGTCGAAAACAACAAAATTTAGGGAGAGGAAGATCTGTCCAAAGAAGATTTTTTCCCGACGTCGACATAGACCTGCGGCTGCCGCAGGTGGACCTGTGGCCATTGGGGTCTATATATACCCCCTCCCCCCTTAGCTTATAAAAAAAAGAAAGAAGAAGAAAGGGTCGCAGCGAGAGAAATAGAGGTTATGAGGGTCAAATAGAGGCTTTAACTCACTCCGATTCTTGTAAAACTTCTTTGTAAACGTTCATACACATATATATTACAACATATCAAATTTTAACCGGTTGAAAACGAGTATCGGGGCGCCAAAAGCCGTTCAAGAGATGTTCTCACGATATACTATAAGATTTCTCTAGATCTGTCTTTTTCTCCTACTTTAATACGTATATAAGTTCTATATCCATATATTTAGTAGCTTATATTCGCCAGATCTGAAGTTTTCACAGTTTATTTTTTGTAAATAGTCAATATTTGAGCTGTATTGACTAGATCTGTACTGGATCTAGCCAGATCTAGCTTTTAACAGGTTCAAAAGTTGTAAAACTTGAACATGGAAGCTATAATGGCTAAGATCTGTACAGATCTAGTTTTCTTTCTAATTTTTTGTAAATATTTAGCTACCACGTGACCCTAGATTTGTATTTAGAGGAAACTAGAAGCTATGAGCTACGCGCGTACGAAGATTTGACTGATGAATCTTTCGTTTAGCGATGTCTAGTATAGATTTGCATTTTATTGCAATATTTCATTATGTAGGCTGTTTATTTGATATTCTGTGAGCCTAGGAGCTACAGGATCTATGATTCAACTCTTGGATCTAGATCCGTTTCCAATGATGGACCTGGTTGAGTTGTACAGCCTGCTTGCAAGTTTTGTAATTGTGAATTTAGGACCTTAAAACGGTTATCCGGATTTAAAGTCCCCGTAATAATGGAAATCCTATGTGTGGTGTCCGGGCACACTTTGATGGCTTTCATGCCCATAAGGAGCCCGACACTTATATATATATATATATATATATATATATATTATTTTATCGAGGATGTTTTGCATCCTGAGAATAAAATCAAATAAAGGCGAATATGGGATATAATGGAAGTATCAAAGGGTTTCAATTCCTATGTGAGCGAAAGGGTTTGAAAAATGATTTTTAAAATATCATTTTCATATTCTTGTCTAAAAATGGACTTTTCAATAAATCAAACTGTGACGAACGAGATTTTTGTAATGTAATTTGAATATTTATTGAATTAAATGAATATTTTTCGATGATTTAATTATTGAGTTAAATAATTAATTGATGAATTTGTGGTAGATTAATTTAATTATATGTGTTACATTTATTAAATTAATGTGGAGAATTTTTTATATTCAATGATGCACTTAACTGAGCTTATTGATTTAATATATTAATTAATAAGCATAATGTGTTCTAACTAATCTAATAATTAATTAGAGATTTATGATTTGACATAATTAATAAATAAGAATTTTAATTATGTGACTATGTAATTTAATGTGGATTTATGCTATTTAATTTAATTGATTTAACTAACATTATTTGATTAAATTGGGTGTGACATTAATTAACTATATAATAAGAGCTTTATTAAAATAAATGGAAAGAGAGAATAAGAGAGCTAGCAAACATGGCCCTAAGGGGAGTTGCACCAGTTAACCCATTACGGATTAACTGACGCCACTCACCCATTACTCACCCATTATATACGTATTATATTTTATATCATATAACTACATCAGACTCCCATATTCATATATCAGAGAAGAAAGGAGAGAATTTCAGAGAGAAATACACAGAGAGAATTGAGAGATTGAGAAATAGAATCCATATCGTCTTCACAGAGTTTGCAAGGGGTAATTCCTTTGTCCCAATTTTATTTCACATACTATGTTTCCTTCATTAACATATATTCTGAGTTCTCTATGTATGGGAAGAATTTGCAATTGTAGATTGTATGCTCATACATGTGTTATTGTATGATTATAACATGTTTTATATTTGGTATGAATGGTTTAAAATAGTTGAATTCATGAAATTAGGCCTTAATTGGATTTACGAAAAGTTATAGAGTTTTCCATTTAAGTGCTTTAAAAATTCTCTGTGATTGGAAAAATTTATATTTGTTCATTATATGGCTATATGTGTGTTCATATATGTTTATAACATATTATATGCCATATACGCATAACTTCAGTGATCAAACCATTGAATTTTGTTATATTTGGGTTCTCAAAATTATAAAGTATAGAAATTCTATATGTGGCCCATACGGCCCTTACGTACAATTTTTATGCTATGAATCGATGGTTTAACTTTAAATTGACGATTTAATATTATTATACACGTTTAAACAAATAAAACAGAAGTTAAACGAACGAATTCGGTGTTATAACGAATCCGTAACGTTGAATTTCTTGTTTTTCTTTCAAAACTTTATAAAGTATGAAAAATAGTATAATTATATGATTGATTCAAATAATTGTATATTTTAACTCATTAAAATAGTGCTAAAAAGGTTGGGTAGTGATTATATGTGTATTATAGTGTCTGGATATGCTTAAATTCATGTGTGAATAAATTAATTGGATATTTTTGGCCAAGTTCTGTTTTCCTCGTGAACCTCAGAATCTGGAACTGGCATATCGCGCCGCAGCGCCAGCTCCAGACCTTAAGGTCCGCGCGACAGCGTCAGCCACGCCGCAGCGCCAAGGATAGCTTGTATGGTGGTGCCGCAGCGCCACTATGTAGTTTGTCCAAATGAGAATTTTAATTATTTTAGTCCAGTAAATGTAATAGTAACCTAATCCAATGAACATAAAAATGTGTTAGACATATAATGGAATGTTAAAATAGATTCTTAATATGTCAATGAAGTACTTACATGTTTAATTGAACTGTTGAACGCATAGTTAGCTAGTCGTTCGTGAAATCTAATATTTTGTGAAGACAAATATTGTGATTTGATTAGTGTAATCATAATCAGAGTTTAGACAAAAGAGAATGAACTTGTGATGCTAGTTAAGTTATTGATTAATGTGTATTGTGAATGTATTGGTATGTAGGACTTAATAAAGAACGTGAATTATAAATTGTAGCTTGTGCAAGAGGCAAGTTTCCTATCCTTAAACTTGTTTAATATTTTGCAAGTTTCCTAAACTCAAACTTTACTTTTACATTGAGCAAGTATCCTATCTCTAACTTATTGTTATTAAGCAAGTTTCTTAACATTCTAAGTTATTCATTTATCCAGTCTTAGACTTGTGTTCTATATCGAGCGAGCTCTTATTTTTAATTGTTCAAGTTCAAAGGTTTCATATTTGATGCTATAACTCTTTTAAGCACGATTCAGCTATACAATACTTATTCGATTGTATACTCTTGAGATTTACCATTCAAGTTGAATATCGATGTTATTGTTAAACTTATAGGACTAGTGAACCCTTATTTATTCGACTAGTCCATAGTTGATGTACGTTCTAAATTCTAGAATACTTATTGAGCTTATCCAAACCAAACTTCATTTGGTGCGGACTTTGATGTCAAAACTGAGATAAACAACCCTGTAAAGGGGATTATTTACGCTTTAGCGTTGAGATATTGTGCACAGTATGGTACTAAGGGCTGATCCCCCTAAGTACGAGAAGTAGAGTCCATAGTCTTATGACTGTTAAAGGTTTAAAGTATAAACACTTTACAACCTAGGACATAGTTCAAGGTCTTATGACCTTCAGATGTTCTTTTGATTCCTGTTATTTATCCTCGAGTTAAAAGTTGAGTTTTTTTATTCAGATGTCTTTGATTCACTCGCATGTTATTGTATTGTTGTCATATTATTATACTTGTGGGAAATCGTGCTCACTCTTGAGTAATAATAACATTGCAGTTAAGAACGAAAGGTCCGACGAGCCTTCTACTAGCAAAGGCAAGGGCAAGGTCAACAAGTGATGAAGACTTGTTGTTTATTTTATATGTTTATGTTTCAGCTCTATGTTAAAGTTGTGTAAGATTATTTATTTGTTATGTTCCGCACAGATGTTTATGGTTAGTATTACCTGGGATTGATGTATTTATTTTCAGATGTTGTAACCCCATAAGGGGAGGATTATTTCTATTTGTTTCATGGTTTGCATTTATTATGGGTAGATAGATAGATGATATTTGTACAATGAACACCAAGTCCCGTGAAAATTGAAGTACCCAGATTTGGGGGTGTCACACAAACCCTTCGTATATAGGTCCAACGAAGCACAGTACTACTTTCAAATAAAGCACTTAGGCCTAATTAACTGCAAAGCACACATACACACATACACAAAGATTATGGAACGAAAAGCGAGGTAACCGTATTTCATGGAAGTCGGGGGGTGTCTAACACCTTCCCCCCGCTTAATCAAGTCCCCCGAACTCTATGAAATCTCGGTTTCCAAGACCAACTAAATAGAGTCCAGTAATTGGGCCATATTGCAAAATCTTTAAAAACTTGGTTGAGTTGGTACAATCATTTAACTCATACCAACTGGCGGCTCTGTCTAATTCAGACCAATAAAATCAATCTTTTCAAATCGTCGACATTATATGTCCGCCTTTTCTTGAAAATTCACCCTTTAGATCAAATAAAACCAAATAAAAAATATAAAGGGTAGAAACACTTAGGAAAAGGGATCCCAAATTTTTTTCAACGTCGACAAAGGTTATTCCTATATAGAGTATTAATAAACAGAGGTTTTACTGTATTTATCAAATCTAATAATCAAGTTTAACCAAGTACATTATTAAGTTAAGCCTATGTATTTTACTAATTCCATCAATTAGCTATCTTTATTCATCCAAACCTTCCTTTTTTATAATTTATAAGTGATAATCAATTTTTTTATACCAAATAACTTTTTTCTATTTTAAGTATTTTTTCTATACCAAACACAAATTACTTTTTTTTAAATTAATTACAAGCAAAAATAATAATTAGAATCATTAATCAAATTTGT
This sequence comes from Panax stipuleanatus, assembly GCA_020205555.1. NCBI lineage: Eukaryota > Viridiplantae > Streptophyta > Magnoliopsida > Apiales > Araliaceae > Panax > Panax stipuleanatus. The sequence continues at coordinate 383,451 of JAINUT010001934.1, forward strand.
TAAACAATCCCAAACAAATTCTAAAAAACATGTGACTAGGTACATGAAAATTTTCACAATTATGACACAACAAAAATAATTCAAAAATTAAAATAACTTACAATACTTTCAACTTCGCAAGATGAATAAACTGAATTGAAACATTATAACGTAAAATGGTATTAAATTTATCAAAGGGTTTTTAATTTATTTTTTAAATGCGTTTTTCTTCCTCAAATATACATTACTAAATACTCCATAAATTTTAAAATGCAAGTTTATTGTTGATTTTTGAAATCAATTTGAGTTATTTTCAAACTTAAAATCGATATAATTCATTATAATGAAAACCTAAATTTTATAATGAGTAGTAGATTTTAGATGGTTTATAATATTTATTATTATATAATTTCTTTTAACTAAAATTGATGAATTCATATCAATTTAAAATTTTTTAAAATTAAATTTAAAAAATTAATAATATTGTTATATTAGCGATAAAATTTCTAAATGACAATATTTAGTGGGATTAAAAAATTTAAATAAAAATAAGGAAATGAAAAATTCTATATTGGTTAGCTTTCTAATCTCATGAAGTCGGTATTAGCCCAGAAAGAGATTTAAATTAATTATTAAATCGTTCAATATCGATTTTTAACTTAGT